>CAJQZJ010032516.1:5014566-5025168 GCA_907164525.1 Lophiomys imhausi
CACACACACACACACACACACACACACACACACACACACACACACACGAAGCTGAATGTGGCAGCATGCAGCTATAATCCCAGCACTGGGGAAGTGGAGATAGGAAGATACCAAGGCTCACTGGCCAGTCTGCCTAACAAAAGTGGAGAGCTCCAAGTCCAGTGAGAGACACTGCCCCGAAAAATAATATAAAGAGCAGTTGAGGAAGACATCTGACATGGGCCTCTACATACACCCACATCCACACATACACATGGTGGGTTATTCACCAATGTATGTTCATTGAGTAATATTTTCCCTTCTGCAGAGTCTTGAGTGAAACTCTTAAGAGAGAAAGAGGAGCAAGTTCTGGCCACTCTGTTCTATCAAGTCCTCATTTGGGTTCTACTGTGCTATTTTCCCAGCATTACAGCCTGAAATACACTGTTAGCTGTGTATCCTAGACAAAGACAAGGAACAATAGCCCCAGCTCCCAAAGTCCCAACCAGTCCTTTGGCTTCTTATTCAGGGAACATATGCCTGTGACACACATGTTTGACTTTAATTAACTCTCCTCTCCATGGGGTCTTCCCTCTTGGTGAGTGACTGCAGATGGCCCCATTCATCCTTTGAGATTTAGGCCTAATGTTGAGGTGGGTGAAGTGTTTTCCCTTCCTAGGGCACATGCCAAGACTGGGACATCTTATCTTGTAGCACTCAGGGCCTTCAGAAACGGCAGTATTTGTGGCCCCAGATGCTTACATGTTGTCTCTCCTCCATGGAACATTGACTACGAAAGACATAGTTCTTCCAAGGACCAGGAGCCCAAAGTGTCACTGAATGAAGCACACAAGGAAAGGAAGAAAATGAAGCTCACTCTTAAAAAGAATAACAAAATCCAAGGTAAGACCAAGCCAGCAAGATAATGCTAAAGTAAAGCCAGTCCACTTAGAAAATGGGAAATTTAGCCCTTTCTACCCTCCTAAGCCCCTTTTCCTCCAATTGGGGTTTTGAAGCAATTGGTTATTCCCTTAAAGGGTGAGTGAGGCAGGATTTGGAAAGAGACGATGGTAAGCTCCTGAGAGATGTTAAATAGTGAGTGATGAGTATAATAGCCCTGGGAGGCAGCAGACACGTTCATTACCTTGTTCTACAGATGAGGAAGCTTAACAGTGATTTACTGAAGGTGACAAGGTAATTCAGGGAAACAAGAGTAGGAGGCAGCTGGTCACATTGTACCCTCAGTAGGAAGCAGAAAGAGGTGAATGCTGGAGCCCAGCTCATTTTCTCCTTTTTAACCCAGTCCCTGGACCCCAGCCCATGGGGTGTTGTGCCCATGTTCAGGGCAGCTTCTCCTTCCTTAGTGAAACCTCTCTAGAAACAGCTTCTCAGACATGCCCAATGGTGTGTCTCTGGGAAGACTCTAAGTCCTGTCAAGTTGTCAATCAATATTAACCATTGTGGAGTCCACCTCACAACCCTTGGGAGAGTTAGAGTCATGAAAATAATGACACCAGAAGCAGGAATGAATGTGAGTGAGCAAATGTTGGGAGCTTAGGGGAGGGTGAAATTCCAGTGGTGGGTGGTGGCATGAATATGTGACTTTCAGCTAGGGTTCTCATCCAAAAAAAGCCTCAGACATGGAGCAGGGGATTGAGTCTTAGGCCCAGCTCTGAAGGATCTAGCTGCATCGGCTAGGACGGTTACTTGACCCTTCTATATAAGCAGGACAAGTAATTCTGTTTCCCTTGCATGCATCATGTGATGTAGTGAAGCTCACCTGAGCTCAGGTGCACAAAGGGCTCTGTAAGCTGTGATGGCTAAACATTGGTGAGTTGCTGTTGCTATTAGAAATGGTGATGTAAGTCCTGCTTGGACTATAAATCTCATATCTCTCCTTTCAACAAAACCAACACAGAACTTCAATTTCTAATAAATAATCCAATTTTAACCTACACCACAACCGTGCCCTTTATGCATGGCTCAGCCTATTTCAGTTATTTGCCTTCACTTATCCTTCGCTAAACTGCGTTAAACAGGTTTGTTTTACTCTCTCAGACATTGCCACTGGGAGCAGAGGGTGGTAGAATTCACATGAAGACCAAGTTGGCAATAATTATCAGAATGATAAGCACATTTACCCTTTGGACCAGCAAAACCACTTCTGAGAATTTATTCTTCTGATTATTTGAACACACATGAAATACTTAAGAACGAAATTATTTATTGCAGCCTTGTTTGCAATGATGGAAGGGTGAAAAGAGCATAAATGTTTACAACAAGGTATTGGCCAAGTAAACCATGGTACAATGCACAGAGTGCAACCTCACACAGCTGTTATAACAACAAAAATCCAGCCATATTATTTATGTTCTAATATAGAAGGAGCATTAGATATATTGTTGGATGATTTTTAAAAAGCATGGTTTATAACACTATATAGAATGTGTTGTCTTTTGTATTTGGAAAAAAACATAGGTACATAAGAAAATGACAAGGATAATTAATCAGTGAGAGTTGGTGCTGAGGAATAGGATGAACAAAGACAGGGCGAGATCGAGCCTGTTCAATGTACGACTTTTGTTCATTTTACTATTTCCCAGTGTATTGCCTACCCCAAAATAGTAACAAAAATGAAAAAAAAACTGAATAATCTTGTTTGTACAATTTCTTTTATCAAATGAAAACTAGACACCAGGGCTGGAAGATAGAAGCTATCTAAACTGTGGTGAAGAAACACCATGAACAAAAAGCAACCTGGGGAGGAAAGGGTTTATTTTAGCTCGGAATTCTCAGGTCACAGTCCCTCACTGAGGGAAGTCAGGGAAGGAACCTGGAGGCAGGAGCTGAAACAGAGGTCACAGATGAACACTGCCTACTGGCTCATTCTCCACAGCTTGCTCCACCGGCCTTTTGGTACAACCCAGGACTACCTGCCAAGAGGTGGCATCACCCACAATTGCCCGCCCCCTCAACACATCAATCACTAATTTAAAAATGCCTCACAATCTTGCCTGCAGATCATTCTTATGGAGCTATTTTCTCAGCTGAATGTGCCCCTTCTTAGACAAGTCTAGCCCGTGTCTAGAAGCTAACCTGGTTTACCAGATGGCTGATGGTAAAACAGAAAGTCTAACAATAAGGGACTTGGGGAAACTCATAACCACATGGCTCTGGAGCCCTGCTGTAACCAGGAATCTAGAAACTAGCAATTCCAAAGTGACTAGTCCCATCTGCAAAGACTGAGAGAGCTATTATCATCATGTTTTTGTTATGATTGTTTTCCAGGAAATTTTATATGTTGGCAGTCCTTGTTTATCCAAGTCTCCAAAGGAAGTCCAACATTGTGACTAGACGATAACTGTATCTAGTCTGTTTTTGTTTTTTCAAAACATACAAACCTATGAAGTTTAATGAATTGGGCACAACAAGAAATTAGCATTAACAAGCTATACTACCACTACCACCACTACTACTACTACTACTACTACTACTACTACTAAGAAGAAGAAGAAGAAGAAGAAGAAGAAGAAGAAGAAGAAGAAGAAGAAGAAGAAGAAGAAGAAGTAAAAGAAGAAGAAGAATATGCTGTAAACAAGTTACATGAATGTGATCTCTCTCTCCAATGTTTTACTATGCTATCTTCACCCTTCCTGTGGTTATGTGAGATGACACAATGCCCATGTAACACCATGAGGAATCTGGCAGAGATATTGCGACAGAGCCTAGCGCTCCTGCATAAGGGTTACTTGACAATAAGCATACAATATTGCAACAATCTGTTAAGTGAGGAAGCTAAGGGACTGATGGAACAGTAGTTTGTAAAGCATGGGGCTATTGACCAAGGAATGATCCATGTCCCTGGTAGGTCAGAGAAAGGTGGAACAAAATTCCATACTATATAATTTAAAACTTAAAAATGATTGATTTTAATAATTCTTTGTTTAACAGTTTTGGGCCTTGGTGGAGTATAGGTACTTAAAAACTATGGAAAACTAACCCTTGCCAAAAGAGGGATTCCTGGGCCAGGTAGATGGCTCAGAGGGTAAGAGTGTGTGTTACTCTTACAGAGGATCTGAGTTTAAATCTCAGCACCCATGTCCAGCCACCCATAACAGGTCCAGGGGATCTAGTGCTCTCTTTTGGCCTTGAAGGACACTATACTCATGTATACACACACACACACACACACACACACACACACACACACACACACACACACACAATTTTTAAAAATTTAAAAGAGTGATTCCTGTGATTTATCTAATTAAATCATAAGAAAGCTGTAATATATTAACATGATCTCTACTTTATAGTGAAGAAAATTAATCTTCATGAGGCAAAACAACTTCCCCAAGGCCATTAAGCAAGTTGGCAGTGCTTTTGAGATTCAAAATCAGGTCTGTTTGGATTGAGGAAAAAAAGAACAGATGCAAATTCTATTATCCCACCAATCTATATGTTCAAACTGTTCAGTGAACATCCACCAGGCAGCAGGCTGTGTATTAGAAGCTTACAAGGTCCAGCAGCTTGACTGTCCCTAAATATAGACTAAATGGCTTTTTGAGTGTACTCTAGTATTTTTGGTGTTCCATCAAAGCTGCAGCACACTTAGAAGCTCTCTGCATGAGGGGAGATTGAGGTGGGGATTTCTTCCTGGCTCCTCTCCTTAATCACCAATAATGCTCAGCCCCTTATCACTAAGGAAGAATGAAAGTGGAGCCCACGTTACTGATAAGAAGCACAGATAACCCAAAGGAACATGAGACCCTGTGTGCTGTATATGCTATATATGATGATCAGTTGATATTCCAGAACATGGGACCCTGTGTGCTGTATATGCTTATCAGTCAATATTACAGACATAGAACAAAGGAAACTCATATAAAACGTGGAGTAGGCAGAGGAACGGCCCTCCTCCCCATCCCACCTATTCACATGCACATCTAAGCAACCTTCCTTTGGGAAAGTTGGAAAATTCTTGGAGAAGAGGCACAGAAGATGAAATGACTCAAATCCCAGAGAAACAACTGGCTCATTTTACATTTTTATTAGCAGTCTAGAAGAAATAATGTCAGGGAGACAAAAAGCTTTCGGTAAGATGTGTGATGGTTCACCAAATCTAATTAATTTCTTTGGGATTGAACTCAGGACTTTGTGCAGGCTAGGTGAACCCTCCACTACTGAGCAACATCCCTGTCCTGGATCTAAATATTTTTGAAGAAAAGTCTCTGGCTTAGTTTTGGTCAACTTAGAAAGGAAATGCCCCCAATTGTGTGGAACCCACAGATTAGAGAGTGACTTTCCCTGACATCTGCTCTGCTCCAAAGAAGGAAAGAAATATTGAAAATGGAAAAATACACTATGTTCAAAAACAAGTCGAAGCACTTCTCAGTCTGTGAGTTGTAGGGTCTGAGCAGTGCCCATTTTATCTAGGATGTCAACCTGCCCCAAACTCCTATATCCAGCCTTTTCAGACCTGTTCCATCTGATTCCCTTACTGTGTTATCTCTGACTCCCCTCCACTCAAGCTAGATCTATCGTAGCTTAAATATTTTCCTTAATTTAGTCCCCTGGTAAGGCACTGAGCTCTGGGAACTGAGAATCACAAGGAAGACTATGGTCAAGGTAGACAATTGTCCAAAGTAGGATACTCAGTATTAGTCAAAAGGGGCTCTGTGAACGTTCCCAGGCTGGAGAGATGGCTCAGTAGTTAAGATCACTGACTGCTCTTCCAGAGGGTCTGGGTTTGGCCAACTTGATACAGAAATGTTTGTGCTTGTGTGAAGCCCACAGAATTAGAGTGATTTTTCCGGAAATCTTCTCTACTCCAAAAGAGGGAAGGAAGGGCACCGCTCACAGCCTTCTGTAACTCCAGTTCCAGGGGACGCAATGCTATCTTATGGCCACCTGTGGCCTCCACTGGGACTGCATGCTGGTGGTGTCCAGACACAAAGGCAACCAAAATACACACACATTTTTTAGAACTATTAAAGTTTCTTTTATTTATTTATTTCTTCAAGTTACATCTAAATCACAATCCCCTCCCTACTCCCTGCTCCAGCCCCACCCTCTCACCCTCTTCCCCCTCAGCCCTTCCATCCACTTCTTTTTTTTTTTTTTAAGTTTAAGGTATATCTTTTTCCCTCCAAAAGCTCCCCCTTTCAGTTCAACAAATGGCTCTTTCTCTTATAACAATAAATACAATACAAAACAACAGAAATAATTAGGCCACAATTATGAGAATTATAAGGCTTAGCATATATTCCCAATGTCCAATTCATACGTGTCTGGCAACTGACTTTAGAATTCTACCATCCAACCATCTCCATGAGTTTAAAGTTCTATATCCAACTCAGCTTCCATCCTAACTTGCATCACAATTTTAAGAACATCTTCTTAGATCTAGAACACCCTCTTGATTCCTAAACAACTCAAAATTTAACTATGAGACTACAGCTATCTAGTCTTCAACCACATCAGAGACCTGAGAGGGATAAATATATCTGATTATACAGGAAATGCAGGGCCAGCAGCTTCCAAAACTAAGTCCAGTGGCTGCCTGGACAGTTCCCAATTTCTCTCCATACATTATAGCATCAATCTTCAGCCATTTGGACCCATTTCTCTGACAGACATTGGTTGTAGAGCAGGAATTATGAAGGACTTGCCTACCCTGTCTTGGCAGAGCTAGGCTGTAGACTTACCTGCTTCCAAGTTTTGTCCTTTTTGGACAGCATCTCTGTCTACAGTTGAAGCAAGTGATTTTTTTTTTTTTTTTTTTTTTTTTTTTTTTTTTTGCCAAGTGACAGGCTTGCCACTAATTCAGCCATCTCCAATTGGAGATTCTTCGATGCTCATCTTCTACTTGGAGTAGAATAGGGGGTGCTGTCAGGAGCTAACATGTCTCAATATCAAAAAAAATCTTAAGTTAAGAAGACATCTTTGAATGCCATATTCTACACACACACTTTTTTTAATGGCTTCCAAAAACAGTTCACCAAAACAAGAGCCACTATTGATCAATTTGAAGATTTGGTTTCTATTAACTTTATTAAAGATCTTATACTTTCCTTCAAATTCTAATCAGCAAGACTAACCAATGTCCTTCTGAGTGTTTGGGGACTCATATATCAGGAAGTGGAACAGAGAGTTCAGTCTGTCTTTGTTTATATAGCCTACTCTTCTTGCAGTCAGTCAGACCACGTGATCAGTACTGACCAATGAACTAAGAATGTATCGGTGTGTTCTATTGAGAATGTGTGTTATTTGCAGTGGTTCTTAGCCTGTGGGTCACAACCCTTTGGGGGCGTCGAACGACCCTCTCACAGGGGCACCTAACTATCAGAAAACACAGATACTTACATTATGATTCATAAGAGTAGCAAAATTATAGCTACAAGTAGCAACAAAAATAATTTTATGACTGGGTGTCACCAAAACATGAGGAACTGTACGGCTCTGGGTCACAGATGAGGAAGGTTGAGAACCAGAGCTCTACGGGGGTGAGGAACACCCACTGATCTTCTCTAATGTAGGTAACTATGGAAGCCTGTGTTAAGGGAGGCACAGAACAGTGTTCCACTGGGACCTCTGCCCTTTATATGTAGGTCAGCTTCCTGGTGCTCAAAGTGGACTTGGAAAAGTCAGAGGGAACCACTGAGGGTAAGCCCTTGTGATGTTCATGTTGTCGCTGCTCTAGCCTGTCCCAGCTGGTCCACTGTGTTCATTTAGCTTGCTTGCCTGCCTTTGCCCTTTGCTGGAGAGCGAGTCTCGTCTGTTGTTCCTGCTGCCATACTTGGCGGCCACCACAACCCAGCCTCTTCAGTCTTCCAATATGGACTGAAGACCAGCAGATCTTGAGGAGTCCGCCATGCCTTCAGTGCCAGATTGGAACTATTGAGGCATCCAGCCTTGTGTACTGATCAACCCCTCGGCTTTCAGCCTCTCTAGTGTGCAGACAACTGTTGCTGGACTACCCAAATCATATTGTGTAAGTCAGGCTAACAAATCCCCTAGGTGATATGTTCCACTATGTCAGATCTATTTCTCTAGAGAACAAGAACTATTCTTGTATGTAGAGAACATACACCTTCCTTAAATATAGATCTCAAATGAGTGTTTTTCATAAGTCCACTTTGCAACTATGATCCTTACCTGTGTTAAGCTGTCCTTTCCAACTGAGAAAGAGTCCTGAGAGTAGAAGGTACTGCTAAATGCTTCATTTATGTCTCTTAGCATCCTTTCCCAATATTTGGCACATTTTATAGATCTAACAGACAGTCATCAAGCAATGACTAGGTCCCATACTTTGTTGGTTGCACTGTGACCTCAGCACAGATGGAGCCAAACATCTTGACCCTTCTGAAACCTTTGCCAGTGGCGTGCTCATTTTTCCACTCATGAGAGTGAGAAAAGTCATCCAGGAGTAAGTTCCAGAAACAGAACTCAGTTGAATTTTGTACCAAGGTGTTAGCTTGCTTTTCATAATTCAAGTCTGTTTAGAAGATCATTGTACCTGCCGCTAGAGGCATTGCAGATGTGACCACTGTGTCACATGTGCGTCAGTAGGTAAGTGGCAGAGAGGAGAGAGACTATGACTACATTCAGTGTTCTGACCTAAGAACATCTGAATGAATAGTAGCCTAACATTCCTGGGAAAAAACCCAAAAAAACAGAGACCAACACCAGTTTGGCACCATGGGGCCTGAACAGGAAGCTAGCCTGTGACAACCACCAGTCCAGTACCAGGAAAGTACCAGATGGGCTCCCAGGACAGGAAGCAAACCAGAGACTAGAAGAACCCTACCTGGCCCAGGATCTGGAGGTTATGGCTGAGCCATCCCAAGGGTGTGCATGTGAGAAAGCCAGCCCTGCCTTTTGTCTGCTCTGTGGTGCTGTTGGCAAGGAGGGAATTTTTTTCTGCCCTCACCACAAGTGGTGGACAGGAGATCTGGACCCAATGGTATCACAAGTGCAGGAGAGCTGTCCCTGGCCTTCGTATGCTGCAGCATTTGGGAGAGCAGGCCCTGCACCTCACCTGGACAGCACACTACAGCAGGCCCTGGATGTGGAGGATGTGGGTGAGCTGATCCTGAGGGTGTGAGTGTGGGAGAGCCAGCCTTTTGTCTGTGTTTTAGTGGTGTTGGCAAGAGAGAGAAATCCCCTCCACTCTCTGATGCCCTCGACAAAGGTAGGAGGCAGGAGAGTTGGCCCTAATGGGGTCACAAGAGCAAGAGAACTGGGGTTGAGTTGACCAGGGCTTTGAGTTGGTCCACCCTAACATCTACCCCATGAGTGAACTACTAGAGTGCATGAAGAAACTAGTTCTATAGACTCAGTACTACAGGATCGTCATGACACAAGGCAAAAACAAAAAATAAAAAAAACCATCAAAACCAAAACAACAACAAAAACCAGGATATCTGGGAGGCATTCCAGTGAGGTTTCATTATTAACAAAGTAGCAGAAGCCAGAGGCCTCATACCAGACCAAGGAGTCATTATAATGAACATTTGCAAGCAAACATGTGTGGACAAAAGGGAATATTATAGAACATACTGAGACACACTACAGCTTCCACAATGAGATTTATATATATATATATATTGGGGGAGGTTGCAAGGGTGGAGCATGGGTCTGAGAGGGGGGTGGAAGAGGAGAGAGAATGAGGTGTATGATGTGAAATTCACAAAATAAAAAAAAACAATAAAAAGAAAAAAGGCAAAACCCATTATGCTTAAGCTAGAAAAAAAAAGAAAGAAAGAAAGAAAGAAAAGAAAAAGAAGATCATTGTATCGGTCATTTTCTGTTGCCGTGACAACACATCATGACCAGAAGTAACTTGAGGAAGAAAGGACTGATTCTGACTTACTGTTCTGGAGAGAGGGAATCTATAATAGTGAGGAAGCATGACTGCAGGTGGCCAGAGTAGGAAGCTTGCTGATCACATTTTCATCTACACAGAAAGCAAAGAGAGAGAGAGAGAAAGAAACAGTGGGGGTAGGGAAGTCTTAAGGGCCACTACAGTTATGTGCTTTCTCCATCAAGGATCCATGTCCTATAAGTCCTATAATTTCCCCAAATTGTGCTATCAACTGGGAACCAAGTGTTCAAATACATGAGCCCATAAGGAATGTTTCTCATTCAAACCACCACAGCAGTGTTTTCAGAAATGCATTCCAAGCCCGGTGTGGCGGCACACACCTGTAATCCCAGCACTTGGGAGGCAGACACAGGTGGATCTCTGTGAGTTTGAGGCCAGCCTGGTCTACAAAGTGAGTCCAGAAAAGCCATGGATACACAGAGAAACCCTATCTCAAAAAACAAACAAAATGCATTCCAGAATGCATGCTGTACGTGATAAACATTTGCTTTTTTTTTTTTTTTTTTTGGAGACAAGGTTTTCTCTATGTATCCCTGGCTGTCCTGGACTCACTTTATAGACCAGGCTGGCCTCGAATTGCCTCTGCCTCCCGAGTGCTGGTATTAAAGTTGTGCGCCACCAGCGCCTGGCTAACATTTTTTGAGGCTCTTAAGCAACAGTGTTTCCAATGCATATGTTCTTAGAAAAACACCAGTGTGTGTGTATGTGTGTGTGTGTGTGTGTGTGTGTGTGTGTGT
>CAJQZJ010032516.1:5028784-5069002 GCA_907164525.1 Lophiomys imhausi
ACACACACACACACACACACACACACACACACACACACACACACACACACACACTCACTCACTCACACACTGATTTGCAATCCAAACTCAGATCTCATAAGGAAACCTGCCCAGCATCTAACTGGCCAGGGAGTGGGGCAAGCTTACTCTTATACCTTGTATTCTAGCAGGTACCATGGTCCAAATGAACAGAAAGTAAGAGAGATAATTACCTGAGAAAGGGCATCATTTCAACAGCTTAGGGAGGTGCAGCTCTCAGAAGCGAGGGGACATGTTTGTAGGGTAATTTGACATTGTTGGTAGTGTGCAGGGAGTCAAGGCCTCCACAATGAAATCAGAGTAAAGCGAGGAGGGAAGCAGCCGGGATGCAAAAAGCCGTGGATGGTGAGGGCAAGAAGACGCTGCACCAGAAACAAAAGGCAAGAGAGGTTTTTTTAGAGATTCACTTTGGTGGCAGCAATAACAGAGATGGGGCTGTGGGGACAGGCTCAGGGATGGGGTGGATTTCTGCCAAATGTAACAGGATTCTTTGTACAGACAAAATCAATAGAAATTGATAGCAGCACAATCCCAGAGACGCAGACAACCCTCTCGGGCTTTGATGAAGTAGACAACACAAATGAGAGCAGAGAGAGTGTTAATGAACAGACTGCTTCAGAGCTGGCCCCTGGAAGCAGTTCTCAGCAGGCCTCTGTGGAACATTATAGAGGAGAGGCCCAGAGAGAGCCTCAATTAAGTCAGCTGACCGAAAGTGCAGTAAGGACTAAAACAAAAAAAGCAGAGCGTTTGGGTCTCATCCTGGCTTACAAACAGAATCTGGGTTGCTCTACCTGTAAAATGTATTTACACAGCTACCATCTACGGCCATTGCAAGTGAGTATTCGTGAAACTTACCACGGTGATCGGCACACATGTTAGTGTGGTGGGTCCTACTCTGGTCATATTTCTATCCCCACTTCAACCCAGATAGCAAAGGTTATAAGAAGCACATGCAGGCATTCCATATGTAAACAAGAGGATAACACCTTGAACACTGAACCAAACTGAATGCTCTGACAGCAATTTTAAAATAAGTGGGGAGTGACTAAGCAAACAGTCACAGCCTGTATGTAATAAAACCAGCCAAAGTCTGCTAATAGGCAAGCTCACAGAGGTCAGCACTCACTCTTTTTATTTGGGGCAGGGGATGCTATGAGAATAGAACAAGTCTTGTGGAAACACAAACAATGAAATGACAGAAGCAACAGCAAAAACAGATGTTCTAAAGGACACAGAAATAGCACAGTTTTCGAGGAGAAAATATGAAATATTTTCACTACCTTCAAAGTAATGTTTTAAAAAGATACAGACTGCTGCCACAATTCTAGAGCACAAGACTGAACACTATAAAAGTGTTCATTCTACCCAAAGTAGTTTCTTCAGTTTTAAACACCCAATCAGTATTCTGATGGGACAAAGTTTCTAGGGGGCAGGACTCAGCGAGGTTCATCTGGAGAGCAGGTGAGACTAGCTAGGAACACTCTGAAAATATTCTAATAATATTACATTTGTCTGAACAATCTAGATGCTGAAGAAAAGTTATTTTGAGAGCAGACTGACATCAATATAAAAAGAACCTTATACACCCTGGTACCTTATGAAAACACTAATTGCCAGCAGCCTGGAAGTTACACCTACCCACTCTCGGCTTGAGATATTTTTACCTCTTTAATGCATAGCCCTGTAAATCAAATAACAGAAATACATGTTGAGAATAAATGGCTCTTGTGGTCCTCCATATGAGCACAGGGGAACAGTAAAGCTCTAAACCAAAAATAAGCTTGAATCTTATCCAAGTAAGATCATGTGTATTCATTGAGCCTTGGTACTTTTTTCAAAAATATCTGTTTTAACCATCAAGGGAATTTGATGTGCATTCATCACTTGATACATATCCTTTCTAGAATTTTCAGTCCCTATGTTTTTGGTATTTTCAGGATTGGACGTGGAAAGGGTCATGTTTGAATTTTGACTTTGCTGGCCAAGGACAAAGTCTGTTATCATTTATAAACAACTTCTAAAGTAGCTGCTAAAACTTATAAATATAAGTTCATCTTATAAATGGGATCTAAAAATAAAATAGTTTGCCTCCCTGTGATGTCTGAAGTTTAGGAAATGGAGCTCACAGGAACTGTGGTTGGGAATAATTGTGGCCAATATGCTGGAGGTGGAACAGAGTATATAAAGCTCCCACAGACTATGTAGAAGAGTGAGCAAAAGGAAGAGAAAGAGATGGAGAATGTGGTGATTTTAACAGGAGTGGCCCACATAGGCTTATATATTTGGATGCTTTGTCCTTAAGGAGTGGAGGATACTTGACAGGGATTAGGGGGTGTGGCCCTCCTGGAGGAAGTGTGTCATTGGGGGTGGGCTTTAGGGTTTCAAAATGCTCAGGCCAGATCCAACGTTTCTCTATTCCTGCTGTTTGCTGATCCAGGTGTAGAACTCTCACCTACCTCTCCAGCACTGTGTCTTCCTGCATGCCATGCTTCCCACCGTGATGACAATAGACTAAATCACTGAAACTGTAAGGCAGCTCCAATTAAATGCTTTCCTTTATGAGTTGTCATGGTCATGGTGTCTCTTCACAGCAATACAACACTAACTAAGAAAGATCAGGAGGAGGAGAAAAAAGGGAGATGTCAGGACTGACTACAAAAACACATACTGTCATCCAGGCTTTGGATTAAGAAAACAGCTTGGGTAGGTGGCAAAGAGAAGGAAGGCTATGTCTACATTAAGTTTTCTGACCTATGAACATCTGAATGAATAGTAGCCTAACATTCCTAGAAAAAAGCAAGCCGAAGACCAACATCAGTTCAGTGCCATGGGTCTTGGACAGGGAGCTAGCCTATGATAACCACCAGTCCAGCACCAGTGTTGGACAGAAGATCTGGTCCTGATGGGGTCTCAGGAGCAGAAGAGCTGTTTCTGCCCCTCACATGCTGCAGCATTAGGGAGAAGAGACCCTGTACCTCACTTGGACAGCACACTACAGCTGGCCCTGGATGTGGGGGGTGTGGGTAAGCCAGCCCCAAGGGTGTGAGTGTGGGAGAGCCAGCTCTGCCTTTTGTCTACTTTTTAGTGGTGTTGTCGAGAGAGAGAGAGCCCTTCCACTCTCCGAGGCCCTCAACATAGGTATCAAGGGGAAGAGTTGGCCCTAATGGGCACATGAGAGGAGAACTGGTCCAGCCCCTTACCTGCTATAGCATTTGGGAGAGCAGGCCCTGCACCTTACCAGGGTAGCACAGTAGAACTGGCCCTGGATGTCGGGGTTGCAGGCCCAGAACCAGGGCTTTGAGTTGGCCCACACCAACATATACCCCATGGGTGAACTGCTGGAGTACATGAAGAGGCCAGTTCCACAGACACAAAGCTATAGGATCTCCATGACACAGGATAACAGCATATCTGAGAGGAGTCTCAGTGAGGTTCTAGTATGGACAAAGTAGCAGAAGCCAAAGGCCTCATACCAGACTAAGGAATCATTATAATGAACATTTGCAATTAAAAAAGTATGGACAAAATGGAATATTATGGGACACATGGAGACACGCTACAGCTTCCACAATGAGATTTTTTTTTTTTATGTTGAGAGAGGTTTCAAGGGTGAGGGGTGGGTCTGAGGGGAGGTGAGAGATGAGAGGGAACAGGGTGCATGATGTGAAATTCACAAAATAATAAAACAATAAAAAATAATAATAAAGAAAACATGCTTTGAAGTTAAAAGGAGTAGGTACAAAGTCCCACATATGCCCCCTAACCAGCCTAATGCTAGACAAGTTCGTTGGACATTATGGTTCCCAATTTCTTCATCTCAATATTAGGGACTCTGCAGATATTGTTGGTAGCCAATATTACTTAGTATAAGAGAGAGTAAGTCTATGGTTCCCATGAGAGGCATCAGGGGATTTGTTTAGATAAAGGAACCTTCTCATGTGGTAGAAACACTTATACTCTGTGTGCTTATGAAGGAGAGACAATGTAAGAAGTAGAAGATTAAAATTTTCTGGGACTTGAAAGATGGCTCAGTGTAGAAGCAATGTGTGGGCACCATTTGTAGAAATAATTAATTTAATTATTTACCTGTATTTATAATATCACCAATTAGTTGGCAGTGTTAATCCTTAACCTGCCATTATAAATAAGCAAACACAGACACCTGATGGATTTTATCAAGTCTTGGCTTGGATTGTGCAATCTTGACTCATCTAAGCTAGCCCTTAATTCTATTCCCCAAACATAAACCCCCAATATATACATATGTCTCCTGGGCTATTTTTCTCCACAATATGCCAGTGTTCCAGGCCACATGGAATGAGGTTCTTTTCTCGAACCCATGTGTCCTATTCATTTTTTTTCCCCAAGACAGGGTTTCCTGTGTAACCCTGGCTGTCCTGGACTGGACTTGCTTTGTAGACCAGGCTGGCTTCGAGCTCACAGAGATCCACCTGCCTCTGTCTCCCGAGTGCTGGGATTAAAGGCGTGCACCACCACACCTGGCTGACTTGATAGCCATTTCAAGGGTAGGGCTGTTGGAATTTCAGCAGTGGCCCCTAGTATAAATTTGGAAACTTAATGGCTGGAGTGTACTGTGTTTGGACACTGGACACAGCTTGTGATTGCTCTTGAATACTCATGTCAATACCTTCCCCAGAAGCACCCATCATTTCATCATTTGCTATTTCTGGAATTTGTTCTCTTTTCACTATTGTTTGCCAAAATTTACATTTTCCAGTACTCTCAAATACTCCTGTTCTTTCTATTGGAGAGCTTTGTCCATGATGTAAGGAAACAACAGCAATTCTATCCCCTGAGTTTCCAAAATGGCCACTTCAAAATGTTCATACACAGTTTATAGGAAATGGTAAGTTATCACACATACAGCCAAGTGTACGATGGCTTAACTGTGTTGAACCAGAAGGACAAACAGGGAAGTTAAGACCTTATGTGGCTGACAGAACCATAAATTTATGGGGAAGGGATCTTTTACAACAATGGGGTACTCAAATTAATATTCCTGAAATCATAAAAATAACAAGGATTGTTTAATACAGGAGCTGATGTCAATATCCTCTCCCAGGAGGGGCTGGAGAGATGGCTCAGCGGTTATGAGCACTGACTGTTCTTCCAAAGGACCCAGGTTCAAATCCCAGCACCCACATGGGAGTTCACAGCTCTCTGTAATTGCCAGGCATGGTGGTGCATGCCTTTAATCCCAGCACTTGGGAAGCAGATGCAGGTGGATCTCTGTGAGTTCAAGGTAGCCTGGTCTACAGAGTGAGTCCAGGACAGCCAAGGATACACAGAGAAACCCTGTCTCGAAAAACAAAAGCTCAGTGCATAGTGTCTGTTCTTGCATAGGATCCAGGTTTGATTTCCAAAATCCACGAGGTAGCTCACAATCATCTGTAACTCCGTTCCAGGACATCTAATGACTTTTCTGGTTTCCAAGGGCACTTCATACACATGGTGCACATACATGCATGCAGAAAAACACTAATACATATAAAATAAAAATAAAGAATAAAATGTTTAAAAATTAAAAATGTAGTAGTGTATGGCATGAAGGAAAAAGTGCAGTAAACACAGGGAAGAGCCTACAGAGGAAGAAATCTGCAGAAGCCTTGTATCAAGAAGAAAATGTAAGAAGAATGGACGATCCAAAGAAGTGCTTGTATTTTAGTTTTGGGAGAAAGAAAAGATACTGGAGTCCAAACATCTGGCCGTTGAGAAGTTAACTGGGTCCCCAGTTCCAATTGCTAAGGAAACAGCAGCAGCTATCGGGATGGCGGAGAATGCATTAGGTCAGGGCATGTTCTTCACCTCCTTGGAAGTAAGGCAAGATGAGGGATTCTTAGACAACCCTGGATCCCTGAGCAGGGATGACACATGAGTTTCCATGGAAGCTGCTGGAACCCAAGAACTCAAGCTCAAGAATTATCACCATTCACACAAACTTTCCTTTTTCTCTTTATGTTTATTTCTACGCAGATCTTACAGGAAACAAATTAATATTGATATCCAGTAAAACTTCTGACCGCGCAGAGTACTCAGCTCTCTTTCAGTAGACTTCTTATCTTTCTTAGTTTGTGGTTCATCTATTTACAACTTAAAACGATTAGAAGGATATTGATGGCAACACAATGGTGTGGTCAGTAACTCCCACACTGTAAAAATGATTAAATGGCTCTGTGGACTGTGGAAGTGCTAGCTTGCTCTGATATTTATAGGAACTGAACTTTTAACCTTCCAGAAGTTTCTAGTGGAACTGACTCATGGTACTAAGAGCTTACTTTAAGTGCATCCATGGACCTGCCTGTGTGGTCTGGGAACCATGGAGGGATGAAGCTGCTGTGGGGGTTTGGGAGTATCTTGATCTGTTTCTGCCCTTTCTGGATTCCCAAAAGGATCCTTTGTAACACTGTCTCTTCATCTACATCTTCTAGATGGAAAGGAAAGGAAGGAAAGTGGAAGAACAATCCAGAAGGAAAGAGAAGGCCAGTTCTACTTCCTTCATACTTTGTAGTTTATCCTTAAATAACCTTGAGCGGGACCAGCCACTGTCTGTGTGCTGTGGGAGAGAAACTGGCAAAGCACGTGGGTGGATGGCTTCTCATTAGTTACAGAGAACTGATACAGATCCCCAGTGGCTCAGCCTGCTTCAGCCCTTGTTGAGAAAGGGCCGTTCATCTCTGTTATAATCTCACATTTCCTCTAATGCATTAAGGTACCCAGGAGGTGAGGGGGGTCTCAGGGAAACTCACATAGCAGTTCTCTTGGATAGCTTATTGGCTCGTGGCAGATCAGGCCAACTCCAAAGGCATCAGGCAAGTTTGGACTCTTGGGTCACCACTGTCACTGTCACCAGCTGATGTATAACTGGAGGAGCAAGGGAACTGACACGTGGCTCTTCTGAAGCCTCTGGTGGTCTCCCACACCACAACTCAACTGCTGGGACAATGTGGTGGGTGCTTATGTTCTCAGAGCTCTGCAGAAACAATGCTGAAAAACTCTCTGAGGTTTGTCTGGCTCTTTTATTACACATTTCAGCCATGAGGTCTCTGTGACAGACACCTTACTCTCCTCAGCTGTAGTTCCCAGGTAGAATGAGATGAAAAGGAGAATGCATCGGCTGGTGCAGATATTTATCTTATGAAGAAATGTGTCTTTTGTCTTTTTTTTTCTTTTTAAGAAAAAGGCCTTAATATGTCCACAAGTTTTGACCTCTCGCTACCAACCGACATAAACTGTTTAAGATAATTAAGAAACGGAAACTAATAGTCATGAAAACGTGTCATTTTGTTAGTTACTATGACAGTCTATCACAGTTATTTTCTAAGCTACTCAGAAATCAAGTTGCTAAGAGACAAGCAATATTTGCTTATCTAAATATAAGAGATAGATAGGGCATCTTCAAAAACCTCAAAAGATCTGCAGAATATGGCATTCAAAGATGTTTTCTTAACTTAAGATTTTTTGATATCGAGACATGTCAGCTCCTGACAGCACCCCCTATTCTACTCCAAGTAGAAGATGAGCATCGAAGAATCTCCAGTGGGAGATGACTGAATTGGTGGTAAGCCTTTCTCTTGGCAAGAAAAACCCCTTGCTTCAACTGTAGACAGACTTCTGTCCAAAAAGGACAAAACTTGGAAGCAGGTAAGTCGACAGCCTAGCTCTGCCAAGACAGGGTAGGCAAGTCCTTCATAATTCCTGCTCTACAATCAATGTCTGTCAGAGAAACGGGGCCAAATGGCTGAAGATTGATGCTGTAATGTATGGAGAGAAAATGGGAACTGTCCAGGCAGCCACTGGTATGTCATTTCTTAGTTTTGGAAGCTGCAGGCCCTGCACTTCCTATATAATCAGATATATTTATCCCTCTCAGGTCTCTGAGGTGGTTGAAGAATAGATAGCTAGAGTCTCATAGTTAAATTTTGAGTTGTTTAGGAATCAAGAGGGTGTTCTGGATCTAAGGAGGTATTTTTAAAATTATGAGGCAAGTTAGTGTGAAAGCTGAGTTAGATATAGAACTTTAAACTCATGGAGATGGTTAGATAGTAGAATGTTAAAGTCAGGTGCCAAATACATATGGACTGGACATTGGGAATGTATGCTAAGCCATATAACTCTTATAATTGTGGCCTATTTATTTCTGTTGTTTTGTATTGTATTTATAGTTATAAGAAAAAGAACCATTTTTTTGGACTGAAAGGGAGAGCTGTTGGGGGAAAAAAATAAATACCTTAAACTAAAAAAAAAAAAAAAGAAGAAGGGAAGAGGATGGGGGGTTGAGGGGGAGGAGGGTGGAAGGGTGGGACTGGAGGGGGGAGTAGGGAGGGGATTGTGATTGAGATGTAACTTGAAGAAATAAAAAATAAATTATTAAAAAAAAGAAAAAGGCCTTAATATGTCCACATGTGTCAGTTCCTTTGAAGGATGGCAATTCTGTGTTGCTAACACTTCTGAGAAAGAACCACGGTTATTTTGTATAAGAGAATAAACTTTATTTGGTTATGCCTTTGTTTCATATGAGACTACAGACAAAGAAGCTAGCAAGTTGGGGGGAAGTCACATATAATGTTTTTCACCTCCACAGATACCATTCAATGCTTGATTTGATTGGATATATTTTTTAACATAGAATATTGTTATCAATCTAGGCTGGCCTTAAACTTGGGATCCTCCAGCTTCAGCCTCCTGAGTGCTGAAATTACAGGGCTGAAACAGCATGCCCAGCTTACCTGAATTTTCCATAGGAACTAGTGACGGGCTGACTTTGTGCTTAAGTTGACTATGTGGAAAATGGGTGTTGCAGACACGAAAAGAAATATAGACCCCCCCATTAACATCAGAACAGCAGGATCAGGTGTTTGTGAATCAGCCTGTAGGGTGTACCTGATCTTTGGTTCTATGTGGAGCCCAGAACAAACTTAGACAGGCCTGTGGCCAGTTGGAGAATGTTGAAATCACTTAGAAACTACTGTGATTGGGAGGGACAATAGCCTTTAGGATCTTCCTCAGATCTCCATGACACTACCATATTTTTCTTCAACAACAGCCCTCTCTGGCTCATGAGAAGGGGTGGTAGAATTTTTAGTGACGCCACCCCAACTATTTCCTAAAGTCTCCAGGCAAGTTTCCTCTTGGGTAAATTTCACATCCATGTTGGCTGTGAGCACTTACCCAGTTCATTTCCAAAGAAAATTTTCAGTTCTGGGGACTGGCAAGGTGGCCCAGCTGGTAAAGGTGCTTGTCACCAAGCTTAATGATTGACTTTAACCAATCCCTGGGATCCATGTGGTGGAAGGATCGAACCAACTCCCACGATTGTTCATTGATGTTCACAGGTGTCTGTAGCATACATGGGATGGCAGTGGGGTCCTGAAAGCCTGGATGCTCAGGTCCTTGCAATTATCCCAGCAGGCTTTGTTCCCAGGGACTCTCAGCCTACCCACAGGCTCCTTCCCCCAACACCCAGTAGAAAATCCTTCTTCGGGCCACACAAACTTGATGGGCTTCTTTAAGGAGGATCTTCGATTCAAGGTGCCATGAAGTAGTAGAGGCTGGCCAGACGAAGGACAAAAGAGTAGCAACTAATGGACAGGAGATCTCCCCTGGGATCAGTCATAGGCATGTCTATGGACCATTAACTAGTGGAGCTGGAGACTCCTGATGCAGAAATGCTGGCCCACTGTGCTCTGCTGGCTGTGACAAAGGTTGAGGGTAGGCAAGGCCGTGTCTTATGCTTTCTGCTATTGGTGAATTTTGTAGGCCCTTTTAATTAGCTTTCCCACAGCTTCTGGACCTTTGGTCTTTGAGTCTGTCCTTATGGTTACACCCACTCACCCACACATAATCTCATTTTAATGAAATCATGAGAACATCAACATCACCACACTGTATCAATGCCTCATTAAGATGGACATCTGCTGGAAAAGCAGGACCGAGGGACAGGTTGTCATTTACTCATGCTCTTAATTGCTTAAAGCACAATTTCCACAGTGTTGTGGTGGTTGGTGAGCAGAAGTCAAGGTTTTCTTTTCTTTTTTAACAAAGAAGAAGGGATGTTTTCCAGCTTCCAAAATAAGCCACTAAAGCAGAGAAGTTTTGAATGTAACCTCAGGTTCCTGTTAAAATTAAACATGTTTTTCAGAACACATTGCTGGTATTTGGAATGCACTTATAAATATTTATGGGAGTAATGGGTGGGATGCTGCCCAAGGGGAGCAGTGGGGACATGAAAGGACAGCCAGCTACCTGTAGGTGCAAACCATTTGTGGAGCGCTCCAGAAATGGCCAGACTTGTGAATGGCACCCAAACTAAAAGCAACAATGGTAATTGAAGTGGCATAGAATTTTTGTATGCATACTTGAGGGAAGATGGGCTAGGAAGGTACAGGGGAAACTGCTGCCCAGATTGTGGCAACTCCAAAGACTGTAAGCTAGTCTATCAACCGAGGGCTGAGAAAGAAGTTGTAGGGGGGCTGCCACAGAATGAAGGAAGGGATGTGAGGCTGTACATAGATGAAGGAGTTGATCCCCTCCTTCCAAGGTGCAGAGATGGTCAAGTCAGACTCCTGGAATCTGAGGAAATGGTCCTTTATGGGGGAGAACCCTGGAGAGGAATGTTGTAGTGGATGGGGAGGGGTTGTTTATGGGGATTCTTAGCCCGAGAACTAGGAACATGACAGTTTGGGAAACCTGACTGGTGAACCCTTGAAGTTTTCTTCCTGGAATTCCTGGTGAGTAGATTCACTCCGCCTACCACAGGTTCCGCTGAACTGTTTCTTCTGATCTATAGAGCTTTGTCTGGTGGGAGGTAAGTGACACTCAAATTGGGTAATTGAGAAGAGTAAAAAGAAGGAAAAGATACTGAGGGACCCTTCTCTGGGCTGGGAACCTCACTGCCAAACACAGAAAAGGATACAGATGGCACAGGGAGAGGGACACTTAGCGGATAAGCCATGGAAATTCATCTTCCATTGCCTGTTGGTTCTTGCTGGCAACTCTAACCTGCAGCCACACAC
Source organism: Lophiomys imhausi (assembly GCA_907164525.1). Classification (NCBI taxonomy): domain Eukaryota; kingdom Metazoa; phylum Chordata; class Mammalia; order Rodentia; family Muridae; genus Lophiomys; species Lophiomys imhausi. Next base: position 5,039,857 of record CAJQZJ010032516.1, read on the forward strand.
TTCCATGTCTAGCAAGCCTTATGCTGTCAGGGCAAACAGCAGCCTTGGAGATGCAGGAAGTTGATTTTGCTGTCTTGAGTACGAAGGCTGGGAATAAGGGTGAGATTTGTAATTCATCAGCACTTGGGCATACACACAGGACTTTGTGTCCTCTAGGCAAGCACTCCACCACTGAGTTACATCCACAGCCCTCGTTTTACATTTTATTTTCAGGTAAGTTTTCACTGAGTTGTCTAGGAGAGCCCATCACTGTCTCTATAGCTCAGTTAGGCTTTGAACTTGGGGAGTTTCTGCCTCAGTCTCCCAAGCACTGAGGTTAGCCAGTGCTGCATGTGAACTGGGCTCTCAGCACTTCCCTCTTCTGATCGCCAGGTCTCTCGACTTCTTTCAGTTTTTTAGCATTGTCCATAGTCTTGGCCACATATCTCAATGAGAAAAAATAGACAAAAAAAATGTAGGCTCCTAAGTATATGTACTCACCTGCACGTGCTAAGGTGTGCATATTTATCTATATGATTATCACCATTGATCAATGCATTGGGGTGAGAAGAGTTGCAAACAGGGCAAGCTCAACATAATAACAGGTCCACATTTCAGAAAGACTAGGCAGTATGCTTATATTATTTGGGAGAAATTCTTATAAGTTCTGATTAAAGCCTCCTTGTTCTTTTATCACAGCATGGCTGATAAAGAGCAGGTCTGAGGGAGCACCAGTGTTGGTACAGAACACATAGGTGTCACCCACACTTAACATCATGAGTGTAACCGTCAATCTGTAGCTCCTTCAGTAGATTCCCTGTAAGCCATGTCCCATTGTGTGAGGGTCAGTTTCTATTGAAGAATGGAATCAATGAGTCCACAAGAAGGAAGCATGAGCTGGGCAGGAGAACATCACTACTCTTCCTTGGCTTTAGCTGTGTGTTGGGCTCCTGACCCTCTCCACACACAAAAGCATCCCATGTCCTTAGCCTGTTGATTAGATGACAAAACAGATTGATCTCTTCTGTTCAGCCTAAACCCTCAGCATATTCTTCCTCCTCCATCTTCTCTGGCTCCTCCTCTCCCCTCCACCCTTATCATCTTCTCCTTTCCCCTCCCACCTTTCCTTTCCTCATTCACATCTCCCCTCTTTTCTTCTTTTCCCTTTCCCTCTATCTCCCCGTCTTCCTTACTTTGAGATAGGTCTATAACTGGTGACCCTCCTCCCTCAGATTCCCAAGTGCTAGGATTACATCTGTGTGTCTCTGTCTGTGCCTGGCATAGTATATCTGTTTTTTCTTCCTTCCCACTGTATCACCTTGTGTCTTCCCCTGGGACATGTGTACTATCTTCTGGAGACCTCAGCTTGACAATGGCCACCTACAGAGTCTTCCTACCACAGAAATGAAGGAGTACCAGATAAAAGAGAAAAGAGCTCAAAAGTGGAGGTAGTAGCATATGCAAAGGTCCTGTGGCAGAGGAATGGGGGAGTTGCTTGAGCGATTAAGTTTTTCACAATTCTTCATAAAGTATCAGGTTAGGGAAATAGCTCATTCACAAGCATAAGGACCCACATTCAATCCCCAGAATCCATGTTGAAAAGAAAAATGCCACCATAGTGGCACACATTTGTAACCCCAATACTCAAAAGGCACAGATACACAAATCCCTGGGGCTCATCAGCCAGCCAGACTAACTTACTTAGCAAGTTCCAGGCCAATGAGAGACATGGTCTCAAAAGAAAGAGTAAGAACTTTAAAAGGTGCTTAGTGCCTGAAAAATTACACCTGGAGTTGTCCGTGGCTCCACAGGTACCTGCACACACACTCACAATTGTATTACATGCAGCACTCAGCTCTGCAGGAGCAGGAATTGTGACTACGGTGTTCACTGTTGTATCATCCTAGCCACATAGTAGCTCCTCAGTAAGCTTCTCTTGAATGAACGATCATAAAGGAAAATCGATAAACCACACTAGAGGTTCAAAGGGACTTTCCCAGGGGAGAAGTCACTGGGTACAGATGCACAGAGCTGGGGGAGGGGCGGATTCCACAATAAAGGGAAGCAGGGAGGGAGGTAATGGACTATTGAGAAACCTATGAAGAACTACAATGCTGGGGCAGAGAATACAACAAGGCTGAGGATGGAAGGCCAGGAAGAGCTGTGTCCCCTGACTGGGGCTCATGAAGGGTCTGAGCAGTGAGACACCCTCTACTATAGGTGTAGCCAGGAGAACCAGGCTAAGGAGCTCTGGGGAGAATGGGGTACAGCTGAGGAGGCAAGGGATGACCTGACTGGCTTCATGACTGAGGAGCAAGTGATGGGGAGACAGTGAGGACCACCGCCAGCTATGGATGCACATTGGTCCCACCCACCAAGAAGGGACATAGAGAGAAGTTAGGTGGGACAGAGTGGGGGGGGCAGTTTCAGAGGGACTGTATTAGTTACTTTTGTTTATCTCTAACAAAAATATTCAATAGAAACCACTTGATGGAGGGAAGATTTATTTTGGCTCACAGTTTCAGAGAGTCTCAGCCCACCATGGTGCATAGGGTGTAGTGAAGCTCTTGGTGGGTGTATATGATACTGGCTCCTTGTGACATGGCACATCAGGAAACAAAGTAGCGCTGGGTTATTAGGTCAGCTTGCTTTAAAGATCCACTTTCACTGACCAACTTGCAACAACTGTGTTCCACCTCCTCAAGGTTCCACAGCCAAATTAGCAGCAGCAGCAGCAGCTGGAACAAACACTCACATGTGAGTTGGAGGGGCCCAGCTCAGATTCACACCATCAAAGGGGCACGATGAACTCGGTGGTTAGTACCATGGGGTCTGATAACACTAGTCTCCTCTAGGCTACAGTTAGGGAATGCCAGTTAGTATAGGGCAGAATACAAGAATGGTTAGGTGTTGTCCTGCCTTGAGGTGGGATCCAGTCTACTCGGGAGATCCAACACACATGTTTATTTCATACTTCAGGTTGCACGCAGACCTGCATGGAAATCCCAAGGCAGAGAGCAAGAGATCACCTCTTAAGGGAAGAAGTGAGGTGGATCTCCTTAGAAACTGCTCTGCAGGGTCAGCACCACAGGGCATTCCTGGCACCCAGCTCTGGCAGCCACAAAAGGTGAGCATCGCCATTGCTTAACCTCAGAAAGCTGGTCCTTTGAATTCCAAATTCCACAGTGACTTTTAGAAACAGCCTTCCTGCGCGGAGCCTTTTTGAAAGTCAAAATAAATGACACTCATTGGTCTCCCTTGTCTGCACATTAATCTTCTCCAAGCTGCAGCGTGTTAATCAGCTTGGCTCTCTCTCGTGGAATTGCCTTTTTTCTGGTAAGAGCTGCCGGCCTCTGGGCATCCCACTGATTCCGTGCACCTGTCCTGTTCTCACCAGCACGGGGTGGTCAATGCTTCTCCCTCTCTCAGAGCCTTTTCCATAATGGGGAGACCCTCCCCCAACATTTTTTAGCTCTCTAGAAATTTCACACATTGACCGAGTACTCCTTCACTTGTATGGTAGGAAGACTCTGTAGGTGTGCGTGGTCAAACTCCCTCTCCAACCTCTCCGAAAGTCTTAGGTGAGCCCTGTCCTTACCCTGGAACTTATTCAGAGTTAGTTTACTAACCAAGTGTAGAACACACCAAGTTGATGGTATTTGGTTAGCCAGATTCAAACTAGCTGCTTGGATAATATTCTAGCCAAGGGGCTAGCTGCTTATTAGAGCCTTCCCCACATGCTCTGTGGGGAAAGAATGGGGGGATGGCTGGGGTTCCCTGACCAGGCTAAGAAAAGCTGTCCCTGGCTGTGGCCATCAAGAGCACAGCAGTGGCCCTTCCCATTCTCTGTCACGTCTTTGCTGGCTGACAGTGGTGGACAAGCTTCTTCTACCACACAGCTATTAGAACACTCTGGAAAATAGACCTGTAAGGAAGGCCTCCCTGGCCTTTAGCATCAGGGAGAGATTCTCTGAAATATCCAACTTTGGGTCGTTCTCCTCTAACATGAGAAAGGGAGGACTCGGAGTGAGTTAGAGGGAGACGTGGGTGTCGTTATACAGAATCCCTGATTTCACTGTCAGGCAAGGCATGCTTGAATAGGTATGACAGATGACCTTTGAAGTCCTTTGTCTGGTTAGTCTCATGGCTGACCTGTCAAGTGAGGAGCACGGTTGGAAGGTCACCTGCTTTGATCTGGGAACAGTTCTGGTTCCAGCAGATCTCAGAGGCAGGGGAAGTGTCGGACTGGAAACAGGCAGCACCAGAACAGACTCTTCGGAGGCAGAAATCAGTGACACCTCCAGGGGACACTAAGCCTCTGGTGAAGGACAGTCCAGAGTCACCTTCATGGACTTGTTGAACTCTTAGTTAGGGTTTATTGCTGTGAAGAGACACCATGACCGTGGCAAGTTTTATAAAGGAAAACATTCAATAGGGTATAACTTACAGTTTCAGAGCTTTAGTCCATTATCATCATGGTGGGAAGCACGGTGGCATGCAAGCAGACATGGTGGTGGAGAAGGAGCTGAGAGTTCTGCATCTGGATCTGCAGGCAGCAAGAAGAGAGGATCACACTGGGCCTGGCTTGAGTATCTGAAATCTCAAGGCCCAGCACTCCGCCCCCCAGTGACGTACTTCCTCAAACAATGGCACATCTCCTGATAATGCCACTTCCTGTGGGCCTAAGGAGGCCTTTTTTCCCCCAACCACCACAAACTCCTTGGAACCAAGGTCCCGATCCAATTGGCGCTGGCCTCATAGAACTTGATCAAATGGACAAAGGCATGGACAGCTGTTGGACCAAGGAACCAAAATGCTAATAACCCAGGTGGTGCGATGTTAGCTACTGACTAGGCATTCTTCAGTTCCCCTTGCCTTGGTGTAGGATGGAAAGGATTGCACCCAAAAGTCAACAGTCAGGAGCTTCACTGAGTAATGTGTTCAGGGATGATACCTGTATAGGGTATTGGGATCTGTACAAGGCACGCAGATCTGCGCAAATGGACAAGTTGAACACCAGATTGTTTCTGTTGGTCATTATTATTTTGTTCTGTACATCCATTATAAGTGCCATGGTGCGTGTGTGGAGGTCAGAAGGCAACTTGCAGCAGTCCACTATCTCCTCACATCATGAAGGTTCCTGGAAGATTCCAGGGATTAAACTCAGGTCATCAAGCTCAAAGACAAGAATTTTTACCCTCCGAGCCATATTGCCAGTCCTCCATTGGCTAATTAAGGTTAATTTTGTAGAGTGAACTTTAAGAATATAAAGAAAGTAATGGAATCTCTGAGAACATCTGTACAGACAGAAAAGTGAGCAGAGTGGCATATGAGGGCCAGCTTTCCTGTCTAGATGCATCCTCCAGGAACCCTTACCTGTGACTTTTCATGCATATAGCACAAGAAAAAAAAAAAAAAGGGAGCTCGGCTAGCCATATCCAAGTTAGCAGAAATGAATGCTAATGCCAGGATCAAGCCATCAGCTAGATGGGAACAAAGGACCTCTGTTCACAGGCCTGCTCTTCTGTAATAGAAGACATTCTCTCTGAGGAGTATGCCTGGGCCTTTCAGTTTGCTGAATAAGGAGCTTTCAAACCGTACTACCTGAAACTGAGACATGCATCCTCAGAATGATAAGGACGCTAAGACTGTTCCTCCTTTCCTGGTTCCAGAGCTCACTGCCCCATCTCAAATTTGCCAGGTACAGCTTCACTTCACCCCTGGGATAACTGGAAAATGTTGTTTATAACTAAACATCTGGCTTGGAGACAAATTTTAGGGCATATCTGTGATGGAGCTTCTAGGGTAGGTTACCTGAAATAAGATGGGAAGGCCCGTACTATATGTGGGTGTTACCATTCGTAGGTTGGAGTTCTGGAGTAAATGGGAGAAGGCAGGGTAAGGCATACTAATTCATCTCTCTAGGCTTCTTGACAACAGGTACAATGTGACCAGCTGCCTCGTTCCTGCCATCATACTTTCATGAGGCATCATGTTCCATTTACGCATCATGATAGGCTGTATGCTCAAACTGTCAGCCAAAACAAACCCTTCCGTCCTTAAACTGTTTTAGTAAGGGTTTTTTTTTCCACAGTAATGAGAAAGCAACTAATATTGTTGGAGAGTGTACTGATCTGATTTTTTTTGTCAACTTGACACAAGCTAGAGTCATCAGAGAGGAAGGAGCCTCAATTGAGGAAATGCCTCCATGAGATCCAGATGTAAAGCATTTTCTCAACTAGTGATCAGTGTGGGAGGGCCCTGCCCATTGTGGGTGGTGCCATCCCTGGCATGATAGTCTTGGGTTCTGTAAGAAAGCAGGCTGAGCAAGCCGGGGGAAGCAAGCCGGGAAGCAGCACCCTCCATGGCCTCTGCATCAGATCCTCCCTCCAGGTTCCAGCCCTGCTTGAGTTCCTGTCCTGACTTCCTTCAATGATGGACTGTGATCATGGCCTCTGCATCAGCTCCTCCCTCCAGGTTCCTGCCCTGCTTGAGTTCCTGTCCTGACTTCCTTCAATGATGGACTGTGATCTGGAAGTGTAAGCTGAATAAACCCTTTCCTCCCCAATTGGCTTTTTGATCATGGTGTTTCATCACAGCAACAGAAACCCTAAGACAGAGAGTGAGCCTCTCCATGGCAAAGAATGCAGGCCCAAGCAGGTGTTGTACATCTACTCCGGGAGATGTTGCGGGACACTTTCCCAGACAATAACCACACTCTCCTGTAGGGTACTCTTCATGGAGGGACAGAAAACTTGGATGTATGAAATGAAGGTCTTGTCCAGATGATGTTATTTGTGCCTCAGCTAGTGACGCATCCCAGAAACCTGAAGGAGAACTCTGCCTGTCTCCAGCAGCGCTAGAGGGATGACAAATTTATTCCACACTGCTGTTTATTTGGATTCTGCCACACTCTTCTGCGGCATTTAATTGTCATGGACATCATGTAGCAAGAGGCAGCTGAGAGATGGAAATGAGTTCCCAATTTGTCTTTGGAAATTTTTCTCCATTATGAGATTAGAAAGATTAAAGGGATAATAACACCTTACACCCATATCATGCTTCCCCCCAGTGAAGAGCTTTCAAATGCACATTATCTTATTTGAGCCTGGCAATAGTCCTGTGGGATAGTTATAATTGGAATTATTATTCATTTTAGGGGGAAAACCCTATAACTATGGAAACTTATGCCTTCTCTATATTCATTTTTTTAACCAGTAACTTTTCCATTGCCTCAGAATCCAAGAAGGGGACTAGAGAGATGGCTCACAGATAAGTGGGCATGCTGGTCTTGCAGAGGACCTGAGTTAGGTTCCCATTACCCACATTCAGAAGCTCACAATCTTCACTCACAGATGCATACCACACCCATACACACACAACAATTTTAAAGTAAAATCATTTTTAAAGATTTGGAGATTTTGGAGGTCTGGTGAGATGGCTCAGCAGTTAAGAGAACTTACTGCTCTTGCATAGGACCTGGGGTTTGTTCCTAGCACTTGCTTGGCAGCTCATAACTGTCAAATTCCAGGAGTGTCTGATGCCCTCCTCTGCTGGCTTCTGTGGGCTCCTACATAAACTCATACAAGCACATGAATGTTAAATAAATAATTTCTTAAAAATCCAAGAAGTGTAAATAAAGCATAATGGCAGGCAAAGAATTCCCACTCTTATAGCCAACTGCTTTCTAACATTTTTCCCATCTCTGAATTTATAATGCAAGAGTTGACATTGATATTAAACTGCCAGCAAACAGAGCACACAGGAACTGTCCACTTCCATTAAGCTTGTTTGGAGACCAGAAAAAAAAAACTATACTAAAATCGCAGTCTGTGTGCAGCTAGCAAGACAACAAGGGCTATAAACTAGGCACAGGACTAACACACACTAAGGAGAAATGTTCACGTTTGATGAGGGTTTGGAAGAGCCCAGTTGCAGCAGACTTTCCCAGAAGAGACATTGTGAGAACCTGTCGCTGAGAAGTGATAGCCCTTCAAGCAGGTGGAGAAGTATCAATGGGACCTCAGGCCTAACATTAATCCTGGGCCTACTACACACCGAGCTAAAATGAAGGCCGGAGCACTCACTACGTTCCTGATGTATCCAGATCAACACTTAGCTCACAGGCTGCTTCTCGGATGCCAGTTGGCCAACTGAATGAACAGCCTGTGGAAGCCTGCTCTTCCCTTTGTCTGTTTTCTAACTGCTGTGCTGTGTTCTCAACACTTGTATTGAATTTGATAGGACTGGATTAGAATAATGTTTGACTGCAGATTTCCTTGAAGGAAGAGATGCTTCCAGCTGGGCTCTCCCAGGGTCTTGGGGAGTATTCAAAATGCACTTGGAGCTGCAGCTGTGTTCCAGCTCAGCCAGCCTATTTGCACACTGGTGATATACATAAGCTGCACCCAAGGGAAGCAGCAGTCCTTTGGATGAGGTGGTTCTTTTCATAGTTGCTTATTTCTCATATATTTTTTGTTCCACCATTATTCTTCTCCTGGGGAGAATATTGCTAATAGGATTAATACATGAAAAATATAAATAATGTGAATACTGAAACATAGATCTTCAAGGAGTGCAAGCTTTCACTGGCTTCGGTAGGCAAAGTCATGTGACCACTCTCCAAGCTGCTAAGAAGAAGCAATGCTTTACTATATCCAGGGCTCCTAGGAGTCATCATTTTTAGGGTTGCAGATGAAAGAGGAAGTGCTGATCCTGGGAGCCCAAATAAACCCCACAGCACCGGTGGCACTTGCCTCAGGATCTTCTGATCTGGCCTGGACCTGGAACTTTTCTCTCCTGTGCAGAGCTGACATTTCAAGGTATACTTGCTCTACTGCTGGGGAACTCATTACTGAATCTTTAAAGTGAAATTTCTTGGCAAAGATGAGGAAAGAGGTCTTTTATGAATTTTTGGATTGGCTGGAGTGATGCCTAAACTCTAAGTAGTCATTTGAAAGTGTGAGGTTGGGATTTGAAAAAGTGTAAGGGTTGGAGAGGAAGAAGGCGATAATTTGAGATAAATGTGGCAGGCCCTTACACAACAATTTTGGGTGGATGGGGTATGTTTCCAGCCTTGACTATTTTAAGGAATTATTTGCTAGGCTGAGTGAGTGTATGTATATTTTGTGGAAGAGAATCAGTCTTTGCAGCATCTTTCGGTCCAGCACGGATGCTCTGTACAGAGTTATGACCTCAAGTCCCAGCTTTGAGCCTACCATCTCCATGACCATGGGTTTCCATTGCTGTGAAGAGATGCCATAACCCCAGCAACTCTTATAAAGAAAAACATTTAATTTGGGGCTGACCTACAGTTTCAGAGATTTAGTCCATTTTCATCATGGCAGGAAGCATGGCAGTGTGCAGGCAGGCATGGTGCTAGAAGAGCTGAGAGTTCTACATTCTGATCTGCAGGCATCAGAAGGGGACTGTGTGCCACAATGGGTGTAGTTTGAGCATATATCACCTCAAAGCTCACCCCCACAGTAACATACTTCCTTCAACAAGGCTATATCCACTCCAACAAGGCCAAAATTCCTAATAGTGCCACTCTCTATAGGCCGAGCATTCAAACATATGAGTCCATGCAGGCCATTCTTATTCAAACCACCAGAACGGATAAGTTATTTATCATCCCTTCCCCTCTTTTTCCTTATTGATCAAATGAGAAGATAAGTGATCTGTATCCAGATTAGCTCAATATTTTATGAGTGAGTCTATCTGGGAATCAAAACTTTATAAAGGATGCCATTGTTGATTCCTTCTTTGACATCCCGTGAAGTATGAAGGATCCCCTTCCCATGGACCATTCTTCATCTAAAAGGGAACCTGTACACATAAGGAGCTAGGGAACATCATCACGATCCTCCACCTTTCCCAAGGAGGACAGTAAGATGGGTTTTAACCAATGGTGCTGGAGAGTAAGAAATCCCAAGAGACTGCTAGACACTGCCTACTAGATGCCACTTTTTTCTGGTCTCTCCATCCTTTCTTCTGACTTTCCTTGTTAAGACTCCCTCTTCCACGGCAGAAATTTCTATTTAGGAAAAAAAACATTCTTATAGGACGAAGGTATACTAAAAGGTCTTGAGACCCAACAAGGAAATTCAAATGTGCAAAACTGTAAGCAGGAGAAGGAAGCCAGCCCACCTGTACACAGTGAACAGAAGAGAAAAGAGAGCCCACTTCTTCACTGTGAACAAGAAAGGGAAGCCAATCAGACTCTTTGGGGTGGTGGATGGAGATAGAAACAAGATCTAGAGTGCACTAAAAGTAGAAGATTCCTCAGCTATCAGAAACAATGAAATTATGCAATTTGCAGCCAAATGGATGGAACTAGAGAAGCTCATCCTGAGTGAGCTAACCCAGACTCAGAAGGATGCACATGGCATCTATTCACTTATGGTACGATTTTAGCCATATAGTACAGGATATCTATACTACAACCAATGCACCAAAGGGAACATGGACATAGACTTTTTGTTTGTTTGTTTTTTAGTTTTCTCTCCTTAGCAATGAGACACTTTTCACTGGTGGTACTTCCTTGTAGGCCCCCAGTATATGAGGAGGCTCTTGGCCCTCATATGACTTCTGAACTGGGACGAGGGACTGTTATGTAGGGACACTCCACTCCAGAGTGGGATGGAAGGGTTAGGGGGTAGAGGGTGGGAGGGCAGGGCTGGGAAGGGGGGAAAGTGGACAATATGATGGAAATGTAACCTGAAGCAACAAATAAATAAATTTATTTATAAAAACAACAACAAAAAAGTAGAAGATTCCAGAAAGATGTGATATCAACTGTAGGGAGCAGACTTTCCAGGTAGCCCTAAGAGGTTTATTTTAACAGATGATCTGAAAGGAGGAATGAGCTTATGAGCACTGGCCTGCCACTGCTGCTGAAGAGGCCAAGTGTGCTCGGGCTGTGTTCCTCCAAAAAGGATTCAGTTCACTCAGAGCCCTGTATATCATGGAAAGAAATGAGTTTATGTCCCACCTTTATCCATCCATCCATCCATCCATCCATAAAGCAGCTTCCGAGAGTCTGCTGTGGGTTTGAATCTTCACAGATCCAACAGAGAGCAAAAGGTTTGAGGCCTCCTGTCTCCCAAAAGCCTAAGTTCTACTGAGAGAAATGGACACTCCATAGATAAAAGAAAATGATGAAGCGAGAGCAAGTGGCGAAAAGTATTGGGAAGAGAACAGAGCAGGGCAAAGTGCTGGACCATATGGGGACGGCTGGTCTCATCTTGGGGTGAGATGTGGCATCTGAATTGATACTAATGCAAGAGTAGAGGATTAGAACTGGCCATCTCTGGAGAAAAATTGTCCCCATGTTGTGGGAACAGACTTCAGAAGACCTGAGGCAAGAGTTCACTTTCTGTGTTCCAGGGTAGAAACCATGTGTTCCCTCCAGAGGGAAGGAGGGAGGGAGGGTGACAGGGAAGAAGAGGAGGAGGAGAAAGTTAAAGAGACATTTAGGAAGCCAAGTCCCCAGGACCATCAAACTAGTCCCTAGGCCACATTGAGACCCTGGGTTTCATTCTAGATGCTGGAGAAAATGTGCATTCTACACTATGCAAGAGTCACTGTGGTTAGTGTGTGGAGAACAAACAGTTGGAGGGAAAGCATGAACACCTGAGATCCTCTGGTTGTTTTAGTCTTCCAGGCCCAAGACAACAGCAGTAAGGGGCTAGCTGGTGGCAGCAGAGACGATAAACATGTTCACATCCTAGAAATAGTTTGAAAGTGAGACCGCCAGTCCTCAGTCACTGGTGAAGTTAGCTTTGGATTGAGAGAGAGGAGTTGGGCATGACTCCAGTGCTCGGCCAGGGCAGCGGGCAAATGCTGGAGCCATTCCACTGAGTCATTCATCGAGTCAGAGGAGACCTGAGAAGCAGCAGTTCAGAGGGAGGTGGAGCCAACAGTCGGGCATGTGAGGCTTGGGATGACTTAAGCCTCCAAGAGGAGTGTTATGGAGCAGGTAAAAATCCCAGGACTGCACAAAAAGAATCTTAAGAGCTATAAATGGTCACCCTAGGGTGTAAAGATTGTCATTTCTATGCTTTTGGGTACACTCACTTATACCGAAAGGTCAGAGTGTCTGTTTCTACCGGTGGCTATGGATTGGCATACTCCACTTTTTGAATGCATGCCTGCATTTCTGAATGAGAAGGTATCTATAAAGCAGATCAATTATCTGGCTTAAGGCACAACCTGAACTCAAAAAAAGTAACTTCTCTTGCATAGATCATGACTCTCTCACTTCAAAGAAATTCTAGTCAGGTCTTCCTGTGCAGAAGAGCTCAGGACACTGTCCACAGTATTCTACACTGTATACAGTACACTATTCAGGCCATGTCCTCTCCTGACTGTAGGGATATTTCCAGCTTGCAGTGCCCCACCATGATCCCCAGCTTCTCTTAACTGTGACCTCCACCACTCAAAAGGATGAGCTCTCCTCTGACATTTCTCTCACATGTTCATGGTCTGCTCTGGCCATCTTCCCATTTTGTTCCTGGCTGTTCCTGTGGCTCCCTCCTGGTCTCGAATTGCCCCACCCAGACCTGTTATTTCTTGCCCTTAAGGAGGCTGGTTTGATCTCAGTGGAACTACCATTCTTGGAAAACATTCCCACTTCTCTCTGAGGAGACAGTGGTCATTCCTCAAGATCTCCTGAGGTGATCAATCTGCTGATAATAAGTCACAATTCTCTAGAAGTTTCTATTGACCCACCGATGGATGAAAACAAAGACAGATACTCTTGGAGTACCCTTTATTGTCATTCTGAAGCTTCTTTATAGGAAGATAGCCCTTTCTCCATGCAAGCCCATAACCCCAACTATTCAACCACGTGTAGAATTCCTCAGTTGTTTGTTTATGAGCTTATATACATTTTATATTTGCTCCAACTGTTCATGGAGACTTTCCAATCCTGAACATTCAAATGGCCTCCACAGAATGTTTCATAACATTCCACACACCCACAAAAATATTTCAGAAAGTACACCAGAGATCTGGTCTGAGTATATAGGACCATGAAGAGTCAACTAGAAGAAACAACATCTCAGAATTAGAGGGATCTTTTCCTCATGTGCAAAATGCAAATGGAGATTTCTTTGTGGCACTCTGTCAATGTAGTCAAAAGTAGAAGCCATTAGAGCAACAGACGCAAAACTTTACTAAGTCAGTCCATAAACAAAGAGAGCCCTGAAGATTGGAATTCAAAAAAACAAAACACCTTCAAAATGAGGATTCCTGGCCAAATGAATGGAAACATTTAATTGAGGCAGTAGTTCCAAGCTGTCTGTCAGTTACATAACATGGTTTCTATGTTTTGCATGCTGAGGCCTGCACAAGGCTTTGGGATACACCTTCAGGATGCTGTCTGCCTTTTGGGACACTCCTTCCTCCACAGTGGATGCAAACAAAGAGGCTGCCCTGTGCTGGACCCTCCACCCCATCTTCGGACAACCTTGTCAGCCCGGGTCTGCTCTGTGTAAAGCCTCTGGGCAAAAGCCTTTTGTCTTTTTCTAACCATGCCCTCTTTTCCTTTTAGTTGTTTCCCATCTTAACAGGTTCCCCTTGTAGGCTGTATTTCTAAGTTCTATTTCTCTTTATTTGTAGGACATCCTTCGGCTCACTATTTTACTGTTATTTTTGATCATTTTATGCCTGTATAAAATTCATCGTGATTCTCCCTATTATCCTCTGGCATCCCCCCTTTCTTTCCCTTGGAACCCCTTCTCTCTACGAATTTCCCAGTGACAACACCCTTAGAGAAAACGTCACCACACCCTCCAACAACCATCAACAGTTATTAGTTCCTGGTGAAGGGATGGGTCTTGTGGGTACCTCTTCTATCCATGGGGAAAAGTTGAAGGGCCCAGACTTTGCAGGTACCCATAACTTCTGTGTCATGTTTGAAATAGCTGTAACATCTAGGTAGAAGGGCTTCATGACACTTTCCCACATCCTCTGGCTCTTAGATTATTTCTCCCCTCTCGTCTGTGAGATTCTGTAGGCCTTAGAAGAGAGAGTATGGTATGGGGAGTGCCTGACTGAGCTGAGCAACTTCGGTCACTTATTCTCAGACGCAAGCCCCTTCGTTAACCACCGCCCTCTTCAAAAAAGGAGTGTGTCTGTAATCAACTATAATCACCATTATCCAGGAGTTAAGGGTTGCTGTAAACCCTGACAAAGCAGTCGTGCTTCCAATAATGCTAATGCTTTCTGGATTTTTATCTTATGTCCCCACATATTGACGTGAGTTGTCAATTTGGCCTCAGCCCTTTGTGGGCATGGAAGGGTCATCGATCAGTATTTACTAGCTGACTGATTGACTTTCCTCTCAGACTCTGTTATACCACTAATTAGCTAGTGTCCTTAAGTTAGTCAATTGGTTTTTCTGACTCTCCGTTCTACTAAAATGACTCATGGTCTTTCTGTGTTTTATTTTGTTTGCTTTCATTTTGTTCTTTACTTTTTTGAAACAAACACTCATGTAGTCCAGGCTGGCCTTTAATTCGTTGTGCAGCTCAGGGCAATCTTGAACTCTTATCTTCCTGACTTCAACTCACAAGTTCTGGGATCCTATCACCGCACCTGGATATAATTAATAATCTTAATGGTCCCTTCCAGCTGTAAATTACTATAAAGTATTTTTTCCTACTGTGTTTTTTTTAAACTAGCCATAGAAGTCCTGCTGCCTTTGACTCAATCAATACCCTAAACATCCATGTATATAAAATGCAAATAAAGGCCGTATAAGGAAAAAATGAATGTTAGTAACCTTGCAGAGAGTCAAAGGGGGAGAAGGCCCAGGAGATGATGGCTCAACCCCCCAACCAAACTACTACAGGCTGATGATAGCCTTTGATTGCCCACGTCAAAATTAGTAGACTCTAAAGAGACTTCAGAAATATGTTCTCCCGAATTATCCAAGAAAATCCATGCATGGAGGAAGCAGAAGTCTAGAAAGTCAATAGAAGTCATTGTCATCGTTTCTATTTGCTTTCTCCTGCTTTTTGAAAATAAGGACCCAAGAGGGGATCGTTGAAGGGGGTCTGATGGCTTCGCTTATCATTAAGGAACTCTCATGTTTCCCTCTCCTCTGCCTTCCTTTCAGTCTCTTCTTGTCCCTCTTTATGCATCTGCTGCTTTTTTGTGACTCACTGTGGTTTTTGATACAAAAATGCAGTGTTCAGATCACAAGGATGGCCACGGAAGAGCTCGTGGGGGCATAGTGAACAGGTTAACACAATTCTCTGTTATTTGGCACAGGAACATAGGATGGGACCAAATGAAGAAATTGCTGACAGTTTGAAGAAGCCCTTCCCAATATATAAACACACACACAATAATTAATAATAATAATAATAATAATCAGATTATATTAAGTACAAAAATAACTGGCTGCATAAACTGGATCAATATGGGTGGATTTTTTTCCTCATTCAGTAGCTTCAACATCTACCTTCTCATAGTGTTGCTCAGACATTCTCCTTCACTTCTTACTCTGCCCTGCGAAGTTAAACATGTCCCTAAATGACATTGCACAGCTTCTAAACTTAGCCCTCTTGAGTTCTATTTGTGTATTTGTGTCTTTACTATTCTGGAACTCTGTTCTGCTCATGCCCTCATTGAGTTTAAGCAAAGAGAAAAGCCAGGCCTTTGTGTCTTTTGTGTGCCATGTGTGGCTTCAGCTAGATGACCCTCCAGCAGCTTGTATATGTCACAGCAGAAGCCTGTATATGTGAGAGGGACTGTAGATGTCCTTGGGAAACTGAGGATGTGAGTTTTAAGCCCAAGAGGCCTTCTTTCTGGGTTTGCTCAAATCCTATTTTTACTTCATTGATTTTAGCTGCAGCTGGGACTCTGTTTGCCCATTCACTTAAAAATCCTTCATTTCCCTCCTTTATGTTTTTCTCTGCTCTGCCCTTGGAAGTGGACAAGAATTATGGCATGTCTGCTGCTCAGCCCCGAGGTTCCCAGTGCTGTCCTTTCTGGGTGAAGACAGATGCTGTAGAACCCACTGGCCTGCCATGAGAGATCCACTAGGAAGTCAGCTTTGCTTTGGATGCTGACCAGTGAACAGCATTGTCTGCAGAGAGAAGGCTTGGTTTGGAGAGAACTCTCTGGGTTTCACTGTCCTCAGGCGTGAAGTTTTCTGTCCTGAACAAGTGATTGTGGTACGAATCAAAGAAATCTGGAGAGGTGGATCAAGACTTACGAGCATGTAACTGCTCTCCCAGACCACACAGGTTCCCAGAATGGGTTCCCAGCACCCATGTGGTTCACAGCTGATTGTTACCTCAGCTCCACGGAACCCAGCAACCACTTTGGATCTCCATGGAGACCAGGTATGCGTGTGGTACACATAGACATGCAAGAAAAAAAAACACTCACCTGTATAAAACAAAACAAATAAATAACCTTTAAAAAGATTTTTAAAAAATAATCAAATGAGAAGGTTTAGCACTGAGGAGATAATCAGCAAATTAAAGACCTTTTGCCTTCCACTATCTGCATAATCTCTACATTAAGTCCTGGAAAGGAAGCAGGCAAATGACTTCCATAACCTAGACACTATCGGGCTCTCCCAAGTTGTCATTCTTCCCCATCGGTGTCCTTGCCTGGAAACCAATACAAAAACTATCCCTAAAACCCATAGTGAGAATGAGAAGATATCCAATCTCTATTGCAGGCAACCTGATCCCCATTGTGTCACTGCCTGACTAAATCACACAATGTTACAGAGGGGATGAAAAGCAGATCAAAATGAAATTCACAGTGAATCAGCAGCACAAGTCCGAACTTCCCTCCGCTCCCCCAACACTAAAGAAAGTAGAGCAATGCTGCCCCCAAGTGTTGGTACTCTGAATGACAGTTTTAGCTACTGGTTGTTTTTCATTAACTCAATCTGATGGTGAGGCCAGCTTCAACCTGATCCGAGCCCCGGGTCACATGAAAGCATAAGGTAGACAGAACCAGGTAGCACAAATAGAACATCAAAGGACTGTGTTGGTAGTAGTGACAAGCAAGGCAGTGCGGGTGCAGTGGCAAAAGTGAATCCGCTTTAGAGAGAGAAAAAAGAAACAATCTTTATTGATAGAGGACATAAATGCGGTTCATGTACTCTCCGCATGAGAATCTCTGGAGGGCCTCAATAAAGATTCAGATTCCTGCTCCCCTACTCAGAGCTCTGGGGGAGGGTACAGTTTGTGATGTTAATGGGTGCCCTAGTCCCAGGCGATTTAAGCGTGGGAACAGAAGTGACCAGAAGATATTGAATGAGCAGCCATGAGGTGTCATTGACTTACTGTGTGTAAATCGTCTAGAACAGGCAGAATCTTGAATGGAAAGAGGCTTTTAACACGGTAGGGAAAAACCCTTCCCCGTAACTTAAAGCTGGAAGGGACCGTTAAGATTATGAATTATATCCGGATGTGGTGATGCGATTCCAGCACTTGTGAGTGGAGCTAGGGAGTCACGTGACTTCCAAAGTAAACAGACTCCTTGGCCCAAGTGGACTCCACTCATCCTGAAAGAAGGGGTGTGTGTGGTGGTGGGGGGAATGCCTGAGCTCGGCCTTTGCTTTCTTCCAAGGCCAGGAGGGCTCCTGGCAGCCCACACTCACGTATTTGGGGGAATGCAATGTAGGGAGGAAGGAGATGCCCAGACACAAGTGAACCTTCCTGTGAATGGGCTCCCTTCCTGGCCCTTCTGGGGAGCAGGCCACAGCACCACGTGATCTCAGCTCTATTGCTGGGAAGCGTGGCTGGTGAGCAGCTGCAGTGAAACGGGAGCCTCAAGGCGCCCTGAAGGCTGCCCAGGTGGAATTGTAGTGTCCGTTGTGGACCTGTTGGTGGATGGGTGACATTTGCCTATTCTTTTGATCGTGTACGCCCCTGGTGGCCTATTTCAAGACACGATGTGGTATCCCTGAACATCAGACACAACCTCAAATAACCCCAAGAGCATGGATAATAGGAGTTTATAATAAAATCATTAGGAAGTAATGGTTTGAGTGTGTATTGACTGTGTCTAATATAATATATTGGGTTATAAAATGTATTAAATTAATTTCTAAACCCAATTACTTTTTGCAAGTTTCCCATAACTATGAAAAGCAAGTTTCCCAGTTCTCATGAGCTGGTAGGGGCTAGTTCTGGTATCCCATCATCCTGAGTCAATAATTATTCTGTGATTAACCTGAGGCCAAAGACAGAGGCCATGGGCAATCTTGGGGAAGGAGCCATTGATGGGGCTTAGCAGAGCAGCATTCCTCTCTTCTAGGTTCCAAGGAGACCCATTGGGTGGCAACAGAGCTACAGCCTCGCTGAGGCCTGGCTTTTGCCCTGGCGTTCTTTTCCTTTCTCAGGGACTTCCCTGAGTTAGTCCCCTCAGAAATAGAGTATACCATACCCAGTGGAGTCCTGGACTCAGGAGAGTGTCTTCACTTAATATTGAAGTAATATTGTCGAAGGAATTAGATCGTAGAGAAAGCTGAGGCCAAATCATGGGGAGACTTGGCTTCTGGTCTTTACGACGCTATTACTAAGTTGTTCAACTCTGGAGTCTCTGGGCCTCAGTTTCCTCATCTGTGGGAGGAAGGAGTTGAGACATAAGAACTTGAAGCCTCTACCAGTATCCCTTTTCCAACATCGACCCAGCCAGCTCATCCTCAAGATTTTAATTCCGTATGGGGCCAAGGGCCTTCTGACCCCCAAAAAGAGGCTCTTATCCATGGAAAATTTTAGTGGGAGGACAACTGTCCTTTCACAGCAGGAAGCCAGTGACATGGGTAGGATCCCCTGGAAATTCCAGAGAGAGGCTCATCTGTGGCAGCGGGCTGGGGCAGGTCTTAGAACCACAGCCTTAGATTGCTTAGGAAATATGTCAGGGAAAGTTCCAGCCAAGTCCTTTCCTAACTCTCGTGGGAGATGACTGTGGGATAGGAATTTACAGGGGAGAGAGGATGGCATAGCACAAAATGTCACTTTTAAATGATAAGTCTTATCCGAGGTGAATTACATTTTGTCCTTTAGAAGCAGGTGAACAGTTAACAAATCAAGAATAAAGAGAAGGGTCTTATGGATGGGGGGGGGGTTTCTAGAAGCCTCTATACTTAGCCCAGCAGAAAGTCTTCCCTTCGGAGTAAGAATTGTAACAGAACGGGTTTCTCTATTTCTTAACCCAATCTATTAGATGATTAGTGAAAGTCAGCTGGCTGGTGCTAGAAGAGCGTGACAGCAGTGAGGAAGGTCGCCCTTGTCCAAAGTGGAGCGAATTGGGAAGGGAGAGATGGGTCCCAGTGGCTCTTCCCCTCCCAGGACTTCCTTCCCATAGGACCCAGCTCCTGGTTCTTAGGCAGTGACTGGAGGGATCCTGGGCCTCTTCCCTCAGCAACCCATAGCCACTGCGGAAAAATCCCCTTTCCCTTTTGTTGAGCTGGGGCTGAGATGGAAGTTTCCAAAGGAATTTTTTTTTTCATGGGGGTCGGGAGGTTCTTAGAAAAATCCTCATTCGGGTAGAGTGTAGGTCTCCATGGTGATAGAAGCACGGACTCACGCTGAAGGAAAGGCTACCTAAGCTCTTTCTCTGGTCTCAAATCTAAGCAGAGTTCCGGTTGAGGACAACCCCTCCTCTTTCCCCTCTCTCTAATCCAAGGCTGGGGCTGTTAGACATGAGTCTTGAAGGGCCCTGTTCCCAGGGCCCAGCCTCTGCTGCTGATACCTACCCAAATGGGCTTTAGAATCAATCACAGGGGAACAGATCTGGCCAACACCATGGCTACCCTCTGATCCAACTCATCCCACCTATCCATTCTCTTTCCAGTGAAGACAGTCAGAGTTTCTTGCACCCATGTGCCAGGGATGGGAGGCAATTGTGTGTGGCTTCTAGGCTAGCCCTAGGTATATGACATCTTAGAAGCCAGGCTGGACAAGCCTTCTCATGGCTTCTCAGGACTGGGGCTTCAGAGTGGACTCTATTGGGTCAGGGGGTCAGGCCTGCTCATCATTTGGCCAACTGAGTAGGACCCGGGCTTCCAGGAAGCAAGGGAAGGCAGCCCACAGCACCCTGTCTTTGCTTGCTCACTGGTGTCTCCTTGGGGAAGTTGTAGGTAGTGGCAGCTGGTGCTTTTTAGGTGGGGTTGGTCCAGGAAAGACAGGACCTAGGAGTCCCAGAGCTGGCGGGTTCTACCAAGCAGAAATTCAGAGGGCCAGCGTTAGACCTGCGCTTTTGTCAGGCAGAAATTACAGAGAAGCTAAGACATTAGGAACATCACAACCTCAGGCCTGCTGAGCCCTGATCTGTACAACCTACAAGAGGGGATCTGTTTTTTTATGCAGTTTCCCAGTTCCACACAGATCTCCTCTTCCCCAGTACCTCTGATATTCATGACTACGTCCTGGGAAATCACTGTCTGTCTGCACTTCTCAAGCCCCAACCTGGGCCCAGTCAGGTACTGTGTCCACCAAGGCCTCTGCTTAGTGGCCTCAGGACAGACCTCATGTCTTCAGGTCAATGCTAGTCCTTTGACAGGCAGGATGGCAGGAGACAGGGTGAGGTGTTCACTTCTTCAGTGAAACCCTCACTCACAGGTTTCCTACTGCCAGGTTCAAAAATCACCACTATGCTCAGCCAACAGATTTTCAGACCCCACCCCCCTCCACACACACACACTTTTACCATTTTTTCCAACATTTTTTTTCCAGAGAACTGGGACCAAGATACCAAACACTCCTCTGTACCCTAAGTTCTGACCTGGTTGAACCTAGAAGCCAAATGCAATCTTCCTTAGCTTGGAAAATGCCCTATGGTTTCTTCCAGGGCTATTTCTTACCTCCACTCTGTCTAAGACAGCCTAGTCTTTAAGAATTTTTTCCCCTTCACTCTTGAAATGCAGTGGAGGTTAGAATCTGGATCCTCATTTCCCTCAGGGTTGTTTGGGTTTTTTTTTTTTTTTTTTTTTGTGGTTTCCTTTTATCCCCTCACCCAATTGGTGGATCCAAACAGATCCATAGGACAGGAACAGCATGCAGCTCTCTGGATGGTGACATGCAGGTCCCACTTAGAGACAGGTAAGGGGTGAGGCCCAGCAGAGACTGCTCCTGGCTCAGATATCAGAGTTCGCCTTTAGAGCAGGTGTAGGGATAGAGGATTGGGGGTGGTGAGGCTCGCCTTCCCCCAGTCGTGTCTGGCCCCACTCAGCTGCCCCAGTTCTCCATTGAAATAGCCCTGTGCCTACTTTGCTCTCACTTCCTTGATTATTAAAATTGCTTGATATTGGCAAAAGATGGGAATGTTCATGGTTAAATAAGGGGGGCAGGTCTGACCTCCATAGAGCCACAGGAGTTTCTTTTGGAGGAACCCTATCTAGAGTCTTTCAAACTATAGGTCTGGGCATGCTTGGTAGAGCCAAGATATCAGAGGGAAACACGGAAACTGGTGAGCTCAGCCTCTGAAAAGCCACAATAGAAACAGCCCTATGGGGGAGGTCCATCCCACCAAGTGGGCCATGACTATAGATGGGTGCTACTCAGAGACTTCCTTGCTTCAAGAGATTTGGCCCAATAGAATTGAGCAGGACTTGTCTCTAGGATAGACTAAGACAGCCTAGCAGAAAATGATTCCTCTGGGTCAAAGGTCCTTTCCGGGACAGACTTGGCTTACAACTGGAACAACTCAACTCCCCTAGCTCCTCTGAGCTCTTCCCTGGAGCTCACCTCGGATCCTTGGTTTGTAAGACAGTTGTGCACTAACCTCCTGCCAGTCCCCACCTTCCTCTATCTTACCATGCCACCCTCTGAGCTTCTTCTTTAGCTTTAGAGTGTCCAACGTGTTGGTGACATTCTTCACATTTTTTAAATTATCACATGAGCACTGTAACCCAGAGAAGGCTGCACCTGTGGTCTGAGCTCTGAGGAGACAAGAGATGATAATCAGACTTTCCGTTACTAAGACAAAATATGGGAGGAAAATGACATAAAGGAAGGGTGACTTATTTTGGTGTGTAGCTTTAGAGGTTTCACTGTGCTCCACTGGCTTCATGGCTATGGGCCTGTGATGAGGCTGGACATCCCAGAGAAAGCAAGTGCGAGAGTTCAGGGGCTTACTGCAGGCAGGACGCAATGAGAGAGAAGAAAGGTCAAGGGACAAGATACGTTTTTCCAGGGCATGCACCCAGTGAGCACTTCCTCCAAAGAAGTCCCACCTCCTACTTTTTCACACTTCCTAATGATGCCATCATGTCAGAAATCTATTGATTAGACCCATAGAGAGGCCTGAGAATCCAGTCACCTCAACCTACAACCCTACAATCCATCAGTTGTCAGCCAAGCTCTCAGCACATGAACCTGTTGGGGGTTGGAGGGCTGGCTACCTATTCAAATTACATCGGGCAGAAAGAAGGGGCATTCTTAGGTGGAAGACAAGGAGACAGGGGAGGGCTACTGTTTCAGGTAAAGGGGCCCACGAGTCAGTCTCTGACCTGGAGGATGCCCATAATGGTTAGGTGTCTTGCTAGTCTCCAGCATCAGCCATGGTCATCTGTAGGAAATTTTGCTCCTAGAGTAGCCACCTAGCTGTAGTACTCCTCCACCTGTACTGTGAAGGACCAGGGGAAGGGCAGAGAGAGACTGTAGTGTGTTGGGTCCTTTGTGAAGATCCCAAGCAGAAGCTTAGAGGAGAAGCTAATTACTGTAACAAATGGCCTCAAAATGGAGACATGCCCACCATCCTCTGCCATTTGCTTCATACCAGGCAATGTACAGGGCCATTCACAAGTTGAGTCAATCCTTATAACTTTCTCCTGCACAAACACTTTCGTTTCCTTCGTTTATAGATGCCGATACTGGAGTACAGAGAGGTTAAGTCACTTCCCCAAGGCTCCACCAGCAAATGGTGGTGCAACACCCCTCCAGGAGAGTGACTTATAGTCAGTCTATGCTGTTCCTCACCATTGTTGCTCTCAGCAAACAATATCTCAAAGTAAAGGGCCCAGAATTAGCCTCAGAAAGAAAGTTTCTCTCTGGTGTCTCCTGCTCATCTATCCCCAACCTCTTATGCCCCCAAAGTGAATTGCAGAAACCAGGATTCTTTCTGTAAGCCCACTTGAGTGGCCAGGTCCCACCCCTGAGAATCTCCAACTGCTAGGTTCTGCCCACAGAACACTCTAACAGGCATCTGGACCCAGCCCCTTAAGATGCAAGTGGAGAAGTTCCACCTTACAGAGTAAAAACCCAAGATTAGGCCACAAAAACCCACCAATCCCAAGCCAGCATGGAAAGCGTCATCCCCCAAGAAACCCCACATAAACCCTGCCTCCCACTCAGTTCTCTGCTGGTTCTCTCCCAAGCAGAGGCCACCACCTCCTGTGTTTTTCCCAAAAAAATCTCTTGAGGTTTGTTGTGCAGTGTGACTTTGTGGTATTCTTTGGCTCCTGACTGTCAGTATACCTTTCCCCTCAGAGTTGTAACACACTTTCACCTTCAAGTCAGTCAGTCATGCCTTTCGGTGGTAATAGAGAAACTCTCTGAAAAACCTTGTATGATTTAGTCATATGACCTCCCTTTCAAATTCTCAGAAGGAAGAACAAGAGAAACTTAAACAGGCAGGCCTTACTATGCTTCTCCCTCCACAGGCTGCCACTGTTAGATCACATGCTTTGTTTAACCTCAGCCTGAGGCAGCGAGCACTGTCCTTTACGTATAGACTTTATCCCCTCCCCAAGGTTCTGTGGTGGTCCCAAGGTTGGCACTGTTGGGATATAGTACAAACTTTGGACAGGGGAGGGGTTCTTGGGAAGTCTTTTTAGGTGATTAAGGGCATGATCTTAAAGACAATAGGCATTTTTGCTCTCTCTTACCGTCTGGCCATGAAGTAAAGAGTTTGCTCTGCCATGTGCACCTTCCATAATGTACTTCCTTGCCACAGCCCCCAAAACAGGTCCAATTGGCCATGGATTGAAACCTCTAAATCTGTGATCTTAAATAAACCTTTCTTCTTTGAAGGTTGCTCGTCTTGGGCATTTTATAATAATGAAGAGCTGATTGATACAGAACACTCACCTTAGGTCTTTGGCTGCTCAATCTGAAGGTTGTTATGTCACATATGACTATAATTAAATGACACAGAGTGACACTTTGCTGTGTTCACCTGTTTCATTTTTGGGGTGTCAGTCATGGCACCTTGTATTGGTAGGGAAGGCATCACCCCTTTTCACCCCCGTACCCCTCAATCACATGTCTCTCCAGTTCAGGGCCTTGTTGCTGGGTTGTGGGTGAAGGTTCAAATAGATTTTTTCACATAGATGTCTGACTTAATTTCACCCTAGTCTGGACCCCAGAGATAAAAAGATGATTAAAACTTCTACAGGACACTCCTAAACTAGAGGACAGTGTAGCATCTGGGATTAGCCTTCACACCCTCTAAGGTGTCATGCATTGTTTTAGCTATATAAACACAGATCAGTGGGAGTCATGAGTGGACAGGGACTTGGTTGAAACTAGAGTGGTCCTCACCAAAGCCTGGCCTGTAGGGGGAGGAGTCAGAACAACACATAAAGAGGTCCAATTGATCACCAAACTTGGATAGCCCAGCAAATGGTTTAGCATGAACCAGTCTATGTGAGTAAGAGACTCTGAACAGTGGAGACATGACAGGTCCACAGTATGGCTGGAGGAAGGTGTCATTGGCATATATTGGTATCAATAGCCACTGAAATTTCCAGGTTCTTGTGTTCCATAACCACAATAAAACAATAGCTCAAAACAAGTGGATATTAACATAAACAAAGACAGAGAAAGAATATTCTTCTAAGAGAGGAAGCGCACCAGAGTGCCACAAGCTCAGCGGCCTCATGTCTAGATGGATGTGGACTTTTTATCCCCCTAGAAGTATTTTTATTTATGTGTCTGCGTAAATGTGTCCCACATGTGTGTGCGTAGCACGGAAGCCAGAAAAGGGTGTCAGATCCCCTGGAGCTACCATTACAGGTTGTTGTGAACCACCCAATGTGGGTGCTGGGAACCAAATTTGGTACTGTGAAAGATCAGGAAGTGCTTTTATCAGCCAAGCCATTTCTCCAGACTGGATTGTGGCTTTCATAGAGAACCTAAATAGCAAGGACTTTCTTACACACTCAAATATGTGTCAAATTTTCTCCACACATGATCTGTCTGTTATCAGTGGCCCTGATTGGGGAGCAGGGAGGTTTTATCTCTGCTAACTGGTTTCTTTCTGCTGATTTCACAGCCTGACTTCACTCTCTACCTTCTTCTCCCTTAATTCTCTACTAGAAGTTTGGCCTTAGCTGTGAAGGATTTGAGGTTTTAGAAATGGCTCAGTGGGTAAGAGTTTGTACTGCTCTGTAGAGGACCCAAGTTTAGTTCCCATCACCTACATTGGGAAGTTCACACCCACCTGTAACTCCAGCTCCAGGGAGTCCAATGCGTTCTTGTAGATTCTGTGAGTACCTTCACTCACAAATGCACAGACCCCACACTCACATATGCATACTTAAAGAAAAAATAAATCTTTTTAATGGTTCTATGAGCCATTAAGTGGAAATGATATGATTAAATGGTATGAAGGCCCACAAAGAAGAGTCCTTCCCAGAGACCCTCAGCAGGACAGTGTAGCCAGCTGAAATGCTTGAAAGAGGTGCCATTCATCAGTGGGAGAAGAGATCCAGGGAAGGATGCAGGCACAAGAGCTGTACAGAAAGGAGAGAAGTTATCCAATTGATGAAGGAGAGGCAGCGAGGGAGACAAGGAGACCAACTGTTCCTGCAGGCTTCTCAACTGGGTGAATGGTGGTGTCCTGAGTCAATGGTGAGAGGGGAGGGGGAATCTATTGGTGGGATTTGTGCTTGTCCCAAGATTCAATTTCTGAATGTCCTTGCAGGACATGGACCATATTTTCCAAATGGGCTCCCTCCCCTGTGCCTCTTCAGTCAGAATCAGAGGTGCTCATTAAAGGTGTTGATTCCCATCTGCCCACTCAGAATCTCAAGGAACAAAAAGTGAAGAACAGGAATTAGGAAAATCTTTGATATTAGAGATTCACATATCTTCTTTCCTGCCATTTACTTCCCTTAACTTTGATTTTGGGAACATAGAAGAAAAGAATAGAATTAGTGAAAAGATAATGTTTGGTTTTAGAGATGTTTGCAGATATGTAATAGACATTTTGATGTGAAAAGCTAGAGCTTCAAAAGCTGTTGTGGCTGGGACAGATGAAACTGTGAGAATATACATAGAGGGATAATTTGAAATTGTATGCAATTTTTCTCTTTTGTCTTCTTCAGTCTATGACCTTTACACATAGGCAGCCCTAGGAGCCAAACGTCTGGGAAGAGATCGGAACTTGTTACTTAAGAATTGTTTAAGAGAAAGGCCAAACTGATATTTACTTTTGACATTTAAAGATGAGTAGGCAACACTCTTCAGGCCAAGGTATTATCCAGAGAGATAATTCACTGAACTCCGTTGCCCTTCTGTTCCTCTATTGCTCAGGAAAAACAAGATCGTCTTCTGCCTTTAAGGCTGAAGTGGAAACTAGGAGAGGGTAATTGTAGCACAGGGTAGGTCAGTGTGAAAACACAATTCAGAGCGGGAGATAGTTTTATTCTGGAGTCATGTATAAGTGACCATAACTTGGGAGCATAGATTTGGGTTACCCCAAATTCAATGTCCCAATGTGGTAACACTTTGTTGAAGTCTTTATAGCAACAGAACCAAGAAAGTCATAACTTAAGGTACTTTTCGAATACACTGTTGGAAACATTGGGCAGGTGGGGCTAAAGAAAAGGGGGGAGTAAATCTCTGTTCTGGATCTCAGATGCTGGGTGATTACACTTCCTTTTGGCTGGTGGAAGCATTCCAACAAGTTGTACCTGCCAGTCATCTGTTAGTCACAAAGATGTTAGGATACACACAAGGTGGACAAGGAGTGGCTATTAAGGCAGCTAAGGGCGGCCCCAAGGTAAACTGTAAATGAGCCACGGACCTACAGCATCCCATCCTCTCTACAATCACTCAATCAGTTAATTGACCTTGTAGAAAGTTCAGTAGAAGGTGGGGATCTTTTCAGGAACTTTTACTCACTGAGAAATTGAATGAGGCCTGGTCCTTTTGAGATAGAAAGGGAAATTGGAGGATGGGGCAGGAGACAGAGAATACTTCTGTTAGTGACACTCAAGATGGCTGATGCTCCATTGGCCAAGAACCTCACTTGGCCCACAACAGATGCTGATCCCAGGCTAGACAGATATAGGTTCAAGGACAGGGGATATAAAAGGACCCAGTGAAGAGGCTGAAAAAGCCCATCAGTTTGAAGAGAAGGGAAGCCTTCCAGAAGACTCATCTACGATGCTCAAGGCCAAGAACCTATTCCAGGGGAGCCAAGCTTTGCCAGCTGAAAAGGCTAAACTTTTGAGTCTAAGAAAGACTCAGATAGCTAAGGAACTGTTGAAGTTATTCAACGTAACTAAACCCCACAAGCAATAGGCCTTATTTAATTTAATTTTTAAGTTTAATGCATATGGATGTTTTGTCTACATACATGTC
Organism: Lophiomys imhausi; assembly: GCA_907164525.1. NCBI lineage: Eukaryota > Metazoa > Chordata > Mammalia > Rodentia > Muridae > Lophiomys > Lophiomys imhausi. The sequence goes on from CAJQZJ010032516.1 coordinate 5,067,408, forward strand.
TGTGTACCACATATGTGCCTGATGCCTGTGGAACTCAGAAGATGGATCCCTTGGGACTGGAGCTACAGGTGATTGTGAGTCACCATGTAGATACTGGGAATTGAACCTAAGTCCTCTGGAAGACCAGCTAACTGAGGTGTAGCCCTATGAGTTTCATGGAGGATCCACAATGTTAAAGGTAGAAGATGTGGGAAATTTTTGACTTCGTTTGGGAATGTCGGGGGCAGGAGGACAAAAAGCAAGAAGCAGGAGTCACTGGAAGAGGGGAGCACACGTGGTCAGTGCTGCAGGGAGAGAGGCTGGAGGTGTGGTTTGGAAGGCCAGGGGATAGGTTTAGGAAGACAACAAAAAGTACAATTTCATGTTGCAAGAGAAAGGGATGATAGAGATGGGAAAAGAATCACTTGATCAACAACTAGGGGTCTTGGGATCACCTGTCTTTCATAAGTGGGTGGGATGTTACCAATGCAGTAGGTGAAACACTATCAACCGGAAGTAAGACCAGTGTAATTTTATAAATGAAGGTCAAAGGAAAGCTGGGGTCGCCCTACAAATAATTCCCAAAGCTTTGTCAGCATAAGTTCTTGATGATACAATTATATTAACGAATTTCTACTCGTTGACCAAAAAAAAAAAAAAAAATCATACTCAAAACAGTAACAATTTAAAAAACTAAAATGTTCATTTCCCTCAGTCCTAGTTCTAGTGTTTTTATGATTTCTATGTGACTGTGATGGATATATACTGCACTATATTTTATTTTCTGAAAATAGCCACAGCCTACCAGTCCTGTATAATTGACAAGATTGGGTTGCATGGGCTGAATCAGTTTCTGCCTGACTTTCTTAGAGACTTTTGCCCTTGGAGCTCAGCCATGATGTCCTGAGAGAGCCTATGCCACTTATCACCCCCTAGTCGTCAGCGAGCCAAGGTCTCAGCTGAGGCCAATACCAACTGGCAAACACGAAAGGGAACAGACTTCTGATGAAGCTTCCAGTGACTCTGGCCCTAGCTAAGTCCAGGCTCACAGGCCCAGACAAGCCGACCACACTGGTTATTCACTTGGAATTCCTGACCTGCAGTAAGTGCCTGTTTCATGCCCCCAGGTTTTAAGTTAATTTCTTAAACAGCCATAGTAGCTGGAGCACACATAGGGTTTTGTTTTCATAACTTTTGCATTGATTAGCATAAACATTTTCTCATGTTTCTGGATATTCATCATAATTTCTCGATTGGGAAACAAAATATTTTGAATTGATGTAGTGTGTTTATTTCAATATTGTGCTATTCTTGGCTATTTAGAAGGCTTCTCATCTCTCACTATTTAACTGCTGATATAAAAAAGTTGTGTGTAGAGATGTTTCTTTTTTACTGGATTGCTTCACTGGGACAAATTCCCAGAAGTAGAATTACATTTGGGTATGAACATTTGCATGGCATCCCAAATGGAGTACCAAATAACTTATCAAATACACCAATAATCTGCCATCAGTTACGCTTGGCAAAATCAAATTTGTTTTGATTGAAGTAGAGTGAGTACACGTGCTTACACACACACACACACACACACACACACACACACACACACACACACA
>CAJQZJ010032516.1:5069012-5090430 GCA_907164525.1 Lophiomys imhausi
CACACACACACACACACACACACACACACACACACACACACACACACCACACACACACACACACACACACACACACACAAAACCACATTAATGATACACCTTTATAATATCGTCACTAGTGTTAGACCCCCTCATCAATATTGCTAATTTAATCAAGAGAAATAGTATTTTATCATTGTTTATATAGGAGACTTTTTATATTTTAGAAATTGTTCAATCCTATCTGATATGCATACATGTACTCTATATCTAACAATGTATTTTCAGAGCCCTTAATATCATTTTTTTTTTTTTTTTTTTTAGCCAGACATAGAGGCATATGCCTTCAGTACCAGTGTTTGGGAGACAGGGGCAGGCAGATCTCTGAGAGTTCAAGGCCAGCCTGGTCTATGGAGTGAGACTCAGTCTAAAAAAACAAAAATCATGTTTTTTTTAAGCGGCAAATCACAATCAATTAATAGACTGTGATGAGCATATCTCCCTTACAATTAGTTTCTTTTTTACTGGATTACTAATTTCAGAGTCTAGTAATCTAGTACATTAATAGTCTATGAAATGGATTAAGTGCCCCTGACCAGTATTACACAGAAAACTTGGATTGGATAGCATGGAAATAGCAGAGCCTTGGGCACTCAATAAGTGTATGTGCGTGCGTGCGTCCATTCATGTGTAAAACTTATGCTTGTAGGGTAAATATGTATTAGACCATGATATAAAATATTCTGGGGCTGGAGAGCTGATTTTCAGTTAAAAGCATTTGCTGTTCTTCCAGAGGACTTGGGTTCAGTTCCCAGCGCCCACACTGAGTACCTCACAACCTCCATAGGCACTCATACTCACAAGCATAAACGAGCTTGCAGAATCACATAGACTTATAATTAAAAATAGTAAAAATAAATCTTTTTTTAAAGAAAAAATATTCTCAGTGCAACAAATTTTTTTTTTTTTTGGCTTTTCGAGACAGGGTTTCTCTGTGTAATAGCTCTGGCTGTCCTGGACTCCCTTTGTAGACTAGGTTGGCCTCAAACTCACAGAGATCAACCTGCCTCTGCCTCCCAAGTTCTGGGATTAAAAGTGTGCACCACCACCACCCAGCAACAAAAATATTTTTTAAACACCAGCCTTGGGCTGGCAAGACATCTCCATGGGTAAGGGCATTTGCCACTGAACTTGATAATCTGATTCAAGCCCTGGGACCCTCATGGTAGAAGGAGAGAACCAACTCTTGCAAGTTGTGAACACACACACACACAAAATGTTTTAAAAGATTTAAAATATCAGCTCTATAACTTATAGTTATTACCCTCTTTTCCAGTTTTTAAAAAAGTATAATTTCCGGGCGGTGGTGGCGCACGCCTTTAATCCCAGCACTTGGGAGGCAGAGGCAGGCGGATCTTTGTGAGTTCGAGGCCAGCCTGGTCTACAAAGTGAGTCCAGGACAGCCAGAGATATTCAGAGAAACCCTGTCTCGAAAAAAAAAAAAAAAAGTATAATTTCCATTTTATTTTTCCAAGATGTTTTTTCTTCTGTCTTTTTGAGGCCATGTCTTTACATGGGCTTTGGTGAAGGTCGTGGTGCAGTACCAGCAGTTCTAAATCACGGTGGGTGCGTTCGGTTCTTGTGGGTTTCACGAGATCGATTCCTCTACCTTGCTACAAAAGGCAGGGCTCATGCAGTAATGCCATTTGACAGGGAGTTTGACAAGTGCATGAGCATCAAAGACACTTGTTTCCTATTTATGTCCCTGACCTAAGTGGCCTCGACAATGTTCCAAAAGACAAACTTTTAGTGGCCTTGTCCTTGGGCACAACTCAGCACAGTTCGTGCAGAGAATTGGCGGCACACGGCCACAGCCCTTTTTGGCTCGATCCCCTTGTTACTTTTGTTTTGGGTTGGGTTTTTTTGGTCATCTTGGAACCAAGACCCAAAAGACCCTGTTTTCCATTTTGAGGTAAATATTTCCCACCCTGTGACTTGCCTTTTTATATGGAATTATCTCTCTTTCGTGCTGCCTTAATTTTTCATGAAGTCAAACCCAGCCATCCCTTCTAATGTCTTATTTCCGTTGAAAACAGAAATTCATCTTGTTCCCACCAAGATGATAAATGATCTAATCCTGTGTTTTGTCAACTCAGTTCTTACCAACGCATTCTCTCAACACCCCTACAGCTAGGAATGCACATCAGCTCTCAGCAAAATGCAAACGAAGAGGCTGTAGCACAAATGCTGTTATGGAGGCGGCGAGCCTGTGAGGATTGTGAGAGCATGCGTCCCATGGAGGCAACAAATGGCGGCGGCAGGCCTGTGAGGATCGTGAGAGCAGGCGTCCCACTCCTCACACCCAGTCATTGGCTTCTGCGGCATCAGCAAAACGGTTTGCAGTGCAGATGCTGAGTATGCAAATATTGCAATAACCCAGAGTTGACTACAGGGAAGGAACCTTGTAAATTTCAGAACCCATAGAAACACTCAAAATAAGACATATGACTTGAGTTCTGGGACAAAATTATTGTAGCAGAGACTGCTGAGATGGTGGTGACCATTGAAGAATTTATGTTTACAGAAAAAAGTTCATTATTCCTCGCCATCACCTGTGAGGTCTGCCATTATCCCCATTTCAAAGATGAGAAAATTGCAGGGCTAAAGTCTTAAAGGGATATTTGGATTGTTCTATGGGAACCTGTCACACTGCCTCTTCCACTCTGTGGAGTTTCTTTCAATGAATTAGACCTAGTCGTCTGAAACAAAGACAGTCCCTTCTGAGGTAAAGTCTAGGTTTTGTATTCCATCAGTGACTTCCCCGGATTCTATCAGATCATGACAATTCCTAGGCTGAAATGGTCTCAATAGCTTACATATGGCAGCTCAGAGTGGGCCCAGCAGCCAGATGTGTGGATCTGGACCTAGTGCGGCCTCCTTCTCCTCACTTGTGAAGAAGGGACACTCCTTCTCTCAACCTCCTGGGGTCATCATGAGACACAACCTGGCCCATAGTGAGTGCTGTTCTAGTATCTGTCAGTCTATGCCATGGCCATTTCTTCTGCATGGATATGTTTCCATTAGCTAGATTTGTCATTATGCTTGGATCCTGAGAGATGACCTATCAAAACAGCTGCATATTTAGATAGAGTGATGTCTTATTTTGGTCCCTATAGGTCACTTTTGACCTCCTGGTGTTTTATATGTGCTTCTTCAATTTTAGAATGCATGCTAGCTGCATAGGATGGCCAGAAGTCCCTGTTTACTCCTGCTATCCCAGCATAATTATTGTTGGTGCCCTCCTTTCATAGTTAAAAATACCCTCACTGCAAAGATAAGCCATATGGTCGGTCTATTTGGAGAACAAAAATTCTCCTGCCTGAGGTTGCTGCTATATTATGGGAGCTTTGTCAGTGACCCAAAGCTTCAAAGGACAGTGGTTTTGTTATTGTCTTTGTGTCAAGGCTTTCTTTTAATAATCCGAAGCACCCTATGGAGACCTTTCAAGAATAATATTTCTGGGCTGGAGAGATGTCTCAGCAGTTAAGAGCTCTTCCAAAGCACCCGGGTTCAAATCCCAGCACCCACATGGCAGTTTCACAGCTGCCTGTAATTGCCAGGTATGGTGGCACACTCCTTTAATCCCAGCACTCGGGAGATTGAGGCAAGTGGATCTCTGTGGGTCCAAGCCCATCCTGGTCTACAGAGTGACTTACAGGACAGCTAGGGTTACACAGAGAAACCCTGTCTTGAAGGAAAAAAAAACTTAAAAAAAAGAATAATATTTCAAGTGTGTAGAATTAAATGAACACAGTTACAAAGGAATCACATCATTTTGAAAGTCTACTATCAAAATATTGAGAAAAGTCATAGTGTAATAATAAATATGGTTTTATTAATGATCAAATAACAGGTCTGATGACAAGCTTAATAATATCATAATTTCAAAATAGTGATGAGCATCAGCCGCACTTCACGGAATTTGTAACAGCAAGAGACATGAAAGCAACTGGCTCTCTCTCTCTCTCTCTCTCTCTCTCTCTCTCTCTCTTTCTCTCTCTGCCTCTCTCCCTTTCCCTCCCCTCAGGTGGTTGCTTTTATTATCAAAGATATTGTGGTCAAAAAGATGTTACAAAAGAGAATCATTTTATAAACATTCACTCTCACCCCTGTGTTAGTTACTTCTCTGCTGCTGTGATAAAGCACCATGACCAAAAGCAACACACAGAAGGAGTTGATTATAGTTTTAGAAGGATAAGAATCCACTGGGGTGGGAAGGCACAGAAGCAAGTGGCTGTCATGGCACCAGGAGCAGGAAGCTAAGAGCTCACATCTTGAACCACAAGTGCTCGGCAGAGAGAATAAACTGGAGTAGGGCAAGTCTATGAACTCTCAAAGCCCACCCCAGTGACATACATCCTCCAGCAAGGCTACAGCTCCTAAACATCCCCAAACAGTGCTACCAACTGGGGACCAACTGCTCAAACGCCTGAGCCTATGGAGAACAATTCTCATTTAAACTGCAGCACTTCCCTAAACGCGTACATTTAAGATTGTGAATGTGACAATATAGAGGGAATCCTTGGATAGACAAGAATGAAAGATGTCATTGGCTAATGAGTGTTTGGTAAGTCAAATGTGCCCAGTTTTGTTTGCTTGTTTGCTTTTTTTTTTTTTTTTGTAAGCCTAAGTTTTCCTTTTGAGTGAACTCAGATCGCAGCTGAGATTTTAGTAAGTTAAGGAAATCACTGGATCTGATCCAAACCCAAAAGGGATCCCCTAACCCAGTAGTGGGGATTTGGGTCCAAGGAACATTGAATAAGGGTCTTAGAGAACTCAGAAGCTTATGGGGTGGGGATAGAAGGAGAAGAAGCTCTAGTAAGGGTAGGAATCCAGAAAGGAGGGGAGGCCCCAGGAAGATGAGAAGGCCATCAGTATCTCAGTAGTGTATAAGGTTGGCAAGAGAAAAAAGAAACAGCAGACACAATGTAGAGGGGGTGAACAACTCTGAAGAGATGGAAGGTAAAAAGGCACCCAAGAGAGGTGATACCCATAAGATGTGAGGTTTTTGTTTTACAGGACATTTCAGGAAAGAGAGTAAAGGTAATATAATTATAATAGGATTGTTACCAGATGAGGTTTCCATTAGTAAAAAATGTCACATGATCATTTCTCTTCATTTTTTACATTCACCATCAAATCTCATTCCCCTCCATCCAGTGTTGACAAATCTGTTGAAATATGTCCAGTTTCAAAACCACTGCATGGGTATGAGGCAAGCAGGAGGGAAACAAACTGTGCAGGGATCAAAAGAAAAAGGACTAGAACGGTTATAAATTTGGATTCTGGACACAAGAAGTGAAGGGGGAAATCATATATGAGATCATTAGCATGTGGACTAATGGGAATAGGGAGGGATGTTTGGCCTGTCATATGTCTGTCAACTGGACATACACCCTGTAGAGATCATGTGTTTTCACAGTGACTCAGATCTTGGAGATTGAAGTCTGACAGTGAGATATGAACCTCATTCCTGCCTCTAACCTCATGCATTTTAGATATGTTAATGGTTTTTCTTGTTTGGTGGGAACAACGCTACCCCTCTCACAAATTCTTGGTGAGGGTTGGAGATGGTGTATGCCAAAGGCTTAATGTTGTACCTACTCTCTCCTACACTTTCCTTCTGTTAGTGGCTTTGACAGTGGTATTGCTGGGAAGGATCTCTGTGAGACAAAAGTTTCTCAGTGTCTAACAATCACAAAAACAGAAGTGTTGATCCAGCTTAGCCAGCAGAGGGAGGCACCCACCATGTTACAAGCCTAGGAGGCTAGGAAGTGGGCGGTGAACAAGGATGAAAACTTCCTTCACCTCGTGTAGCCTGAGTAGGAGGAACCAGGCTCCCTTCTGCCTTTGCTTGGCTTTGGCTTGTAGCCTTTCCTAGTGCTTGAGTTAAGTCCAGTTAGAGTGCAAAGGCATTGTGAGGTGAGTTCCGATGAAACAGGAAAACCAGGGAGCAGACAGGAAGCAGAGGGCTATGTGCTCCGCCCTGTCCACGAGGAATTTAATCCTGTAGGTGGAGAGAGTAGATGCTGGGTAAAGGAAGGTTTCAGTGGCATGTTGTGGAGCCCAGGCATTTGGTTCTCTAAGCTCTTCATGTTGTCTATTTCTTCACCTCCCTTTTTATTAGTAGGAATACCGCCTCCCGCCACAAAGGCCTGGGGTCTCTCAAGGGTCATACAGTAGGAATCCTCTCCTGTCTTCCATCACTATCAAGCAGTTATTGTCTTATGTTTCCTTGCAGACAATAATCTGCAAATGTTTTGAACTAGGTCTCCATGGGGACACAGAGAAAGAAGCCTCTACTGTAAGGTAGAAAGGCAAAAGTTAATAGACACCAAGGTCTTAGCCTGTCTCTTCTTTCTCCAGAGAAATCCAGAAAATGAGACACAATTAAATAGGGCATAGGAACATTACGTATGAAATAGGTAAGTTAATCATCTTTCATAGAACTTTTTATAAAGGAAAATATGGCTGTCTTCCAGTAACTCCTGAGGAATCACTCCTAAATCCGCATGCTAGAGACAAAGTAAGCTTTCTATGTCCTTAGTACACAGAAGAGAGCTGGCCATATAACTAAGCTTCCAATACTCATCACCTACTGAGTATTTCCGAAGTGCAGGAAATAGGCAGCAAGTACTAAGACATCCAATGTTTCCATAACCCCAGCTCAGGACCCTTGGGCATGGGACAAGATGGCACAGAGTCAATGACACAGACTCCAGGAGTCAGGCAAGAGGCAGAAGCAGACTTGTTTATTGTGGAAATAGGGCAAACCTTTATAACCCCCTCCAGTGTCCCACAGGCTCTCGAAGATCTCACCACCACTGTTCTCCACTGGTGATCATTCGTCCTCTGGTCTGATGTCATCCATTGCTGGGCTCTTGGCCAGCATTCAAGTTCCCCCTGGCCGACCTTTGCTGTGTCATGCCTCAAGCACTCAGTGACGGGCCAGAAGCAGATTGCTTTCCTGCATATTTCATGGAATAGTTTATTTTTTCTTAAGCCCTTTTAAAGAACCAGAACCTGAGGGTGGTGAGATGGCTCAGTGGGTAAAGGTGCCTGCCTGTAAGCCTAATGTCCTGAGTTCAATCCCCAGGACCCACATTGTCAAAGAAGAGAGCCAGAATTGACTCTCACAAGTTGTCTTCTGCTCCCCATATACCTGCTGTGTCTTGTGTGCATGAGCGCACACACACACACACACACACACACACACACACACACACACACAAAATCCAACAAGATACATATAAATAATCAGAACTGGGTGTGGTAGTACACACCTTAATCTCAGCACTTTGGAGGCAGAGACAGGAAGGAGAGTCTCTGTGAGTTCAAGGCCAACCTGGTTTTCATAGCCAGTTCCTGGCTGTCAAGACTACATAGAGAGCTCACAATTCTGGGTCATAGTTCATCATGGTGAGGAAATCAAGGATGGGGTCAGGAACTTGAAGCAACTTCTTACATTACATCCACAGTTAGAAGGGACTACTGAACGCAGGCATGCCACCTGCTGCTCAGCCCCATCTCTGTCTCTCCATTTACATAACCCAGGATCCCCCTTCAGGGAATGGTCTGCCCACAGTGGGTGGGTCTTCTTACAACAATTAGTAATCAAGACACATCCACCACCACCCCCTAGACACACCCAGAAACCCATCTCCCAAGTGATTCGAACTTCAGTCAGGTTTACAGTTAACTCTACCTGTGGCAGAGACCTGTAGAGAAAGAATGCTGGACTAAAGTCCGCAGGCTAAGTTCTAGCCTTTTAAAAATAATTTATTTATTCATATTTTTATGTACGTTGGTGTTTTGCCTGCATGTGTGAGGAGTAGGATCTCCTGGAACAGGAGCTAGAGACAGTTTGTGAACCGCCACTGTGGGGGCTGGGAATTGAACCTGGGTCCTCTGGAAGAGGAGCCAGTGCTCTTAACTACTGCACCATCTCTCCATCTCTAAGCTCTACTCCTAACTGTAACCACTCAGACCAGTCGATTGGTCTTGACATAGTCATTTAACCTTTCCTCTACAGAGCCTCAGGCTGTTGAGAAATCTTACAAAGACCAAAGACCCGGTACAAATCTGCTTAGCCACACTACCTGCAGGGAAGTCACCTCTTTCTGTCGGGCACTCAGGCCCACTGCCATATAGATTACACAGTGAAGTGGCCTGCAGCCACCCTCTGTGCTGTGCCTCTCTCCCATCTCTGACCTCATCCTATGCTCAGACCCCAGGACCTCTCCACTGTACTGAACTGTATCGGCTCCCATGTCTCTCCTATGGGAACCAAGAACTGATGGAGATTAAATTCTGTGGTTAAGGTCTCATTCTTTGATCTCTAGAGTACAAGTTTTGACTTGTACTCCAAATTCATCAAAACTTATCTGACTCCTGGGCAGGACCACAAGGTTGGCCTTTTCTTCCCTGAGCTCCAGCTACCTGCAAGATCTGATAGTTCAAAATCTGTTTCTTCATCTCTGACCACCTCTCTCACATCCTCGTACCATTGAAGTGACTTCCACCTGATGGAAAATTTTTGCTTCTCACTCATGAATCAGTAAGCCAAGAAGAGCTAGAGAGAAAATCATTTTTTAAAGATAATTCATTTAAAAGGATTTGTTGCTTTCTTCCTTTTGCTTAGTCATATCCAACTGGCCACTCAAAATTTTCTATGTCAAGAATTAAGAAAGCAGAAGTAGCCATAATAATTAGCTTCAATGTGATTCAGGAAAAGGGTCACAGAATTAGAAGATTGCATTGTTGACAAGTTGTGAGATCTTCAACATATCATTGAGTGCTCTCTGATTTAATTAAGACTTGTGATATATAAATCTCACTAGAATGGTGTAAGGAGAAATGAAATGCAGACAACAAAGTTAATTTTTATTATTAAAAATGAGCTGCGGATTTGAACACAGAATTTTCAAAAAAAGAAATAAAAGTAGCCAAGAAATTTATTTGAGAGTGTTCAACATCCTTAGCAATTAGAAAAAAATGCAAATTAAAAATGCTTTGAGATTTTACATTTTCTGTCTAGATTTCATCTAGTCAGAATGGCTAAGATCATAAAAACAACTAACAAATGCTGGTAAAGATGTCAGAGAAGGGAAACCCTCATTCACTGTTGGTGGGATAGCCTCTATTGCAATGGTTCTCAATTAGTCCCTTTCTATTGCTGTGACCCTTTAATACAGTTCCGCATGTTGTGGTGACCCCCAACCATAAAATTATCCTTGTTACTACTTCATGACTGTAATTTTGCTACTGTTATGAATCCTAATGTAAATATCTGTGTTTTCCTATGGTCTTAGATGACCCCTGTGGAAGGGTCATTCATACCCATCCAAAAAGGGTCATGACCCAGGTTAAAAACACTGCTCTATAGAAATCATTGTGGAGAATCCTTAAAAAGCTAAAAGTAGGGCTGGAGAGGTGGGTCAGAGGTTAAGAGCACTGGCTGTTCTTCCCAAGGTCCTGAGTTCAATTCCCAGCAACCACATGGTGGCTCACAGCCATCTACATTGAGATCTGCCCAGGCATATATATGTAGAGCTAATACTGTATACATAATAATAAAAAAAAATTAAAAAAAATAATAAAAACATCTAAAAAAAAAAAGCTAAAAGTAGATTTACTGAGCTATACCACTCCCTGGGATAAAACCAAAGGGTTTGTTAACCTACAAAGAGATACTTGTCCAGCCATGTTCATTGCCACTCTATTCATAGGAGGCAGGAACTGGAAACAACCTTAATGCCATTCAACTAGTGAATAGGCAATGAAAATGTGGTACATATATACAATGGAATTCTGTTTATTGACAATGAAAAATGAAATCATGAACGTTTCAGGTACATGAATGGAACCAGAGAATATCATACTGAATAAGGTAGCCTAGACCTAGAAAGAAATTCCTCTTTCTAGGTCTCTTATTTGGTTCCTAGCTCCAAATCTTTATATTTGGACATATAACCTGAAATAATCACAGCAGACAGAAAAGTAGAAAGGTACCATGGGGAGAAGGGAGAGTGAATTCTAGAGAAGGAGACAGGACTGTAGGTGCCATAAAGGGACCAGGGATAGGAAAATAAGGAGAGGACTTCAACTGGGAAAGAGAAATGGAGGATAATATAGTCAGAGAGGGAGGGCAGATGGATAAATAACACAAGAGATGTTTGAAAAAAAGGGATGTTTCATAAGCTTATTTTAAAATATATTAGAGTACCTGGCGGTGGTGGCGCACGCCTTTAATCCCAGCACTTGGGAGGCAGAGGCAGGCGGATCTCTGTGAGTTCGAGGCCAGCCTGGTCTACAAAGTGAGTCCAGGACAGCCAGAGATATACAGAGAAACCCTGTCTTGAAAAAAAATATATATATATATATTAGATAGGTAGATAGATAAGAGATGAGAGATAGATGATAAATGATATCGAGATGATAGATAGATAGATAGATAGATAGATAGTTAGTTAGTTTAAATGGAGTTATGCTACCTAGGGTGCTCACCCTAAGACCCACAGACTAACAAAATCTCTGTGCCAGTTTAGGAAACTTCCATTTGAGTTGTTGATTGGGGGAACCCAGAGACTCTCAAATCAATTCAGACTATTGCTGTTGCCCTTGGTTGTCCCCCAGAATTATATATGTATCTAGGTTCTCTGTATACCATTGTGAAAATGAACAGCTGGAGAGACAGCTAATAGGTAAAGTGCTTGTTGTGCAAAAAGAAGAACTAGATGCAGATTCCCCAGAACCCACGTGAAAAACAAGACATAGCAGTACCTCTGTGTAACCCAGTGCTGGGGGCAATTGTGTGGGTGGAGACAGGAAGATCTTGGAGCTTGTTACTTGACTAGTCTAGCTGAACCAATGAACTCTGGGTTCCCAAGAGTCCCTGTCTCCAAATAATAATAATAATAATAATAATAATAATAATAATAATAATAATAATGTGGAGTGTCCAAAGCAAATACCAAATGTCAACTTGTGTCTCCACACACACACACAAATACCACATGAATGCTTATTTACACCACACCACACCAGAATAAAATAAAATGAAGATTGAAAATAAACATGCTTGTTCTCAGAACCCAGATTAAGAAATTAGAAGTACCTCAGAAGCTTATATATACCTCCCTCATAACAAGACTGAGCACAGATGTTAACAAAATTGCCCCCTTGTTCTGTAGTTTTATGACCTATAAATTTCAAAAGATGCTATTCAGTTTTCCCATTTACAACCTTTATATAAGTGGAATTTTACTGTCTAATTTTTTTTTATTTTGTTTTAGATTCACTCACATGGAAGCATATCACTCCAGTTTGTACAATGTGAGGCTATACTGATGTTGATAATGGCATAGATCCTCTTTACCATGTTAAAGATATGTTCTCATTTTCTTTGTTTACCAAGATTTTTATCATAAAATTATTTGAATTTTATCTGATGTCTTTCTACTAATATATATATAATTTATTCTTTATTTGTAGCAGTAAACCAACAGTAGATCTCAAGATAAAATCATGTTGGTCATTTTATACATTATTCAATATTGTTAACTATATTTTGCTCAAGATGTTTGTCTTTCTAGATTACTCTGTGATTTTTTCCCCTTCCTTGAGGTATTCCACTTAGATTTTAGTATCAAAGATGTACTGGTTTATAAAATGAGTTTGAAAGCCTTCCCTCTTTCTCTGAGCAGTGGTTAGTTTCTGTCAACTTGGTACAACCTAGAATCATCTAGAGTCTTACCTGAGAAATTGTCTGGATAAGGTTGACCTGTAGGCATGGCAGGACTGCCTTGATTGTTAATTAATGTGGGAAGACCCATCCCACTGTGGACAGCACCATTCCCTAGGCATCCTGACATATGTAATAGAAGAGAGGAGGAGCTGAGCCGGAAGCAAGCATGTATGTACTCGCTTCTTGCCTGTTTGATTATGCTTATAATGTGACTAACTGAAGTTTTTGCTTTGACTTCCCCACAATGCTCCAATGGACTGTAACCTGAAATTGCAAACAGCCTTTTTCTCTCCCAAGTTCTTTCCTGTTAGTACATTTTATAACAGCAACAGAAATGAAAGTAGGACCCCATTTTCTGAAAGAATTAGTATAAGATTGTCATTATCTATACCTGAAATGTTACATATTTATATAAAGCCATGGGTTATGAAATTTTGACAGATGCTGGGGATTAAACCCAGGGTCTTGCAAATGCTAAGCAAGAGTTGTTCCACTGAGCTATATTCTTAGCTCAGATATTCAATTTTTGTAAAGATTTTAAAGCAATCACTCAACTTCTCTCATGGGTATGAGATTATGATCTTCCCTGCATGTTGTCGGGGCAGCAAAGTTCTGACAGGTCATGTCTTTATGTTTCTGCATGTGTTTTCTACTTCACATTAGGAGGTAGTCTGAGGAGTCAGACTTAGCTTAGGCGCCAGAAAGCTATCTGGAAACCTCAGGCCCACCATTTTCTGGTTATATGACCTTGGGCTTGTAATGTATTGACCCAAGAAGCTTCATCTGCAAATGGGGTAAAAACTTCATACCACTATTTGTATTAACAATGTCAAACTCATAAGTAATGAGTAGGAACCATTGCTACTATTTACTGTCAACTCTCTTTAATTTTTGACTTGATAGTATATGTTTCAATTTTCTCCAAATGCATTTAGGGTGGTAGAGGAAAGTTTCTGGATAATTTTGTTGCAGCTTTATAGTTTTATTTAACAGTGGCCAGAGACTATGAATGTGATATCAAATTCTGGTAATGTGCCAAGGCATTTTGGCCTGGCATATTTTCATAAACATTTATACTTAGAAAATGTGTCCTCCAAGAATAAGGCACTAAAGATGTCATTCAGGCCAACACTCTGAGAATAATTTTATCTGCTCAATGTAAGGAATGTATGTGGCTACCCTTAAAGCAGATGAGTTATTTAGATCTTTTGTTCACAAGGACCACTTTCTAAATTCTTATGAAGTTTTCTCTTGTGAGGCATTTTATTTTAGAACTTATAGAAAGCCCCTGAAGGTAGTATAGCCGGTTGCCAAATGCCTCACACCTATTTTTATGTTATTAACAATTGACTTGTCCTGACTAGTGAACCAGTGCCAGCAAACTCACTGAGGTCGATGCTGATTCACATTGCTGATGCTCATTTCCCATTTGAGGACCTCATCTGCATTTAGCCAACATGTCGCCTTAGTCTGTTCTCAGCTGTTCCTTATTTTGATGATTTTGACAACTCTGAAGAGAACTGATCATGTGTTTTATAAATTATCCCTGCTGCTATTTATTTCTCTCTCTCTCTTTAAATTACTATTAGAGTTCTAGTTAGGAGGAAGAATAGACTGAGTGTGCTGGGCTAGTTTTATGTCAACCTGACAAAGGCTAGAGTCATCAGAGGGAACCTCAACTGAGAAAATGTCTCCATAAGATCAGGCTGGGCCCCAAACAGGTCTACTACGACCCAAATCAGCAGGAAGTCACTTTAAGAGAGCGACGTCCCATGCCCAGAGGGTGGGGAGGGTGTTTCTCCGCCCTTCTTTTTGGTTATTTGAAGGATAACTGAAAACTCTGTTATGTAGGGGAAGAGACTACAAGCTGATAAATGGTCCTGACTTAATGGGTTTTGGAGGTTAGCTCCAGGGAATTCCTACTTTTCCTTTTCTGTATCCTTCTTCCTCTCCTATGTAGGAGTGCATGGGCTTGAGAAAAATGAGATATAGACATAGCACAGGAAGGTCCAAGAAGAAGGGGCAGATTATTGAATATGCCCTTATACCTTTGTATATTGATACAAAATTAGTAGTTTATTTGGCTAAAGTGGTATTGACCATTGTTTATTGTGCAAAAATAAGATTGTATTGGATTACATCGGTATTGATCTTTGTATATTGATACAAAATTAAGATTATAGTTGGCCACAATGGTATTGACCCTTGCATATGGACGTAATATTAAGATTATATTGGGCTACATAGGCATTGATCTTGGTATATTGATACATAATTAAGAGTATATTTAACCACAATTGAATAGATCTTTGTATATTGATACAAATTTAAAGATAATGCTTCCCAATGGTATCATACCTAGAGATACTTAAAAATAAAAATGTGAAGCTCTGACCTCTTGATACCAACCGTCTAAAACGGTCTAGGATAGTTAAAACAAACTCCTAGTCATGCAAACATGTCTCTTTGTTAGCTACTATGACAGTCTATCACAGATATTCTCTAAACTACCCAGTAATCAAGTTGCTAAGAGACAAGCAACATTTGCTTATCTAAATACAAGAGATGGTTAGGGCATCTTCAAAAACCCCTAGAGATCTGCAGAATATGGCATTCAAAGATGTTATCTTAAATCAAGATTTTTTTTTGATATCGAGACATATCAGCGCCTGACAGCACCCCCTATTCTACTCCAAGTAGAAGATAAGCATCGAAGAACCTCCACTGTAAGATGGTTGAATTAGTGGCAAGCCTTTCTCTTGGCATGAAAAAACCCCTTGCACCAACTGCAGACAGACTGCTGTCCAAAAAGGACAAAACTTGGTAGCAGGGAAGTCGACAGCCTAACTCTGCTAAGACAGGGTAGGTAAGTCCTTCATAATCCCTGCTCTACAACAAATGTCTGTCAGAGAAACAGGACCCAAAGCCTGAAGATTGATGCTGGAATGTATGGAGAGAAAATGGGAACTGTCCAGGCAGTTATTGGTATGTTCTTTCTTAGTTTTGGAAGCTGCAGGCTCTGCACTTCCTATATAAGCAAATATATTTATCCCTCTCAGGTCTCTGAGGTGGTTGAAGAATAGACAGATAGAATCTTATAGTTAAATTTTGAACTGTTTAGGAATCAAAAGGGTGTTATAGATCTAAGAAGATACTCTTAAAAGTGTGTTGCAAGATAGTATGAATGTTGAGTCACATATAGACCTTTAAACTCATGGAGTTGGGTAGATAGTAGAATGTTAAAGTCAGGGGCCAAATAGGTATAAACTGAACATTGGGAAGGTATACTGGGCCAATTTACTCTCATAAATGTGGCATATTTATATCTATTGTTTTGTATAATACTTACTGTTATAAGAGAAGGAACCAGCTGTTGGACTGAAAGGGGAAACTTCTGGAGGGAAGAGGGTGGAAGGGCGGGATAGGAAGGGGGAATAGGGAGGGGTTTGTTACTGAGATGTAAATTGAAGAAAAAAAAATAAAGTATTTAAAAAAAAAAAAAGATCAGGCTGTAGGCAGGCCTATAGGGCATTTTCTTAATTAGTGGTTGATGTGGGAGGGTCCAGCCCATTGTAGGTGGTGGTCCTGGGTTCTATAAGAAAGCAGGCTGAGCAAGCCATAAGGAGCAAGCCAGTAAGCAGCACCCTCCATGGCCTCTGCATCAGCTCCTGCCTTCAGATCCCTGCCCTGTTTGAGTTTCTGACGACTTCCTTCCATGATGAACAGAGATATGAAAGTGTAAACCAAACAGACCTTTTCCTCCCCAGGTTGCTTTTAGTCGTGGTGTTTCATCATGGCAATAGTCACCCTAAGTAGGACACTGAGTGACAGACTCATCCTATCAGATTTAAGTTCATACCGTCAACATGACCTGCCACTGTTGATGTCATCTTTGCTTACTTGGTGATATATTTTACATATATATAATCTACTATAATTTTTTAAGGGACTTATTTTTATTACTTTAAATTATGCCTCTGTGTGGGTATGTGCACATGATTGCAGGTGCCCATGGAGGCCAGAAGCATCAGATCCCCTGGAGCTGGAGCTATAGAGATTGTCGTGAGCCACCTGATGTGGGTGCTGGAAACCAAACTGGGTCCTCTGGAAGAGCGGTACATGCTTTAACAGCAGTCCCATCTCTCCAGCCTCTGTAATTTTTATTTTAATCTAATATCACAATACTATGATACAAGGTAATAGACAAAAATCCAGAGACCCAGACTCTGGGCCCATTTTAGAACTTTGTTAAGTCACCCTCTGATCCTTGGGGATTTTGTTTGGTTTTGGTTGGTCCCAACCTTAAGATGTGTTTTTTAAATACTATGCGCATATGTATCACTGCTTCTGAATGTCTTCTAAAGCAATATGTAGTTTTCTGGTTGTAAGTTTTGGTAGCTTCAAGATTCACCCGATATACCAGGCTGGCTTACCTGCAAGACATTGTGGAAATAAATGGTGCTGCATACCCTCTGGATGCCATTGGCAAGGCCACTGTGGCTTCCATGTTATGTTGAGGTCACTTATTCAGGGAGAGTCAGCCATCATGTGCGGACATTCCAGTAGCTTTCAGAAAAGGCACATGCAGGTATCAAGTGCGTGCTCTGCCTGTGCCCAGCACTAACATGACTGGGGGAGTGCACCACCTGGAAAGCAGGTCCCAGCCAGGAAGTTCACAATCATATCCTCAGGCATCCTTGATCAATGAGAGACTCTGATCTGGACCCACCCCGCCTTCCAGATACCAGCAACTCAGAAAGAAAAGTTTATCTGCTTGTTAGAAACAACAAAATAGGCCTTTGAAACTGTTACAGGCCCTTTCTTGGTAGGAGACCATGGGAAAGGGTGCTTCTGGACTCACGCCCGGGTTCCTCACAGACTTGAACCGCAGTGGCTCAGCTTTTATCTGCAGTTTATACATTGAAGGTCCAGGCAGAGTTTCTTTTCAGGATAAAGTCTGCTGCCAAAATAAAACTGAAACACTGGTTTAGAGAAACACCAGATTAGATGTTCCCTATAGTCTTGCTATCTCTTACATCCCATGATTGTACTTTATTTCTATGAAAACAATCCATATTAAAAAAAATTGCACAGCATGTTCTTCAGCAATAATTCCCTGTGCCATTAAATAAAACCCAAGAGATGGAAAATAAAGTTTCCCAGGAGCTGCCCCTTCCTGCGGGTGAGTTCTGGGAGAGCTCAGACAACAGACATGGTGTTGCTTCTACAAAGGAAAGAGCCCTGCCCTGGGCAAGGAGACACCCTGGGCATCATTTGTGAGCTGAAACGGGACTGTGAATTTGCTTCATGTTTGGAGATGATAATGAAATTAATATCAGGAATAACAGCCGACATGTTTATTACATGTGTGTGTGCACGCAGATGTACACACACACACACACATGCATACAATTGTGGATGCCGTGGTGTGCATGTGGAAGTCAAAGGACAACTTGTGGGAGTCAGTTCTCTCCTTCTGCCACGTGTGCCCCAGGGATCAAACTCAGGTTAACAAGCTTGGCAGCAACTGCTCTACCTGTTCAGCCATTTCCTGGGCCTGGCTGCTGCATCTGAACAGCTATGTGCACAGTTTTAGGAGTTTAATATTCGTGATGTCATTTAATCCTCACATCTACTATATTAAAGACTGAGACAAGAGTTGATGGATTAAATGATTTCCCAGTCAGAACAAGTGGAATTTTAGTTCAAAGAACCAAGTTAAAGCCGGGCGGTAGTGGCGCACGCCTTTAATCCCAGCACTTGGGAGGCAGAGGCAGGCGGATCTTTGTGAGTTCGAGGCCAGCCTGGTCTACAAAGCGAGTCCAGGACAGCCAGAGAAATTCAGAGAAACCCTGTCTCGAAAAACCAAAAAAAAAAAAAAAAAAAAAAAGAACCAAGTTAAGAGAACCCTTGGCCTTGAAGGATATGGGCCGGCAGAAGTGAACAAGCTCCTCGGAGTTTTAAATACACTGGGGGTTCAGCCCCTCTTTAATTCGTGGACAGTGCTAAGAGTTTTACCTTAAAACAAAAACTCTCTTCCTAGTGATTGCCCCCAAGTTTTCCAGTGTCTTCTGGCCAACTCTTAAGTACCTGGAGAGATAGTAATGGAACATTTGCTGTTAGAGAGGAGGTGGCACCTACCTACTCCAACAAAAGGAACTGGACCGCTGTGATGCTAGAAGCAGGACTCAAACCAAAGGCCATCCAGTAGCCTGTGTGGGTGGAACTGTTAGCCCATTGTTGGGGCTCAGAACCGTGTTCCTCCTCAGGAGGGGCCTAGCAACCACTGCTGTCCAACTCACCTTCAGGAGTGTCAAAAACAATCACCAGACATGGTCAGACAGAGAGGCCTATCACAAACCATAACAATCAAAAACACTGAGACGGGAAGGGAATTACTGGCTTTATGAAGCCTCAGGTCACAGTGTGCATCCTGACTCTCTCCTGCCTTCTGTCATTGGAATCCTGGGTGAGAAAAGAACACAAGGCCCCCAAACTTATTTCTGTGACCTCAGAGTGTACATCATCTGCAGCTAATGACTTATACCTTTCTTTTTATGCCTTTCTTCCCTCTGTCTAGATGATGGGTACCACAAAAGCTTGTTTCCCTCAGGTAGAACTCCCTTTTGACTTTGACCTTCACAGGAAGAAGTTCATCCAAGTAGTCAAATGTGATGTTCCAGGGGCTTTATGCCCTAGCAGAAAGCCCTGGCTGCAGTGACAACCACCTAGAAAACATGTAAATGCTTAAAATCCTTGGGTATAACACAAGACTACCCAGTCTCCAGAGGTGAGGTCCAGATCGCCTGTTTAAGCTCACCATGTCACCAGGATGCAACCCACCTAACACTAAGAAGTGCTGAAGTGCTGGGAACTCAGGGAGAGCAGGCTGAGAGTGGGGCATAAGGGGTCTTCTGTCTCACAGAACAAGAACAAACAGAACACCACCAAATTCACAAAAGCAGTTTTTATTTGAGGCAAAGAGAAGTCTGACTCAGGATTCCAGTTCTAGGCACACAAAACTTAACTGTGAGTAGCACTGCTTGGACTATAAATCTTGCTTCTCTTTGGTTTGAAAAGGTATTTGTGTTAAGTGCTCTCCAGGTGGACTAAGAAAGGCTGGAAGAAACACCTCAGCTGCTGATACTGCTCCCCAGAGCTTACATAAAATTAACAAACCCTGTCTGATCTGCAAGGTGCTACCCAGTGCAGAGGGACACAGGTCACATGACACTTGCAAGGACAGATGAGGCAGGAAAAACAGGTGCAAGTCATTTGGGGACGAGCAGGGATCCGAAGCTTCAGACTTCTGCATGGAAGGGGTAGTCCTTGTGTTTGGCACAGCTGTCAGAAAAGAACACATGCTTTACAAGTTAAAGCCTTTCAAAATTAATTGGGTTCACTTATTTATTTACTGTGTGTATGTGTGTGAGTGTGCACACTACGGTGCTCCTGCTGGGTTCAAAGGATAACTTGTGTGAGTTGGATCTCTCCTACAATGTGGGTCCTGGGGTTCACAGAACTCTGTTCATCAGGACTGGTGCCAAATGCCATAACACACTAAACCATCTTGCCAGCTCCCAAAGATTTTGATTATAATAAGTCACCCATACACAGAAATGGATGTCGTGCTGTGAGCTGAGCCTTAGAGTCAACAAGCCAGTCTCAGAATCTTCTGATCACATGTGTACAGCTGAGGTAGCTTCTCACCCCCTAGGCTCCTCTTGTCTCATGATCTCCACTGGTAAGCACATGACAGACTGCACCCAGCACTTGGCCTGGGGGCACACTGGGCAGCAAGTGGTGATTCCTGCCTTCTACTAACTCAGACTAGCTGGCAGGAATATAGAGCATCATATCACCTCTCTTGTTTTTTAAGACAGGGCCTGACGGTAGACAGTAGCCAGGCTGGCCTCAAACACACTGCTTAGCTGAGGATGACCTTGAATTTCAGATCTTTCTGCCTCCAACTCCCAAGTGCTGGGATTACAGGCATGTGACACCACACCCAGCTCATTTGATTGCCTTGAACTCAGGATGAAAAGAGCAGAGATAACAAAGCAACAGAAGGATTTACAAGAAATACAATGCTGAATCCCAAAGGATAAGTCAAGCAGCAGCCGCTCCCAGGAAAGGAGAGGGAACCTCTGTCATCTGGAGAGAAATGAGCACCAAACAGCACCTGGGGATTTACTGCAGGACCCGGAGGGGCTGGCATAAAGCCAAGGCTCACAGTCTATGTGGTAGGGCCAATGGCTTGGAATGGGAACACAATGGCAAGAACACTGGAAAAACTGGACAGGCAGGGGGTTATCAAGGCCTGCATACATATGTGTGTGTGGCTACACGCATGCATACACATGAAAAAAAAAACAGTAAGTTCTGCAATAAAAATCAGAGACAATAGCATGAAGTCCCAGATGGCTTCTGCTCTCTGGAGTGAGGAGAGCAGGAGGGTAAATCACATTTAAGAAATATTTTAACGTTACTCCTCAGAAGATGCACATGTTTTGTTATGTCTGAAATGGTCCAGAACCTCTAAGCACAAGGGCACTGCTCTCTATTTTTTTCCATGCGCCCTCTGTAATAAACATGTGAGGATGAGGGTGAGCCAAGCCTGGAGCCCGAAACTCACTGAACATTCAGACCACTCCAGCTCTGCCCTGAACATCAGCTCTCCCTGATCTGCCTTCCTTTGCATCCTGGAGTCAGACAGCAGCAGCACAAACTGTAACTGTGTGTCAATGGGAAACTGGTATGTGGACAGTTAGGAGAAGCTTCCTGGGAACTAGAGCTAGCTTCTTCCTCCTTACCCCAACCCTATCCCATGCCCACTCAGTATTGCTAGCTAACACACAGCTCTATCTAGGATAGCCCTGGAAGGTGCAAAGGAGGAAAGCAGACATGAAGGGGCCAGTTAGAAAGCACATGGTATGCCCGCCCCAAAAGTTTTAATGTAAACATCAGCAGTGGCAGAGAAAATACAAGGCTGAGTGACCACTACAGGTTCTAAGAATTGAATGGATGCCAGAGGCAAGTGATTCACTTCTCTCCTGCGCATTAGATCTAAAATAATATAATGATTTTCATGTTAAAAGGTTGTGTCCTTAGTATAATATTAGGAAGGACCCTGTTTGGGACTCCTGAGTTGGCTGTGTTTACAGCCTACTTAAAACTTGAGGACCCTGTGATAGCAACAAGCAAACAGGCGATCTCAGCCTGAATCACAGACGTTACTGCATAAGGCACATGTGACAGTAGAGGACACAGCCACCATGTAACCCTGAGCTGTGCAGAAGGCAAGAGAAATGGAGAATGTGAGCGAGAATCAAGGCCAGGAAGAAAAACCAGGCATTGGGGACACAGCTTGCTTCTTAAAGCAAACACTTTCTCAGGGACTTGGAGTCCAAACCCATTTCAGTGGGAAGGTAGGCACCCTGCAAAGACAAAGCTAAAGGAGCCCTAGGTGCCTGAGTGGCAATTAGAGTCATGGGGCTTTTTGGTGTCACAGCTGGCGCTATCCAGAGCCCAGCACCAGGGTCTTCCTACCAAACTCCTAGAGTCATGGGACTTTTTGGTGTCACAGCTGGCGCTCTCCAGAGCCCAGCACCAGGGTCTTCCTACTAAACTCCT
>CAJQZJ010032516.1:5090440-5110221 GCA_907164525.1 Lophiomys imhausi
CTGGCGCTCTCCAGAGCCCAGCACCAGGGTCTTCCTACTAAACTCCTTGTTAGGGTCAGTAAGTCCATTAAGTCACACGCAAATTCTTCTAGCAGGGTGGAGATCAGAGGAGTCCCTGGGAACATGAGTTCAACAAAACAACTAGAACTTCAAAGATATACCAACTGTGCTCCCAGGCAGAACGAAGGGACACCAGGACAGGTGTCTTGGCAGCTGCCCTCCCCTGGCTTTGTGCAGTGCTTCCCCCTCTGCATGGATTAGAAGATAAGGTCTGTGTGAAAGCAGGGTAGGCTGCAAGGGGAGGACCAGGCCTCTGGGGCCTGGAGGGTTGTCTCTTTACAATATTTGGTGACACAGAATAGGTGTCACACTGGGACTCACCTCATCAAGGCACACACCCTCCAGTTCCTGTTGTAGCTGAGTAGAGTGGTCACATCCTCGCTGCTCAGCTCAAAATCGAAGACCTTACACACAAACATGGGGGGAAAGGGGGAGCCAGTAAGGTCCACAATGAAAACAGAGACAGTACCATGACGTTCCAGATGGCTCTCCCACTGCCTGGAGAGCAGAGGGCAAGAGAGTAAAATGCAACTTCAAGAAGATTGTTAATTACTCTCCAGGAGTTGCATAGACTTTTGGCTATTTTTGAAATGACCTTTCCCTTCCAGAATTCCCAGGCACAGAGGGCACTGTTGGGTTCATTCCTGTGTCACTCCTTACTAAGGAGTTCTATTGTGATAAGCACTAGGAGAAATACTAGTAAGTAACCTAGTTCCATTCACCATGAAGTATAGGAAGGAGGCACTGGAACACCCACTAATCTGTGACCTGCTGTGTGTGAGATGAAGCTTCTGGGCTATCTAGAGGCACCAGCCATGCATTCCAGCTGGAGCACTGAAGGATACCGCCTTGTGGAGCTAGTGTGTGATATAGCCTAAGAAAATACCTAAAGCTTTGACATACAGCACAAGAAAAGGCAGGTTGGAATAACAGCATCATTTCTATGAAGACAAAAGAATGAGCACAGGAATATGTAACAGGCCTCCAGACCTTAGCACACTGACTTCATGACAGAGGCACCATTCAGGTTATAAAACTCAGCAGGTAGACAGCACTATCAGCCAAAATGAACACTTAATTCATCTGTTAAGCTTCAAACCCAGGACAAGAAGCTGACATGACAAAGCAGACCTACCTGTAACAGGGCATGACTGGCATATCCCACCCCTCTACCCTGAACTTTTGAGCCCAGGGGCTGGACCCTCCCCCAAAGGCTGTTCCCTATATAATCCAGACATTTTGGTTACCTACCCCCTTTTGCTCCTTTTGTACCTTTGCCCTCCTGGCTGCTGTACTTGGTTCCCCTCTCTCCCTTCCCTTGTCCCCACATGGTTCAGGACCATGTCCACTCTGGACTCTCCCAGATGTGTCTGCTTCTGGCTATGCTCTCCCACATATCTATAATAAACTTTCTCCTCCACCATACCTAGGAGTAGTCATATCCTTTCCTTTCTATTTTTTTTTTTTCCTTCACATCAAAGTTCATAGTTCTGGGAAAGTCTCTAAAAGTACTGACCCTGCTTTTGGCTTCAGTAGTTCTTCTGGCTAACTGTTCTTGTTAACTGAGGGGGTGTCATCCAAGGTGTGGTCTTGTGCTTAAAAACTCACCCTGAGAAAGGCTGGGGACCACTCAGGGATCCCGAACACCCAGTGTAGTCATGGACTGGCTAAAAAAGACTTTCTATTTGCTTAAACCCATATCTGAGCAGTCTTCACTGGTGGATACCCCATGATAGAATACAGGAAACTTTTAGGGTACATGGTGGACATGTAGACAATTCAACCAGATGGACTTCAGCAGCACTAGGCTGGGAAATGGATCCACACCCAGACAACCCATTCCACGTGGTTCCTGATCACAGAATGTGCACGACAAGACTTTGGCATATACTTTTATGATTATAGCCATGGAAAAATAAGCAAAGCATGCAAGGTAAGATGAAAAACAAAACAAAAAACAACACTAGGTATTTGGAGATTTGCCGTCTACATTTTGTTTTTTTCTTTTTTAAGACAGGGTTTTTCTGTGTACCCCTGGCTGTCCTGGAACTCGTTCTGCACACCAGGCCTGCCTCTGCCTCCCAAGTGCTGTGATTAAAGGCATGTGCCACCACTGCCTGACTAAATTTTCTTCTCTAATTGTTAGAAATGAAATATGAGGTGAGGGATTAGCCCATGTCCAGCAGGACAGGCCTTTCTTCCCGTTTCTTTACACAGTAAATGGCACCGTCATGGTCTCACTGGAGTGAGGTAGGACTAGTTGCTTGGTATGTCATCAGAATCGCCCTAAACATGAACTACTGTCTACTGTAGACTACGTGGGTTTGACTTTGAACCACTCCAGCAGAGTGTCCCTTTACTTAGAGAGGTCAGAGGCTCATGGGGCACCAGGACCACCTGGAACAACCCTTCTCCTGCTGGCCCTCTCACCAGGTAGCCTGAGCTGCTCTGGGGGACATTCTGAATGCCCATACTCCTGGTGCCCAGACATTCCCAAGCTCTGTTCATAACTGCTTAGGCACTTTACAGAGCCAGTGGGCCAGCGCATGTTCTGGAAGGTCCTAGTAGGCCAGGGACTCACCACTAGCACAGCAATGTTTCCTGAGCACTTACGGTGGGACCAGGCACTATAAAGTGCTGGTTCCATAAACATCAGCTTCCCAACAGCCCTCAACACAGGTATTATTTTATTTGAGTACAATCGAGTGACTTACTCAGGATCACACAACTGGAAAGAGGAGCTTGATCATCCCCACCATCAGCACATACCACCACATACCATGGAGGAAAGCCGGGCCTGCCAGCTGGAACTCACCTTAAAGTTCTCAGCAATTCGTGCTGGTGTCACAGACTTGGGGATCACCACCAGGTTCCTTTGAATAGGGAACCGGAGCAGCACCTGTGGACCCAGAGGTTTTAAGTGTGAACACACTGTGTTGCCATCTCAGTCTACACTGCACAGATAAAGAGGTCCAGATGTCCAGGGACATCCACAAGATGGTCCAAATCTGACTCTAGAGTCCCACTCTGTCGGGGGCTCCAGGCACATCACACAGGCCACAAGAGTAAGTCAATGCCTAGGACTCATGCTACCCACAGGAGAAAGAGAACACCTCTCATACCAGAGATGGTAAGAGTTCTTCTATTTGGACAGGGACGAGCTTCCAAGAACACCAGTGAACGCAGCGTCAATGTCTGCACTGCCTATAAAGGCAGCAGGGACAGGCACTACTATGCCGGGATCACGTGGCAATTAGTTTTCTAAAACCCTGATCTGTGCCCTTAACATTGCATCCTAGGATTCCAAACTACACTTCCAGAGAGGACAACATGGGCTCAGCTCCCCTCACTCCTGACTAACAGGGACCTCCAGGAGTGCAAAGTTCAGGTAACAGGCATAAGTATTTGGAAGCAGCCATACCTGGGCTGTAGTTTTATTGTACTTGGCTGCAATTGCCTTGATTCTGGGATCGTCCAAGAGAGAAGGGTCTTCAGGCTTGGCCCTGGAGCAAAGAGATGGTGAGATCAACAATCTTCACCACTGCCACTCAAGGCAGCCCACCCTAGCCCTGACCCACCCACTGCCCTTTGGGTGGTTGGCCAGGCTCCTAGACTGAAGCTCCACCTGCAGACCCTTCGCAAAAGAGTGTTCATCTTGATCCTAGAAATATCAACCTCCCAGGCAGCCCGGAAGCCCCAGAGATGGTGTGCACGGCAGCAAAGAAGCATTCTCTGTGGCATTCAAGCACTCACTTCAGTCATTTCTAAACTCCAACAGTGACCCCCAAGGAAGCTCACCAGGGCCTGTCAGGAGAACCGAGGGGACTGTATGCAGTCACCACGATGCCTTTGGCCTGGCAGTACTGAACCAACTTCTCCTGAGTTAGGTATGGATGGCACTCGATCTGCAACACAGTAGGAGGGTTGGGAACACAAGGTAATGTGACTTGGTCAATGTCTCTTTTCTCCCCACACAGAAATGTCTGCCTCCCAGATAAACTGTAACAACTCTCCATATTTCCCAGCTGGTGGCCTTCACATTAAGAACAATCATTTTGTTATCAAAGCTCTACAGCCATAAGCCTGTAAGGAGTTCTCTGGCCTTGGTTATTTATCCACAGATAAAAGCCTGCAGCTCTCCCTAGCTGCCCGCCTCTCAAATCAGAAGCCACAGCTCTGCTAGCCAGCCTCAGATCCCATCCCTGAACAGCTCCCACTCCCAGATGTGTCTGTCACAGTAAGTCCTGGCCGCTCCCTGGGCGACAGTTAAGAGCCAGGACTAGCTGATAAAAAAAAACAGCACACCAGCATCCTCCCTAGGGGAGGCTTACCTGGTTAACCGCAGGCTTATATTTTAAGCCAGGTTTGTTTAAGATCCTCTCAATCTGAAGAGGGTTGAAGTTGGAAACACCAATTGCTTTCACCAAACCTTCATCCACTAGTTGTTCCATGGCCTAAAAAAGAAAAGAAGCTGGGTGTGGTGGCACACACCTGTAATCCCAGCTCTCAGGAGGCAGATCTCTGAGTTCGAGGTCAGCCTGGTCTACAAAGCAAGTCCAGGAGAGCCAGGGCTCTGTTACACAGAGAAACCCTGTCTCAAAACACCAAAAAAAGAAAAAAGTCTATCTGGGTGCTAAAATGAACCCCAAAACAACAAGGACCAGAAGAACAACAGACATGCCCTCCCCACCCATGACCAGCACCTTAACACCTTTCAGAAGTTGAGAGGAGGACAGGAGAGCTGGACTAGCTTTCATGAGACTAAACAAATAAGCATGGTGACAGAATGACCTACACATGGGAAGAGGTGGGAGAGCAGACCACTCACGCTTCACTTACATGCAATAACATGATACCAGCAATAAATATGGGTCTTAGCCAGGGTCATCTTACCGTCCAAGTCTCCACAAAATCAGTGTCACTAGGAATCACGTTTCCTGATGCATCCAGTGGGAAATAATCAGACCCGGGCTGTCATTAACAATAAACACACACACACACACAATTGTCAGTGACAGCTCTCCACAGGCCTATTTTATTCTCACAGCGTCACAAACACTGTGGACGATGGTAAAAGGCGCATCTGGTACCCAAGATGAAAAGGAAACCAGAGTGACCCTGATGGGGGGTCCTTGTCATGACTGCAGGTGTGAGGCTGTCAGATGAAGATTTGGATCATCCACATCTCTGAGACCAACCCTGCCATGGAGAAGAATGCATAGACAGAAAATATGCTCAAGGCTGGGAAACTCAGTGGCTCTCAGGCCTATAAGACTATCACTTTGGGGGCTGGAGAGATGGTTCAGTGGTTAAGAGCACTGGCTGCTCTTCCAAAGGACCTGGGTTCAAATCCTAGCACCCACATGGCAGTTCACAGCTGTCTGTAATGGCACCTTTAATCCCAGTACTTGGAAGGTGGAGTCAGAGGCAGGAGGATCTCTGTGAGTCCAGGATAGCCAGGGATACACAAAGAAACCCTGTCTCGCCGGGCGGTGGTGGCGCACGCCTTTAATCCCAGCACTTGGGAGGCAGAGGCAGGCGGATCTTTGTGAGTTCGAGGCCAGCCTGGTCTACAAAGTGAGTCCAGGACAGCTAGGGCTACACAGAGAAACCCTGTCTCCAAAAACAAAACAAAACAAAAAACCAAAAAAACTTCTCACTTTGCCCATCTGTCACTGGCCTGTCATAAAAAATAAAGGGTGAAAATCAAGTCCCTCAGGCCCCAAGAGATCAGAGTGAGCTAAAACAGAGCTGCAGGATAAAACCCATGACCTTCCAATTTGGATAACCATGCAGAAAAACAAGCCATGGGCTAGAGGCTTAAAGTGTAGCAATTCTGAGTTCTACAGCACAAAAGAACCAGGTTGTGAGCATGTATTTACCCAAATGAGAATGACATGCAATGGAGGTACAAACTCATGGATTTATGAGCATTGCATGCACACGCCTGGAAGAGGAAAGGCAGGCAGAGGGGACTGGCTGCACCTACAGCCATGTGCAACAGGGACAGCGGTGGCATGTTAGTCACATTTATCATCAGTTTTAAATTCTAGAGGCACCGAGTGAAGACACTCGGTGTCTCCAAACACCAAAAGCTGCATCTAAGTCACCAGTAGTTCAGACAGTGCAGGAGAGGCACGAGGCTGCTTTCTAATACATTCTGGGTAACGATGCTGATGCTGGTCCAAGGCCCACACCCCAAGCAAACAGAGACAAGAAGAGTCAGGCACCCATAATGCTCTGATAAGGAAGATGAAGACTGTACCTGAACCACAAGGATTTAGTCCCAGCGTGCCCCTCACCTTGAAGCCTGTTGGCCAGTGGATAAGGTAGAGGTCCAGGTAGTCCAGCTGCAGGTCACAGAGTGTCTTCTGGCAGGCTCCTTTCACCATGCTCTTTTCGTGGAACGTGCACCACAGCTGGGGCCAGCAAAGGCACACGTTATCCCTGTCACACAAATAAATGCCTCTTCCCGGCTGGGAATCACACAGATCCAAGGTGGACGACAGGCTCTCATCTCCCCATAACCATGATGCTAGGAGTGGCTGGAGAGTTTCCAGTTCATACTGTGGATCCCAACTTCCCAAAGGCAAGTGGGGCAGTCAGGTCAAGGGCACCTCAGAGACCAAAAAGGCAGAACGATAGAGTGGGAGGTGCTAAGCACACGCTCCAGGTCTACAGCTCTGCCAAGCCGGTCCATGTGGAGCCAGCCTTACCCTCTAATCTGGGATCCTTTGTGCACCACAGCCAATTTGTATAGGGAACTAAGTTCTGTTCCAGAAGTTACTCCTTAAAAAGAGCGAGTCAACCCCCAACCAGTCTCATCTGCACAGGGCTCTGATCTACAGGTCCAACAGAGAGAGAGACGCATAGGTGCACAAGGAGCAGGTCCCCCTCCTACTCAGAGCTAACTGCCATCGTGCCAAGTGTGGACCTGACTGGCAGCTGGGTCCCCCTGGCTAAGTGTGAACTGGGCCTGAGTATCCTCAGATCCGTACCTTGCTGACAATGAAGAGCTCCTGGCGCTTCACAGCCTGCTCATTGAGCTTCTCCTGGAGGGCCACTCCCACCTCCTTCTCATTCTGGTACACCTGAGCGCAGTCAATGTGGCGGTATCCAGTGTCAATAGCAACCTTCACAGCCTCAGTCACCTGGCCAGGTGGGGACTGAAAAGGAGGACTACAAGCCATCAGATTAAAACCAAAATAAAACAGTTTGCACAAAGTCAAAGATGAACAGTGGCATCAGTGGTCCTGGATCAGGCTCTTGTTCTGAGGTTGGGCCAAGGCAGGCCAGCAAGTGTTGGTGTGGGAGCATTCCAGAGTCAGCCCCCACACAGGGGGACCATGGTGACGGCACATAACCTCACCTTAGCAGAGCCTGGCAGCCACTTACCAGCAACAGATTACTCGACACCTGGGTATAATCCTAGCATTCTGGAGGCAGAGGCATGAGAATTTTGAGGTTTAGGCCAGCCTGGTCTATACAACGAGGCCTTGTCTCAACAACAACACAATCTCCCAACTAGCTGAAATCTTAGGTAATAAAGGGTACCATTTCATTCCAATAGTTCAAGATAACTCTCATACAGCAAGAGCTCAACTGCTGCTGACTCAGTCTAAAGGTGGACACAGAAAGACAGTATCTCAGAAAGCAGACAGAAGTGGAAAGGGAAGGCAGGAACCTTGGAAGATTACCACCCGAGTTCCATAACAAACATGGGGAACCCTGGCCACTGGGGAGGAGAACGAGCCTGAGTGGCCCTGATCCTCAGCAGCTCCCAGATTGCACAGTATTGCTTCCCATTTCCTGGCTGTTCCTGCCTACACTGGAGAGCTGAATAAGACACTGTGCTGGGCACTGCTGACTAGACACAGCACATTCATTTGCAGAGCTGGGACAGAAGCAAATGAAAACTGCCCAGGGCCACCAGCAGATGTTGAGATCTGTTTTGTCTGGGGCCTTGAGAACTAGACAGTCTGGGAGAAAATGTGAAACACCAGCACCCGTTGGCAGTGGGGCCTGCTTCTCACCCAGCAGCGGGGAGTCTGCCTGGTGGAGGAGCCATGCCATTCTTAGGTGTGAGCTATCTTTACCCCAAGGCCTTTAGACTGTTGAGCAACCTCTCATTTCCCTGTAGGACCTATGAGCGCACCTGTGGCTTCTCCACCCTTCTGGGGTTGAAGGAACTACCTCAGCATATGCATGAGTGGGCTCTCCCACCATAGCTCTCTGGGGCACCCAGACACAACCATGACTGATATTAGCTGTGAG
The DNA here is from genome assembly GCA_907164525.1 of Lophiomys imhausi. Lineage (NCBI taxonomy): Eukaryota > Metazoa > Chordata > Mammalia > Rodentia > Muridae > Lophiomys > Lophiomys imhausi. Next base: position 5,098,775 of record CAJQZJ010032516.1, read on the forward strand.
GGAAAAGCACACTTCTACCTGAGAAAGACAATACAATGGAGCCTGGTGAGTTGGGGTTCTTCTGCCTCATGGCACCCAATGAACTTCTGCCAGAACCTGGGGCACTTTCACTGCCTCTTCTCTTAGAGGCCCTTCTGCCTTCCTTGCGGAGGACCTGCTTAGGGCTTGGCAGCACTTGGTTTTGGACAGAGTGCTGGGCACAAGTCCAGGCTGGGCAGAGCGAAACAACATCTGCCATGGCCACTCACACATGAGCAGGAACACGACGTAAACCAGGCTATGAGACTCCATCTCAGGGCCCGCCATGACCTGATAAGGAACTCTCCTCAGCTGGAGTCGTTTTCTGGGAGAATGAGGGCATATAACTCTGAGAGAATAGTGCCAAGAATGACTGAATCCTGGTGACCTAATTTATAACCCCCATGGAATCCCAAGCATGACTCTAGAGACTGTCATGGATATAGCCAATGAGCCCCGAACCCTAACACAACTTTTCTGTTTGTTTTCTGCTTAAGGTTGTCTTGACTTTTCTGTTCCTCAGAGCTAGAGTGCAGACTACACTAAGCAATGTTGCGGGGCAAACTGTCACCAAACTAAAATCAACAAAAAATCCCGTGTGATGTTTCCATGGGGAGACAAAGACAGATAAAGGCTGGAAGTCCAAAGGTCAAGGGGAAAGGGCTGCTGCTTCCAGGGGCTTCCTTCCCCACACTGGCTGAAATCTGCTGCACTCACAAGTCTGAGGATGGTCACAGTGTGCCACCTTCCACGCCCTACCCCGTCACCACAAAGAGCACTTTCCATTGTTGGATTCAGAGAAACTAAGCTCACTTGCTTTGATGGTGTAAGTTCGTCTTACAGCTCTGTAACTTAAACAGCAATTCCAAGAGCTAAAGACCGAGCCCTCGAGAACGGACGGCCTTTCCGCAGCCTTATCACGCTGAAAGCCCATACCCTAGTTTGGCAACAACTCTAACAAGACCTGTTCCACTGTAACCAAGCAATAACCCATCCTGATTTTAAGACTTATCTCCACTTCAAAGAGATGTGGACCCAGGACTGGCCCTACACAGGAAAGATGTATTGGGCTATTTTTGATCTTGAAGATGATGCCTGGTCATTGGCAAGCGACAAGGAAACGAAGCTCCTGCTTCAGTAGCCACAGCACTTCTCCCAGACCCCAGGATCTAGGACGGTCAGTAGAAGTTTGCTTTTCTAACTCAGGAAGTGGCAGGACAGCCTTGCACAGTTTTCTTCCAAGGACAAGTATTACCCCAAAGAGGCAAAAGTCGGACTTGAAAGGCAAACAAAGAAAACATGTCCTTGTTTAGCAATGGCACGTGACCCTATAAAGGCTATAGGGCACGTACCAGAGGTCAGCTCTGCCTCTAAAGGCCTCCTGACCATACAATACTATGGGTGTACTTAGTGGGTAGGCAAGCCAGCAGGAAGAAGCTCCATGTAAGTAAGAGTATCTCCAAACTGCCTGAAAGTCTCACCTCTGAGGAGAAAAGGGAGTCTGCAGTCCCTCAAGGAAAGAGTGGGTCCTATGGACTTTCAGAGTTCTGCTGTTGTTCTGTGGGGCACCACATAGCCACGGACATTGTTCCATGAGAACAAGAAACTGCATCCACGTGCCCTCTCCTGTGATTGTCACAGTGAATATGCTGTGACATCTTGAAGGAACATGCACACATGCACAAGTACTAATATTCTTTTTTTAAATGGGAAATATACCAGTCTCAACTGATCTCATCTTCTACCCTCCTTCCCCATCCGCTCTTCTATACCAACCTCACCGGGGGCCCCAGAGACACAAGTGGACTTTTTTTTTTTTTTTTTTTTTTCGAGACAGGGTTTCTCTGTGTAGCCCTGGCTGTGCTGGACTCACTTTGTAGACCAGGCTGGCCTCGAGTGGACCTTTTTACTGCATTAGTTCCCTCCAGAGCTTATGTCTTCACCTAACCTAACCCATGACTTTTGGATCCATTCTACCTGCCAGGCACTGTGGGAGTGACAGGGATATCTGTGAAGAAGCCAGAATGATCTGAACATACAAATGTACATTATTTTAAACAAACACTCAGCTCTCTAGAGCTGTTCCACGCTCTCTAGCAACATACTTATGAATTTTACTCCTTATTTACCTGAGAACTGATCTCAAAATGCTGGCCCGTGAAATGATTTTTTTTTTCTTGTTTTGTTTTGGGGTTGTTTTTTTTTTTGGAGAAATGGGACAGAACTAAAGAATCAGAATCCGGGCTGGAGAGATGGCTCAGCGGTTAAGAACACTGGCTGCTCTTCCAGAGGTCATGAGTTCAATTCCCAGCAACCACATGGTGGCTCACAACCATCCATAATGAAATCTGGTGCCCTCTTCTGGCCTGCAGATATACCTGCAGACAGAACACTATACATAATAAATAAATCTTAAAAAAAAAGAAAACAAAACAAAAAGTTATTAAAAAAAAATCAGAATCCTACCCACATTGTAGGCCAGGTATTACTCACAAAACCTGTACTCCAGTTACATGAGCCTGTGTGTGCTGTGTCCTGTAGCTGTGTTTACTACAGCAGGGAAACCATCTTTCTCATCATTCCAACGAGTTCAACCCACTATCATGGTTGTAATTCATTCACACCTTTATAATCACCAAGGACCCTCCCGACGGAAACACAGCTGCACTGGCCTAGTAACACGTTCAGAGAAAGACAAGTCTACCACCTACTTCTTAATCACCATATACGTTATTCATATTAACTGTAGTTTGGGTAGAAACAAGACTCTGTCCTGTTTCAAACTATTTGAACTCAACCCTGCCAGTCTTTTCTCTTTCCTTCACTGTGTCTAAGTGCTTACTGCCCAGGTCCATCCATACTCAAGGTTCTTTAAGATCCAGATCACAGCAGTGGGATGTAACACTCCATGCCCGTAACTACCCTACAAGCAGCTTAAGAACTGGGTTGTTTTTTGTTTTTGTTTTTTTTTTCTGCTTCAGCAAGACCACCAAAACTGGTTCCTCGGTTGCCAGATAATCAAATCAGTTATCGCTTTCATCTTTTAATTATCGGTTCTTTCTTTTCGTATCTCATTCTGACGTATCAGGCCCTCTTCTCAACCCTGCTGTATTATGTCGAGGTTTTGGGGTGTCCTGGCGACTGGAACCCTCTTATCAGTGGGTGGCATCCAGCAAGGCGGAAGCCAGATTAACTCTCTCGAGGAGCTCCGCGCCGCTTAAGAGCTGCACGCAGCGCCTTCGGGGACAGGGACACAGGCGGGTTCCTGGCAAAGTCTCGCCTCCTAATTTAATTATCTCAGGTTCATTGGCCCAACTGGCTCATCTCCGAGAGTATACCATCCGGGCCAGGTCGGGACAACCCACTCGTGAGGTTTGGGCGCCACAGGCGCCCGATGACAAAGCTGGGGCCCGGCTTCTGTCCTTCTCGCCCGGGTCCCCGTGGTTGTGTCTCCACCTGGGCCGCCCACGCGGACTCGCGCGCTGCTCGCCCGAAGCCCGACACGATGGGCCGCGGCCTGGTGTACACACAGGCCCCGCCACCCAAGCCCCGCTCAGCGCAGCCGCTCGGGGTCACCCAACGCGTTGGTGGCGGGCCGTGACCCTGAGCCGCACCTACCTACCTTCCAGGTACCCAGGCCCAGCATGGGCATCTTGGCGCCGTTGTTGAGTTCCAGATGACTGGCCATTATTGCTGCAAGTTACACACTCTGACCGGCAACTGCAGCGCTGGGTCCGGGCGCGCACCTTTAAATAGCCCCAACGACCTGCAGAAAGGATGCCTGCGATTGGCGCAGGGCTGAGTGAAAGCCTCTTCTGATTGGTCTCCGCCGCGGTCCTTAAGGGGTCGGATAGGATGCTTCTCTCGCTAGGTCCTAGCGGCACGGAATTCTCTCGCTGCTTTGCCTGCGCCCCACGTGGCAGAGTGTTTGCCTGCTGCTGTTGTGTCGCCCGAGTGAGAGAACGCTCTGAAAATAACCGGCGGAATAGAGATAAGGAGACTGGGAAGAAGTTTTGGGTTCATTTTAGGCCCCAGAAGAAGACGTTTGTGTCTTTTCCAATCTGAGGATGACACTCTTCTGGAATCCTACACGTCTTGATTTTAATCTGATGGAGCAGATAGGCTTTAGGTGTATTCAATAATTTGTTGGAGTTTTACTCCCCCCCCTTAGATTAAAATGTTTGTAACCAGTTTTGCAGAATACCACAAAATTTACCGTACCCGTTTGTAGCTCTCTACCACTACCGGTGACTGCATATATCCAATTTGGTTCAACAAGCCTTGATACAGAATTAGCAACTGTTAGGTTATGAAACCCTCATAAGACTGCTCCAGAGCACACGAATTATTTTTTGAAAGTAAGACTGTTGAACTGGCAGGTTCTAGGAGAGCGAGCTGGCCAAACTTGGAAGGAAAGTGAACACGCAGAATCCCACAGATGGAAGTCTGCTCTCATAGTGCAATGGTACCAAATTAGGAGGCACTGAATAAATTAATCAGTTGTATTAGGTTAGAAAAACGGACTTTTCCTAAGATTGCCCCAAGGACTATGGAGGCAATTTTGGTACTCTTCCAGCACCACTCTGAGGGATGTTCTGTTTTATCCCTGTTTCCTTCTGCTGAGTCATGCTCCAGTCGCCCCTGATTGTACAACATGGACAACTGGATCTTCTGAGTAGAGTCAGGAATCTCACCTCTCTAAGTCCCATTCTGGTGATTTTCCAGTTGATGCCCTCATAAAGGGTGGCACTCCTCCACCCCATCCCAGGGAAAATTTATAAAGAACAGATATTTTCCACTTGAATTTTATTAAAAAAAAAAAACTCAAAAAACAAAAACCCCACAACCATTGGCATGTGGTAATTCGGATGTAATTTTTCTCTAAATAATAGAATTTGAATTTGAGTCTACTGCTGGGAACTTGGTTTGTGTAAGGTAGCAAATGACTTGGCCCACCACTTGTCCTCTGTGAAATCCCTCTTGCCATAGAGACTTCTCTGCCATTTGAACCTCCTGGATCCAAACACAAAGAAGTTATGTCTTGTGAAGCCACACATTTGCTCTGTGTGGCAGCCCACATCTCTTTATTCAGCATTCAGAAAAGTAGGTAAAAGGGTTGAGATGTTGTAGTCAGCATGGTTGCTTAATGAGATCCTGTCTGAAAAGATAAAGGGGACAATACTACCACCACCAACAGAGCGTGTATCTTAGGTGACAGGTGCTATACAAAGAAGGGTCATCACCAGTTAGGAAAATAAATTATGTAGAAAAAGGTTTATTATTGCAAGATAGACTAAATATAATGTTTGATTGTCTAAAGCTCAGTAATTTCCATGGGCTGTTCAAATATAGAAAGACATACCTGTGGAATTCTCCTAGCAATCATAGTGCTAAAGTTGAGACACCTTATTACAACAGTCTCCTGGTAACTCCCATTGCTTCCATAATCTTTGTAAAATTTATTGGGCATCTTTTAAAAATATAGCCAGATAGTGGTGGCGCACACCTTTAAACCCGGCACTTGGGAGGCAGAGCCAGGCAGATCTCTGTGAGTTCAAGGCCAGCCTGGTCTACAAAGTGAGTCCAGGACAGCCAGAGCTGTTACACAGAGAAACCCTGTCTCGAAAAACATAAATAAATAAATAAATAAATAAATAAATAAATAAATAAATAAATAAGAATATAGCCAGGCATGATAGAGCAGGCCTTTACTCCCAGCACTCTGGAGTCAGAGGCAGGAGAATCTCTATTAGTTCCATAGAAAACCCTTTAAAGCGAACCTCTCTGTAAAACATTCTAGTACTAGGAAGTTTATCATACTCTGACAGTGAATTCCCACTACAGAGATTATTTCTTGAGGATATGATATAAGAGAATACACACACACGGGGAGGGAGAGAGAGAAAGTATAGGTATAGGTGTGAATTTTTATGAGAGAGGTGGGTACTGCCTTAGATTTGTTTTTCCCAGGGCACTTTGCTAGCCCCTGCTTTGTCCCAGCACTGCACAAACATTGGTGCGTACGTGTATAAAAATCAACACAGAGCACATAAAGTCAATCTGCAAACATCCAACAAGACCAGAAAACAAAGTTTTGCCATTAAATGTGAAGACAGTATAGACATAAAGAAGAGTGTATTGGAAATGATGCTAAAATAAAACTAGACACAAAGTATGTAAACCGGAGTTAATGACAAGCAGGAGGAAAAGACATACTACTTTTGAGAAAGGAAGAAGTCATAGGAAATGAGGATACCGTTTTTCAGACTGTTTCCTTTGTAAACACATCACTTTTTACAACTAAAAGACAACCTCCAGGACTGGTAAGACAACCATGTGATTAAGAGCACTGACTGCTCTTCCAGAGGACCCAGGTTCAATTCCTAGCACCCACACAGGGATTCACAACTGTAACTCTAGTTCCACACTATATTCTGGCCTCTGAAGGCACCACACATACAAATGGTACACAGACATACATGCAGACAAAACATCCATTTGCATAAAACAAAACAAAAAAACCCAGGGATGGCGAGGTGACTCAGCACTTTCTCGGCACTTGCTGCTCTTCCAGAGGCCTGAGTTCTGTTCCCAGAACCCACATGAGACTTATAGTTGCCTGTAATTGAAGCTCCCAAGGATCCTGAGCTTTCTTCTGGCTTCTGCAGACACCCATACATATGTGGTATATATTCACACACATACACACGCACGCACATACACGCACACAGTTAAGTAAAAAATAAAACTTAAAAAAGTATATATTTTAAAAAGGACAACTTCAGAGCAGGGCGTGGTGGCACACTCCTTTAATCCCAGCACTGGGGAGGCAGAGGCAGGCGGATCTCTGTGAGTTCAAGGCCAACCTGGTCTACAGAGTAAGTTCCAGGACAACAAGGGTTACACAGAGAAACCCTGTCTGAAACAAAACAAAACATTGGGACTGGAGAGATGTCTCAGAGGTTAAGAGCACTGACTGCTCTTCCAGAGGTCCTGAGTTCAACTCCCAGCAACCACATGGTGGCTCAGGACAGATATCTAAAGGGATCTGATGCCCTCTTCTGGCAAGCAGGTGTACATGCAGCAGAGTAGTCATACATGAATGAATGAATGAATAAATAAATAAACAAACAAACAAACAAACAAACAAACAAATAAATAAATAAACGAACAAACAAACAAATAAATAAATAAATCAAATTTACCCAGGTGTGGTGGCTCATGCTTTTAATCCCAGCACTTGAGAGGCAGTGGCGGGTGGATCTCTGTGAGTTCAAGGCCAGCCTGGTCTACAGAGTGAGTCCAAGACAGCCAGGGCTGTTATACAGAGAAACCCTGTCTCGAAAAACAAAAACAAAACAAAGCAAAAGATAAATAAATAAGAAAAAAACCTAAAAAACAAAACAAAACAAAATGCCACCATCATATGTTAGAAAGCAAAGGTACCTGAGATATGAGAAGAACCATGACTCTCTTCCACGATGACAACTGCTGGCCTAGTCACTGCATTAAGTACGATACAAATGTCACCTGAGGGAAATGTTGTTGCCAGTTGTAATACCAGCAGTGCTAACAACACAACAGTGGTTACCTACTGAGATGAGTATGTTTCCAGCATTATTCCATGAGCGTTATGTATGTGCTCTCACCTTCATTGTCACTGATTGTGTGGGTACTGGTATTAATACATGTTACATATAACAGGACTAGGGCATCAGGTAGTGACATAAATTGCTAGTGTCTTGCTTAAAGCAAATGTATAGTCATAATTTGGACCCAAGGAACCTGTGACGACCAGTGTTAATTTTTAATTTGGTAGCATCTAGAATCACCAGGCAGATGGGGCTTAGGTCATGCCAGCGGTGGGGCGGGGGTACCATTCTTGATTACATTCCTTGCTGTGGGAAGGCCCATCAGTGGTGGGTAGGACCATTCCCTGCTGTAAACATTGAATTGTAAGATGAAAATGTAAGCAGAAACAAACCTTTCTCCCTTAAGCTACTTTTGTAAAGAGTATTTTATCAAAGCAAAGCAAACCAGGACAGAACTCAGGCTCTCAGCTACTACAGCAGTGACTTTCAATTTGTTAAATCATGATTCACAGTGAGAATTATATCTCATAACACAAGATACATAGCATGTGAGTAAAGACACCTTAAGAGGGGCTGGAGAGGTGGCTCAGTGGTTAAGAACACTGACTGTTCTTCCAGAGGACTTGAGTTCAGTTCCCAGCACCCACGTGGTGGCTCACAACCATCTTTAACTTCTGCTCCAGGGGATCTCATGTCCAATTCTGGCCTCATGGGCACCACACACACATGGGGCACACATATACATTCAAATAAACACTAATGCAATAAAATCTCAAGAAACCTTAAGAGCTATATGACACTTCTTATGTGGTTTATTCTTTTCATGTGTGGTACATTCTGATGTTTCACACTTCTTTCTTTCCTCCCTCCCTCTGTCCCTCCCTCCCTCCCTTCTTCCTTTCTTTCTTTTTTTCAGTTCTGAGCTCAATTCATTCAGAACACGAGATTTTGTAATGCACCAAAGAACTTCTGCCCACAGTTTGGAAATCTTTGGCCTTCTTTCAGTTCAGGTTTTACCTGAAGTCTTTACTCACACATCAGAGGAGCTGCAACAATATCACACAAAAGACACAATGACAACTCCAGGGATGATAAGAGATGTCCCCCATGGGCTCAGGTCTTCAACACCTGGTACCTTGTTTGTGGAACTAAACTGAAGGTTGTGGGGCTTTTGGGAGGTAGAGCTTTGCTGGTGGAAGTATGACATCAGGGATGGACTTTTGGGGATAGCGGTGGGCCCTGGGAGATTCCTGCCCAGGATTCTGGCTTGCTCCCAATGCTGGTTGTTTGTCAGTTTGACACAAACCGAGGTCACCCGCGAAGAGGGAACTTTAGTTGAGAAAATGCCTCCATCAGATTGGCTATGGGCAAGTCTGTGGGACATTCTCTTGATTAATGATTGACGTGGAAGGGCCCATCCTGCCTTGAGCAAGTGGTCCTGGAAAAAATACACACACACACACACACACACACACACACACACACACACACACACACTGAGCAAGCCATGAGAAACAAGCCAGTGGCAGCATTCCTTCATGGTCGCTGCTTCATTTCCTGCCATGGCCTCCCTTCATGATGGACTATTAACTGTAAGCTGACACAAACTGTCTCCTCCTCAGACCTCTTTTGGTCATGGTATTCAGCACAGCAACAGAAAGCAAACTAGACACTCTTGATGCTTCCTGCTCCTCCAGAACTACTGCCTCATACTTCTGCTTCCCTGGACGGAGCTACTTCACCATGCCTTCCCCAACGGGACAGACTGAAATCCTTGTGAGCCCACATCAACCCTTCTTCCCTCACATTGTTTCTGTCAGTTCGTCTGTTCTCAGCAATATGACAGTAACTAACATGGTGATTTTCTCACCATATCTGCAAATACAGATCTCTTTCTCTCTCTCTCTCTCTCTCTCTCCCTCCCTCCCTCCCTCCTTTGACCAATCCACCCTCCCTCCCTCCCTCCTTTGACCAATCCACCCTCCCTCCCTCCCTCCTTTGACCAATCCATCAGTTTTGTCATGAGGACTCTGTTGGATTTTTTTAAAGCAGGGATACAGGACATGGCAGGGGAGAAGTAAGGAAGAGGACACAGGGTGCTCAGAGGATGTTAGCCCCAGCCTTGAGGGAGATGAGACTTGGAGACAAAGGAAATGGATCTGCTGGAGTGCTGGCTCCAATGTATCAATATTTGTTCATTTTTGTGAGGCCAGGTTTAAAGGACCAGCATCACTGAGTGAACTAATAGTATTATTTCCTCCTACCAGATAGGGGAGGACAACAAAAAGAAAACTATGAACTAACCAACAAGTGAGTTTTGTCAGTCCTGTCCTGACTGTGGCAAGTTCCTGTGGACGATGTCATTCATTGTTTGCTCCACTCCTCTAGGCATCAGGGGCTTCACATGCATTGTTACTACAACCTTCCTACAGACACAACAACCTAAATTCCTTTCTCTGTTTTCAGAATGAATACAGAGGTTTTTTTTTATTTAGTTTGTCCTAAACTAAGATGTCATTAAATAGCTTTTCCTTGAAACTTTGGTATTTTGTATAGCTTGGATCTTTTTTGCATTAGATCTTTAAGGTTTCATTACACTATTCATCTTGATTTTTTTTTTCAAGACAAGGTTTCTTTGTGTATCCCTGGCTGTTCTGGTCTGACTTTGTAGACCAGGCTGGCCTTGAATTCATAGAGATCCGCTTGCCTTTGCCTCCCGAGTGCTGGGATTAAAGGGGTGTGCCACCACCGCCCAGCAATTAGACAGCTGTGAAGTGTCATGTGGGTGCTGGGATTTGAACCCAGGTCCTTTGGAAGAACAGCCAGTGCTCTTAACCGCTGAGCCATCTCTCCAGCCCCTCATCTTGATTTTTGCTTTAATTAGTTGACTGATTTTGAGCCTAGTCTTGCTATGTAGTTCAAGCTGGTTTTGAACTTGTGATCCTTCTGCCTTAGTCTCTAAATGCTGGAATTACAAGTGTGTGTCACCGTGCCTGGCTTGATTATTGAAATCTGTGGGCCTTCCACTAATGCTTTAAGTTTTTCCAGAAGAAAACACCCGGCCTGCCTCATGCCAGGTATACTTGTCCCAGAGTGTATGTGGAGGTCAAAAGACAATTTGCAGGAATTGGTTCTCTCTCCTTCCAGCAAATGAATCTTGCAGGTTCAACTTAGGTTGTCAGGCTTAGCAACAGCCTTGTCTTTAACTCCTGAGCCTTTTCAGCACCCCAAGAAAACCTTAAAGTTTTAAATTGCACTTACTTATTTACTTACTTATCTTCAAGAGGGAGGATGGTGTACATGTGGAAGTTAGAGAACAACCTGTGAGAGTTGGTCCTTTCCTTTTACCATGAGGTTTTCATGGACTGAGCTCAGGTCATCAGGCCCAGTGGCAAGCACCCTGATGTACTGAAGCATTGCACCAGCCCAACAGAGAGGAGTTGGGGGCTACTCTAATTTAGGAGTTAGGTCTAGGACTTACAACTGTTGGGATGCATTAAGGCCTTGTGGATCTGTGGCTGAGAACTTCAGGTGTCTAACACTTTCTGAGTGAGAGGCCCAAGGTTCCTTAGTGGCAATGGAAGAGACTTATGTAATGATGTAGAGAAACGGGTCTTGCACCAACAAACAATACACATCTTGAGCTCTGACTTAGGAACAGCGTGGTTACATTGACAAAACTTCATACTAATTGGGGATTCTAGTCTTTGAGTGGGAGCAGAAATGTTAAAGGTCATTGAGACAGGTACAAAACCAAAATGTTTTTCACTTGAGAACTGCCAGCATATCTTGGCAGTGTGTGTGTGTGTGTGTGTGTGTGTGTGTGTGTGTGTGTGT
>CAJQZJ010032516.1:5110231-5133071 GCA_907164525.1 Lophiomys imhausi
TGTGTGTGTGTGTGTGTGTGTGTGTGTGTGTGTGTGTGTGTGTGTGTAGGTCATACGTAAACTTACAAGAGTCTCTGTTCCTGTCTTTCACCATGGAGAGCACAGGAATCAAACCCAGAATTTCAATATTGGTGGCAAGTGCTTTTATCCACTCAGCCATTTTGCTGGCCCAACATCATTATCTTATTGTTTATTATGATGTTGATGATGACGATGGTGGTGATAATGATGATAGTGATGATGAGTGTTTTACCTGTGTGTATGTCTGTGTGTGCACCACATGCATGTCTGGTGTCCTGAGAGGCCAGAAGAAGGTGTCAGACCCCTGGGAACTGGAGTTACAGATGGTTGTGATTTGCCATGTGGGTGCTGGGAATTCAGATTCCATCTTTTATCTCCTATTAGATTATAAGATGGAAGGAAAAGCTTCGATTCCATTTTGAGTTCACAGGACTGGACCTGACTCACCTAGTGACCCCAAGAAACCACTAGTTCAAGGCACCAGTTCCAGGAACTGACCCTAAAACCCCCTACCCTAAGGGCAGCCAGTCAGGAGAGAACTACCCATGCAATTGCCTAGCTGGACCCCAAACAAGTTAAAGGTTACCTAACCCTTACTGGAATCCCCTTTTAGCTTTAAAAAGGCCTGTGTACCTTTGTTCTAGATCACCAAATGCATAGCTGGTGACCCCTTCATGCTGGAAATTTCTGCAGAATAAACACACTTTGCTTTTGCATACTATTTGAGTTTGGGGTCTTTCTTCAGGAATTCTTGGACCCTTACTTTTGAGGACTCGTCTGGGATCTCTGGAGACCCCCCTCCCAACTCAATAGTAGGGCATTTTCTGGAGAGTGCTTTATTCCCTGCCAATTGGTGAAATAGTACATGCCTTTGTGTCTGGTCTTTGTTTTCATGTCTGTTTTCTGTGTGGTACTGTTCTGATGACCAGACAAGCTGGAGGCCACTGGAGGTCTAGCAGACGTGCAAACTCCCTCATGGTCAGGGAACAATAACGACACTCAAAGTTCCCAGTTTTTAGAGCCTGGAAGCTCTAGTCTGTCTTTAGTTTTAGTGACTGCAAGCAGGAGCTGCCCACCTGCTGGAGTCCAGTTAAGGGAAAGGCCATCAGCAGCATTCTGGTTTCTTTTTTACTTCCCAGGAAATTTGATTCTCTCTCTCTCTCTCTCTCTCTCTCTTTCTCTCTCTCTCTCTCTCTCTCTCTGTGTGTGTGTGTGTGTGTGTGTGTGTGTGTGTGTGTGTGTTGTTTGTCACTTTGTATTTTCCTGTCTGTTACCACAATGGGCCAAAAGAACTCTGCCCCGCTGGGCCTACTCTAGTCACATTTCAAGGATTATAGGCATATAGCAGAGAATCTGAGTCTGGTGATACGGTCAGGGAAATTAACTGGTTTTTGCAGGAATGAATGTCAAGTTTTCAATGTAGGTTGACTGGATGGAGGGATTGTCCATCTCCCCACACTTTTTAGGGTTAAGGGGATCATTTATGGGAATATTGGCCACCAAGATCGGGTCCCATACATCACCATGTGACAACACATGGTGGAAAGCCCCCCTCATGGTTAAAACCTTTCCTGCTGCCATTTTCTGTGATCCTTCAGGTCAAGGGGCTAGAGGCCCCCAAGGAGTGGAGGTTCCCCGTTTTTTCTCCTGCTTCCGAGGAGGATCTCTGTGCTCCCCCATATGCAGTCGCACTGCCTTTACGAGACTGGGCCACTAGACCAACAGGGCAACTAGTGCATGACTCATTTACCCTTTGCTACTAGTGATTTGTACAATTGGAAGTTGCAGAACCCCAAGTTCTCTGAGAAACCCTCTACCCTAATAGCTCTCCTTGAATCTGGGATGGTCACACACCAGCCAACCTGGGATGACCGCCAGCAGCTTTTGCAGGTGCTTGTTACAACTGAGGGACGACGGGAACCGGTGCTGGAAGCGACTCCGAAGCTGGTTCTGGGATCACATGGCCAGCCGACAACTGCGGAAACTGAAATCAGTGACACCTTCCCATTAGTTCAGCCATAATGGGACCATAAGAGTCCTGGAGGTAAGGAGAGGCGGACAGTTTACCACCAGATTCTCATGGGGGTGGGGGTGGGGGCTCTGTGAAGCCACGAGACAACCCATCAATTTGACTAAGGTACGGCAAATAACACAGGGCAAAGACGAGCCCCCAGGAGCATTCCTGGGGTGACTGATAGAGGCTTATAGGACATACCAGTTGGCTGTAAACATGACATTTGCCCATCAGGTGGTGCCAGACATCCATGATAAGCTCCAGCAGCTGGACAGGTGTGCAGGTAAGCAACTGACAGTGCTGGCAGCCGTAGCCAAAAAGGTTTACAACAACAAGGAAACCCTGGAAGGAGATACAAAACACAGGGCTCGCCAAAATACTTCTGCTGGCTACAGGAAAGGAACTCAGTTCTAAGGAACTCGGAAATCTGGCTTATGGGAGAGGGGAAAAGAAACGAGTGTCCCACAAGGAAGGGACTGGACTCTGCTTTCAGAAGGAGCAATGTGCATATTGCAAAGAGATGACACATTGGAAGAATGAATGCCCAAAGAGACAGGGAGAAAGGGAGTCCAGGGTCCTGGAAATAGAAGAACTTAGTGACTGAGGGCAACTGTGGCAGAATATTTTTATTTATCACACTTATATTTATTAATACTTATCAATCACCTATAAAATACCTAAATCCTATGCTAAACCTATAGTCTAAAATCAAAAGTTTACCTAAAAATACTCTAATACCTAAAAACACTCTAATACCTAACTAAAAACCTTAACACTATTTTGAGTTTCTTAAAAAGATATTAATATTCTTAGTGTAGAGCCATGCAGGATGGCTTGGCTTACAGCAGTCCCATCTTTAAGCTCAAAGTCCATTGGGGCCTATCTTGCCAGTTCGTAAGGTCAGTCAATTTATAAGTTTATAAAGGTTTATAAGGTCAGTCTATTCCAACCACCAACTAAGGGTGGTCTTTTCAATCAGCCAAGAATTGCCTCCACGGTCTCCCTGGCCCGGAAGTTTCAAGTCCAAAATCTTATCCAAACAGCTTTCCAATTCTGCTTGTCTCGCGCACCTTTCCGGTGCTCTGGAGCCCCAAGGGAGAAGCCTATAAAGGATTCTCTCTAATCAGGTCTATGCCATGCCTTTGCACCAGGCTACACCGGTCCAAACTCTGCCAATGGCGTACATTGCTGTGCTCTATCCCCAACATGGATTCCCAGTGGGTGAGGGCAGGAGAGAGAGAGTGTGATCTTATGGTTCTTTGGCTTATATATCTTCCCATCTTGAGATTCTTGGTGGAGGGTCTCCCAGCAGTCCCATTGCCATTGTTACTGGCATTTGAGAGGGCTTTCCCAAGTCACACCCCTTCAACAGGGCAGTCCTTGGGGTCTCATCTCTTGGGAGGGTCTCCCAGCATTCACACTGTTTCTCATGGCTAATGACATCATCTGCATGGCTTGTGAGGTTTTAGTCACGGCCCTTTAACAGGGCAGTCCATGTTTTCCTCTCTGTAACCTTCAGGGATGCCAGTTTTTGCCAGTCCAAAATCCCTATATGCTCTAGCCGCTAAGCTGAACTGTAAAATGCCTAACTTCTACCACAGGCAACGGGGCTCATGATCCCCCTACGAGCCTTGGGTAACTCTAAAAGTAGAGGGAAAACCTGTAAATTTCCTGGAAGATACAGGGGCAGAGCATTCAATTTTGAAACAACCAATGGGACCTCTGTCCAGCAAAAAGACATGGGTGCAGGAGGCCACAGGGACAAACCAATATTCATGGCCTACTCAAAGAAAAATAGACTTAGGAATGGGTCGGGTAACCCATTCATTTATGGTGGTCATACCTGGATGCCCATATCCACTCCGGGGTCATGCCCACCAAGATGGGGGCACAAATTTACTTTGGTCTGGAAGGAGTAACAGGTCTTTAACAAAGATGGCCCCCTAGACATCCTGACCATGGTCCTAGATGAAGAGTACAAACTGTATGCCTCACCCCTTCCAGCCACAGCCACCAACAAGAGCCCATACTTAGAGAGACTGTGGAAGAGATTCCAGGAGTCTGGATGGAAAAGAACCCGATGGGCCAGAACCTGATGGGGCTGGGTGAGCACTGGTCCCCAATCCTGGCACAACTGAAAGCAAAGCCAGTCCAAGTAGAGTCTGCCAGTGCCCTATGCTTCTCGAAGCAACAACAGGCATACATAACACCTCACATTAATCAGCTCTGGGCGCAGGGAATCCTGAATCCCTGTCAATCTGCCTGGAACACCTGCCTTCTATCAGTAAGAAAACCTAACTCCAATGACTACTGATCTTTGTAGGACTTTTTGGAGATTAACAAAGGGGTGGAAGACATACACCCAACAGTGTCTAACCCATACACTTTATTAAGTGGCCACCACCCAAGAAAGTTGTTTACACCATGCCATGTCAGATCTTAAAAGTGCTTTCTTCAGCCTACAACTGACCTGGGGTCAGCCAGCCCTTGTTCACCTTTGAATGGAATGATCCAGATCAAGGCTTCAACGGACAGCTAACCTGGACCAGGCTACCACAGGGATTCAAGGACTCTCCCACCATCTTTGATGAGGTCCTTCACGAGGACTTGGGTGAGTACAGGCGATGTCCCCCTCAGATAAGCCTCCTACAGTATGTAGATGACCTCCTCATAGCAACCCCAGATGAAGAAACTTGCAGCCTGGTGACTGCGGATTTACAAAAAGAATTGGAATGACTGGGATATTGTGTGTCTGCCAGAAAGGTGGTACAACTCTGTCAAAAGTTGTATATCTTGGGTACATACTCAGGGGAAGTCAATGCCTGTTGTCCCAAGCTCAGAAGGAAACAATCCTTAACATCCCTACCCTCATGCCATGGAGACAGGTCTGTGAATTTCTGGAGTTAGTTGGGTTTTGTAGGCTCTGGGTGCCATGTTTTACAGAAATTGCAAAATCCCTCTATGAAATCACTAGGGGATAGGAGAATTCTCTGGACTGGACTTCTGAAATGGACAGCGCCTTTCTTACGTTAAAGGAGGAACTTCTGAAAGCCCCGGCTTTAGCCCTACCAGATATTTACAAACCTTTCCACCTACACGTGGATAGAAACAAGGGCATAGCTAAGGGACTAAAAACACAAACTCTGGGCCCATGGAAAAGACCAGTAGCATATTTGTCCAAGAAACTTGACCCAGTGTCACAAGGATGGCCACTCTGCCTCCACATTGTGGCAACCACTGCATTGCTGGTCAAGGATGCAGACTAAATTACCATGGGGCAAGAACTCATCATCACTACCCATCATGACATCGAGGGGACTCTCAAACAACCCCCAGACCAGTGGATGCCCAATGCCCAGCTAGCCCATTAGCAGGCCCTGCTCCTGAACCCATCTCACATTTAATACAATCCCTCCTCAGCACTTAATCCAGCCACCCTGCTACCCAACCCCTACTTGAATGTCATCCATGATTGCTTAGTAGTGCTAAGCCATGGTCAGAACTTTAGGCCAGACCAGACAGACATTCCCTGGCCAGATGCTGAAGTACTCTACTTCACAGACAGAAGCAGTTTTGTGTTGGCTGGATGGGCCCAGGTATCCTGGGGCTGTGGTGGTGACCTTGGACTCTATAGAATGGGCCTTGGCCCTGCTGCCTGGAACTTCTGTTCAAAAGGCAGGAAATGGTAGTCTTGACCCAGGCCCTCAAAATGGCCAGTGGTGCCATTGCCAACATATTCATGAACAGCCAATACGCCTTCATGTCTATGGCTCATGTCCATGGCTCATTTATAAGGAAAGAGGGCTACTAACTATAGAAGGAAAAATCATCTAAAATAAAGACGAGATCCTGGCTTTGCTAGAAGCAATATGGCTGCCCCTTAAGGTAACCATCATCCACTGCCCAGCACATCAAAAAGGGTTAGCTGAGAGAGCTCAAGGCAATAGACTGGCTGATTAGGAGCACCAAAGAGGCTCCATTAAGTGCTACCTCTACAATACTGGTAGCCATGGTCCTTCAGGAACTCCCTCCAATGCCTCACTATAGCCCAGAGGACAAGAGGGAGGAGGCTAAATGTCAGGGACTTTATTGGAAAGATGGATGGCTTCACACTGCAGATGACTGCATAATCCTCCCCTCATACTTTGCTAAACAGTTTGTTCATCAGATACATCAAAATACCCACCTAGGCCTCAGAAAGCTCAAAGAACTGCTGAGAAATGCCCACTACATGATTTTCCACCTGGGACCCCTAGTGGATGAAGTGGTTTCTTGCTGCCCTACTTGCAAGGGAGTGGGTGAATCCCTTGACTGTAAGTAAGACAAGGCAGCTCAGGAGCCTGACTACGTGGACAAAGACCAGATGATAACTGGGAAATAGACTATACAGAAGTCACACCACGTTTGTATGGATATAAATATCTCCTAGTTCTTGTAGATACCTTTCAGGCTGGGTGGAGGCATATCCTACCAAGTAGGAAACATCTAACATAGTGGCCAAAAAAGCTACTGGAAGAAATCATTCCCAGGTATGGATTACCCTCATTTCTGGGATCTGAAAACAGGTCTGCCTTCACCTCTCAGGTAACACAGTCACTTGTTAAAATTATGGGGACAGGTTGGAAGCTCCATTATGCATACCGTTCCCAGAGTTCAGGACAGGTAGAGAGAATGAATCAAACCCTAAAGGAGACCTTGACTAAATTAGCCCTGGAAACTGGCGATGACTGGTTGGCCCTCCTTCCTTATACCCTATATAAAGCAAGAAAAACCCTTACACCCTAGACCTCACCCCATTCAAGATGCTTTCTGGGAGGCACTCTCCCCTTTGGCCTAACTTTTAACCTGAGATTCTTGCAGAATTTGACCATCAGAGATTCCTGGAGTCCCTACAAGCCCTCCACAGTGTCCAGAAGTGTCTTTGGCAGAGCATATGCCGAATACATGAATCAGCTTCCCCAGCTAGTCCTGATTGCTTTGAACCAGGTAGGTGACAAAGTTTGGGTCAAGAGATATAACCATAAGACCCTGGAGCCCCACCGGAAAGGACCTTGAACTGTTATCCTCACCACCTCAGTGGCTGTGAAAGAGGATGGCATTCGAACCTGAACACATCACTCCCACATCAAACCTGCAGTGCCAGAGACAACTCAACAACTGAGACATTGACAAGAACAGCTCCCAGACACTACATTTCAAGAACAATGGAAAACAACCCGACATCCTGCTAACCCACTAAAGTTGTGACTCCAGCACTCCTGACTCTCATAACTGCTCTACTTGGGAACTGGGCAACACCAGAGACCAACCCACACCAAACTGTCACCACCAAATGGATCCTTTGAGGCCCTGAGGTTTGGTGTTGATATAAGTACCCCCCTTCCCAGTCTTTCACTTAGATCTTTGTAACCTGGCAGGTTCCGTATGGAAATATCCATCCAGGGGCCAAAGGGGCAGAACTTGCCCACCATACCAGGACAAACAAAATAGCACTGACGACCCGTGAGGGTGACTGTCATGAACAAAAACTCCCAACTGTCCAGTTCTATGTTTTCCCAGGGACAAATGACTATGGAACTTGTGGTGGGGCAGAGAATTTCTTTTGTTATAAATGGGGTTGTGAAACCAATGCCCCATGGGCACACACCAATTGGGATCTTATCCAGATCAGAAGAACAAAAACAAAAAAACAAAACAAACAAACAAAAAAAACCCCAGATATCAATAGGGAAAAGAAACCCAATCTCCATCTCAATAACAGAAAAAGGAAAGAGGAGTATGTGATGGGAAGCTGGAAACGTTTGGGACCTGAGATTATACCTGTCTGGAAATAGGGGACTCTTGTTTCAAATTCAGAAACAAGAGGTTCCAGTTGGACCTCCCCCTATAGCAATAGGACTAGCAGTCCCAGAGATACCTATTCCAAGGCCTGCCCTGAAAACCATGACACCACTGGCCTCAGCTTCAACCCTTAGTACAACCCTCCTTGGACTTAGTTTTCCCCCCAGTTATCATGTCCCTCTGAGGGGCCTTTGATGTATCCATTTTTTTTTTTTTTTAGGCTACTTAACTTCATCTTCAATTTTATCAACTCCACTACTAACCTCACTAAAGAAGACTGTTGGTTCTGTCTGGACCCCAGGCCTCCATACTATACTGGCTGGGCCACCACAGGAAGTTTATTAACCCCTTCCAAAAGACCACCAAGATGCTCCTGGGAAAAAAATCTTCAGTTCTTACCCTCTAAGCTGTGACTAGAAAGGGACTATGTATTAGGAAAAGGTAGAAAACTAAACAGCTTCCCTCACTTAAAACATCTTTGCAACCACAGTATTACTATAGAAGCCAGTAACTCCTATCAGTTGCCCCCTAATGGAACCTGGTTTGCATGTACCACAGGCCTAACCCCATGCATCCACCAACAAATTCTTCAAGGTTCCAGCATGTGTGTCCTGGTTAGACTGCTTCCCCAAGTTTATTACCTTCCTTTATCTCCTATAAGGGAATGATTGTGGATCATCACAGAGAAAAATGAGATTTTGGGGCCTCTACAATCCTCCTCACAATGTTAGTCAGTTCTGGCATAGCTACAGGGATAGGCACTGGCATGCCCGCCTTACTTAAACCAGACCAAAATTTTCAGGTTCTAAGTAACCTTATAGATTTGTACCTCGCCAACTAGAAAAACCTATCCATCATTTAGAACAACCATTAGATTCAAGCCGGGCGTGGTGGCGCATGCCTTTAATCTCAGTACTTGGGAGGCAGAGGCAGGCGGATCTCTGTGTGTGTGTTCAAGTTCGAGACCAGCCTGGTCTACAAAGCAAGTCCAGGACAGCCTAGGGCTATTACACTGAGAAACCCTGTCTCAAAAAGCAAAAAACAAAATAGAAAAAATAGAAGAGGATTAGACTTACTCTTCCAACAACAAGGAGAGCTCTGCCAGGCCCTCAGAGAACAATGTTTTTGGTTTTTTCAAGACAGGGTCTCTCTGTGTAACAGCCCTGGCTGTCCTGGACTTGCTTTGTAGACCAGGCTGGCCTTGAACTCACAGTGATCCACCTGCCTCTGCCTCCCAAGTGCTGAGATTAAAGGCGTGCGCTACCACACCCAGCTACAATGTTGTTTTTATACCAACAATTCAGGCATTGTTAGAGACAGTCTAGCTCATGGCCTGTAAGAGACTAGAGGAAAGAGCAAAAATTAGAAAACAAAATCAAAATGGTTATGAGTCATTATTTAATTGGTTCCTTTGGCTAACTACACTGGTGTCCTCACTAACAGGACCACTGCTGCTCCTGCTACTGTCCTTACTTATGGACCTTGCATGGTAAATGCTTTGGTCAAATATATACAAGAACGCATCTCCACAGTCCAACTTATGGTTTTGCGATCTCAATATGAACATCCCAACCCCATCATCCAGGAAACAGAAACCCACTTGGGTCCATGATTCCGCCCACGATGAATCTCAAGGGAGGAATGGAAGGAAAAAACTTCGATTCCATTTTGAGTTCATAGGACTGGACCTGCCTGAAGCAGTGACCCCAAGAAGCCACTAGTTCCAGGCACCAGTTCCAGGAACTGACCTTAAAACCCCCCTTCTTTAAGGGCAGCCAATCAGGAGAGAACTACCAATGCACTTGCCTAGCTGCCCCCCTCCCATCAGGTTAAAGGTTACCTAACCCTTACTGGAATTCCCTTTTAGCTTTAAAAAGGCCTGTGTACCTTTGTTCTAGATCACCAAATGCATAGCTGGTGACCCCTTCATGCTGGAAATTTCTGCAGAATAAACACCCCTTGCTTTTGCATACTATTTGTGTTTGGGGGGGTCTTTCTTTAGAGATTCTCGGACCCTTACAAAGATACAGCCATAAAAACTTGTAAGCATCGAGCTTTTATTTTATTTGTTTGTTTTTAGACAGTGCCTCACTATTAGCTCTGGCTGGTTTGAAAGCAAGTAGAACAGGCTATGGACAATTTTTTAAAATTCCCTTCTAGACCATTTCTTTACCGTTTGTTTCATTCACTTGCAAGCTTTCTTGTTCACCAAAGAAATGAAGCCCCTTTCCTCATTGGAGGAAGTAATTTTTGGATTTACTGTGTAACTTGACACAACCTAGCCTCTCTCTCTCTCTCTCTCTTTTTAAGATTTATTCGTTTATTATGTGTACAGTGTTCTGTCTGCAAGTATGCCTGAAGGCCAGAGGAGGGCACCAGATCTCATTATGGATGGTTTGGAGTCACCATGTGGTTGCTGGGAACTGAAATCGGGACCTCTGGAAGAGCAGCCATATCTTAACTTAAGGTGTTCTTAACCTCTGAGTCATATCTCCAGCCCCACAACCTAGCCTCTTAATGAAGGCTTTTCTAGACCAGGCTGGCCTGTGGGCATGTCTCTGAATGACTGTCTTGCTGGTTAAGGGATGTAGGAGGGAGGACCCAGCCCATCGTGGGTGGCACCGTCTCATAGGCTGGTGGGCCTCAGAAGGTGTAACTGTAGAGAGACCTAGCTGAGCGCTCAGCAGTGACCAAGCAAGTGCCTGTGGACTTACTCTTTTTCTGTTCTTGGCCACAAGCTACTTAAAAAGAATATATTATCTCAGCAACAAAAATGAAACCAGAGCAGAGGCTTTCATCCTCCATGGGAGAACAGTCCCTACTGTCCCTGGAAGTCAAAGCTCAGGATGTCCTCAATGAAGGCCTGCTGCCAAGCCCTGATAAATCCAAAGGAGATCAAGAAAAGGAGCTGATGGGGTGATATTAAGCATTCTAAATGTTAATTAATTGGTCCAGCTTGTTGTCTGTTACTTACATTGTCTCTGGTTGGTTAAATAAATGTTGAGGCCTGGAGACTGGGCAAAGACTAAAATAGGTGGGACTAAGGTGCACAGGCTTGAGAAACAGAGAGCATCTTGGGATGAAGAAACCTCCAGAAGAAGCCAGGAGCAAGCAAGGAGTACACAGGCCATGGTTTAGAGAAAAGATCATTCCACATGGCCTGGAACATTGGCATAGTGTGGAGAATAGCAGTCCAAAGGAACATATGTATATATGGGGTCATATTTGAGTAATAGAATTATGAGCTAGCTTAGATGGGCTAGGATTGCACAATTCAGGCCACGGCTTGTTAAAATCCATATGGTGTCTATGTGCTCATTTATAATGGCAGGTTAAGGATTAACAACAGGTGAACCAATTAATGATAATATAAATACTGGTAAATAATTTAATTAACCATTTTTGTTCTACAAGGAGCTGAGACAGAATATTTATTGTCAGGCTTCTGAACCCTCTGCTAGGCCTGTGTGCTTATCATGAAGTCTAATTTTAGCAAAGAGCCTTGCTAAGCCAATTTAGCATAGGTCCCTCTTCCTTGAAATCTGATCACACTCCTCATCTTTCACCATCGCCCAGGAAATAACTGATCACCTCCAAATGTCTTCATAGAGCTCTTACATCAGCTTAGCCATGATCTGCCTTGTCCATGCTGTTTTCCTCTGAGTAACTGTCCACCCATTTGCTGACCCCCACACCTCCCCTCGGTCTTAAATTCCTGTTTGCCCATTCAGGATTTAGAGTTCAGCCTCATATCTCCTCCACTGTAGGACCCTGAGGCAGTGCTTCTGAAAACATTTTTCCTTGTGTGTTTTTTTTTTTTTTTGGTTTTTTGAGACAGGGTTTCTCTGTGTAACAGCCCTGGCTGTCCTGGACTTGCTTTGTAGACCAGGCTGGCCTCGAACTCACAGAGATCCGCCTGCCTCTGCCTCCCAAGTGCTGGGATTAAAGGCATGCGCCACCACGCCCGGCTCCTTGTGTTTTAATAACTATCGCTGAATGATGTTTCCTTTGTCAACAATGCTTACCTTCTTCCTATGGATATGAACTAGTGTGGGAAAGACAGGGGTATCATCAGCAGTACTGCCCTGTAGAGGTGACCATGGGATTGTGCTGTGTCATTGCTCTGAGCCAGTTGGTGGGATGAACACAAGAATGGTTACTGGAGTTGGAATTCTCTTTGTCTGAATGTTAGAGGAATTTACTTCCCTTTCAATTCGTAGTAGCCAGCAGTAATTTCCAAATGTTAGACTCACTTACCTATGCTAAGAGAATAAAAAAAAAAGTATCGGACTGAAAGGGAGAGCTGTTGGGGGGAAAATAAATACCTTAAACTAAAAAAAAAAAAAAAAAGAAGAAGAAGAAGGGAAGAGGATGGTGGGGCTGAGGGGGGAGTAGGGAGGGGATTGTGATTGAGATGTAACTTGAAGAAATAAAAAATAAATTATTTAAAAAAAAAAAGTATCTTTGTTCTAACTTGGAGATACCTGAGCAATGGGTGATGGACATGTTTAGTGGAACCCAAAGAGGAAGGAAAAGCCTGGGGAATAGAATCAGCTGCTTACCAGCTTCTCCTCCTTAACTTGGATGTTTCATTCATTCATTCATTCATTCATTCCCTCCATCCCTCCATCACTGAATACGTAAACATGTACTTGTATTCAATTTGATAAATGAATAATGTTTTATATTTTAAATATAACATTCATACAAATACTAATATGCACAATATCTTTTCCTCACAGAAAGTTGTATGGTTGTCTATTTTCTTTAATGAGATTCACTCTGAGAAGTGACACTATAAATACCATGCAGCTACATTTACATTAACCAGTTGGCTTTCTTCCTTGGCAATCTCTTTCAGAAGATTCATGCCCAGACTGGAGAGATGGCCAGAGGCTAGGAGAGCTTGCTGCTCTTGCAGAGGACTGCAGTTCAATTCATAGACTGTATTGGACGGCTCATGACTACCTGTAACTCAGTTTCAAGGTGTTTACCATTCTCTTTTGGCCTCTGCCCACATGTGTACATACAGGCGAACAGAAATGCACACATAAACATTAACAATATCCGGTTCTAATAGAAATAAAATTAGAGCTAACATCACTGCGCTTTCTAGGAGCTTCTTAAAAGATCCATTCATTCACTTGAAGAAAGCATCGGTGAGATGTTTACATCAAGATTTCTTTGAATTTTTTATTGAAAAATCATTGCTTTGCTGGGTCTTTCCCTCTTGACTACTATGCAGTGATTCTCACACAATCCTAATAAAATTCTATCCTTCTCTTTTGTTGAGAGATATGCCTTAAACCAGACTTAAAATTCTCAATGAATTTCCCATTTTTGCCCTTTATCTGACAATAAGACTCTACGGTCTTCCCAGCAAGAACAACAGATTGTCTGATGTTATGTTGCTACAGAATGCTACATATGCTACAGAAGCCTTTTCCTTAACATATTAGCAATATACACATTAAGTAGGAACATATTATGTGAGAGCTTTTTAATCATTGAAACTCTCAAAGTATATACAGCTCACATAAGAATCAGATATTGATGATAAGAAAGCAATCAGATGGCCTAGATTTTAAAAGAACATAAAAGTATATGAGTTTAAGAAGTTAAATTCTCCAGAGAAATGATTAGATGGCTTCCTCTTATATTAACTAAATACTGTGTTAGCTATCCCATCACAAGCTGAGTATTAGGCCAGAAAGTTGGCTTGTTGTGTAAGATTATCTGGATGATTTCTTTTCAGGTGGATTAATTATTTAGTCATTGATGACAGGATGCTGCCAGGAGTACCGAACTTCTTTATTTTTATTTTTTTATTTTTTGAGACAAGGTTTCTCTGTGTAGCCCTGGCTGTCCTGGACTCACTTTGTAGACCAGGCTGTCTTCAAACTCACAAAGATCCGCCTGCCTCTGACTCCCAAGTGCTGGGATTAAAGGTGTGCACCACCATTGCCCGACTGAGTACTGAACTTCTAATTGAAGATTAATATGTTTTTATTATAAAAATGTCAGAACAATCCTTCTGGAGTTTGATGTGGCTACATGTCTTGATTGCCAGAGCATTGCAGGAGCCAATTCTCCTTTTGGTCTTAACACTGTCAAAAAGTTTCTTGACAAATCTTCAGCGAATGTCATATCTTGCCTAGTGGCTTGCAAAAGTATCTTTTATTTACCTGAAGTAATTGCCTTCTCAGAGGCTTACTGCCTCCATCTGCTAACCTGGGTCTACTCCTGGAAGCTTGTAGCCTCCATACAATCTAATCGAGGCCTAGAATGTTTTCAGCTCTGAGACTTACTGTTTAACCAACTCACCCTTTTTTAGCTCATTTTGAACTCTGGGCCAGCTGGTTCAACTCAGCTGTTCTGGCTCAAACTCCTCTCCAAGATGACCGATTCAAACTGGCTTCTTTCTCGGCCTCTGACTGAATTGCTCTTGGCCTCAAACTAACTCTAGCAATCTGTTGTAATCTTCTGGCTCTTTCTCATTGTATGGCCCGTTCTGTCTTCACCTGTGTCTAGCTTGTTCTCTTTTCAACCTGACTCTATGAAACTGTCCTGGTAAAACAGCCGCTGAACTCCACGACCTGAATTGCCATGAACTCAGCTCCACTACACTACCTCTCAACTGAACTGACTAGAACTCCGAGTTCTGCGTGCCTCTGTCTCCCGAGTGCTGGGATTAAGACACGTACCATCACACTTGGACCTAAGCTTTTCTTTACCTGAATCTTGCTCTTTAACAGGCTGGCCTTGAACTCAGAGATCTGATTGCCTCTGTCTCCTGGGATTAAAGGCGTGTCTGTATTTCAACTGGATCACACAGATGTAGAAGGTTTTTGGATGTGATCTCTACCCAGAGCAGCCATGTTCTGAATTAACATTCCTCTACAGTGGCTTACTCTACAAACATATTATTCCCAGTGCCTATGTCTGTCATGATTTCCATCTATCCCTTTAGTGTAGTTTTTCATTGCCTTAGCATACACATCAAAAAACAGGATTTCCTTCAAAATCTTACTAGAGGCAAGGACAGAGTGGACACTTGCCAGCTTTCTGGACTTGTTTTTTGTTTGTTTTTTTTTCACACTATTGTCCCTTGCTGGATTTTTTTTTTAATAGCAAAATCCCCATTTCCTTTTTTAAAGAGTTATTTTACCAGGTGGTGGTGACACACACCTTTAATCCCAGCAGGCAGGCAGATCTCTGTGAGTTTGAGGCTAGCCTGATCATAGAGTGAGTTGCAGGATAGCCAGGACTACTCAGAGAAATCCTGTCTCAAAAACAAAACAAAAATAAAGAAACTTATTTTATTTTTAATTATGTGTATGTATGTGGGTTTGTGCTTATGCATACAAGTACACAATGTAAGCCAGAGGAGGAATTCAGACACCCTGGAACTCATGTTACAGATAGTTGTGAGCTTCCTCATGTGGGCACTGGAGCGAAGCTTGGTCCTCTTCAAGAGCAGCAAGCATGCTTAGCCACTGTGCCATCTCTCCAGCCTCCTCATTTTTTTGATGGTAAATTTCTCTAAGAATTAATTCCCTCCTGTGCTGTTTGACCAACTGATGGAACCCCAACTATCCTTCAGATCTGGGTTATTCCCCAAATTTCAGCCCATTATACTGTAAATCTCAAAAATCCAAAGTTACAGTACTTTCTTCTATTGCTATCTTCTTCCTTTCCTGGAACAAGGAATTGGGGTTTGAGGTTTTTAAACAAAGAGAACTACTAAATAGTTAATGTTTCATTAAAATAGAAACGTTACAGGCTGGAGAGATGGCTCAGGGGTTAAGAGCACTGACTGCTCTTCCAGAGGCCCTGAGTTCAATTCCCAGCAACCACATGGTGGCTCATAACCATCTATAATGAGATCTGGTGCCCTCTTCTGGCCTGAAGGCATACCTGCAGACAGAACACTGTATACACAATAAATACATGAATCTTTAAAAAAAAGAAAAGTTAAATAACAAGCAGTGTTATTTAACAAGTAAGAGTGAGAAGTGGACTCACTTCTTTTCAGACTGAACTAAAACAACATTATCTTCAAAAACTGACTTTACCATTAAAAAAACAAAAAACCTCTCAATGGCTTTTTGCTCCAAGGGAAAACATTACATAAATCGTCTTTCTCACTACCACTACTAATATCTACTTTTTAAGGCACTGAGTATTCCAAGTAGTTATACTTGTATCTTGGACCTCAGAGAGATGTCTCTGATAAAACTCATTTACTCTTGAGTCCCATTGACTTCATCATATGACAAGTGGAAGTTTCTTGGTGCAATTTACCTATCAGGCAAAAGGACCAAATTATTCAGAGTGGCTTATAAGTTAAGGCAGGAGAGTGTAGCCATCCCCATTCCAAATGAGATAATCCAATGAGATTAATTTAAAATTTTACTTTTTGATGTATGTGTGTGTGTGTGTGTGTGTGTGTGTGTGTGTGTGTGTGTACACACAGGTGTGCAAGCACAAATGTGAATGAGTGTGTGGAAGGGCATTGTTACTGTGGAGAAAGAAGGTCATAAGTTTTGTCCTGTTTTCTAAAGGGCTTTAGAAAGTTAAAGAGCTGAACCAGGCCATGGTGCTGCATGCCTTTGATCCCAGCACTTGGAAGACAGAGGCAGACAGATCTCTAAGTTCGAGGCCAGCCTGGTCTACAGAGTTCCAGGATAACCAGGGCTACACAGAAACACTGTCTCAAAAGAAAAAAAAAACTGGTTTAACATGAGAAACAGTGAATTAAGGAAAGAAGAACAAATCATATTGCTGAAAATTTGACACCATACTTTTAATTCACCTTTCAATTTTATTCTGCAGCATCTAAAACCTCTGTTTTTAAAGCTGGAAATTTTAAAAAAATCACCCATCCTCCATCATGGTCTCAGCTATCCCGTGACAGAGCTCTCTACTGACATTGCTGGTCTGTAGCTGCTGGTTACGCTTTTTACTTGTGTGGAGCCAAGCCTTCACTTTTCTTTCTTTCTCTTTCTCTCTCTCTCTCTCTCTTTCTCTCTCCCTTCTTTCTTTCATCTTTCCTTCCTTCCTTTCTTGTCTTTTTTGTTTTTTATTTTAATTAATTGATTTATTTACTTTATATCCTGACCTCAGTTTCCCTTTCCTCCTCTTCTCCCAGTCCTTCCTTCCACCAATTCCTCTATCTACTTGTCCTCCCTTTGTATTCAAAATGGGGAGACAAGCTTTGGGATATCAAGTTATAGTAAGACTAGGTGCGTCTTCTCCTATTGAGGCTAGATGAAGCGGCCCAGTTAGAGGAAAGGGGCCCAAAAGCAACTGAGTTGGACATGGCCCCTGCTCCCACTGTTAGGAGTCCCACACCAAGCTACACAATTGTTCCATATGTGCAGAGGGATTAGATCTGTCCCATGCAGGCTCTCTGGTTGGCAGTTCAGTCTCTGTGAGCCTCTTTGGGCCCAGGTTAGTTGATTCTGTAGGTTTTCTTTCTTTCTTTTCTTTTTTTTTTTTTTGGTTTTTCTGTATATCTCTGGCTATCCTGGACTCGCTTTGTAGACCAGGCTGGCCTCGAACTCACAGAGATCCGCCTGCCTCTGCCTCCCAAGTGCTGGGATTAAAGGTGTGAGCCACCACCGCCTGGCTCTGTAGGTTTTCTTGTGGGGTCCTTGACCCCTCTGACTTCTACAATCCTTCCTCTCCCTCTTCTTCAGGATTCCCCAAGTTCCCCCTAATGTTCAGCTGTGGGTCTCTGCATCAATTTCCATCAAACCTCTCTGATGACAGTTATGCTAGGCTCCTGTCTGCAAGTATGGCAGAATGTCATTAATAGTGCCAGGGGTGGGCTCCTTCTCAGGGTATGGGTCTCAAGCTGGGCCAGTCATTGGTTGGACACTTCCTCAATTTCTGCTCCATCTTTATCCCTGCACATCTTGTAGGCAGGAAAAATTGTAGGTCAAAGGTTTTGTGGATGGGTTGGTGTCCTAATCCTTCCATTGGAAGTCTTGCCTGGTTACAGGAGATAGCTGCTTGAGGCTCCATATCCTCCATTGCTAGGGGTCTTAGCTAGGGTCACCATCATAGAATCCTGGGAGTTTCCATTGTCCTAGGTTTCTAGTTTATCCCAGAGATGCCCCAGACCCTGATTCCAGCTGTCTCTTCCAGTACTCTCTCCTTCCATCCTCCCCACACCTTTCCCTCCTGTTCCTATTTGCATCCCCTCCTTCATGTAGTCCCCTCCCTTGTCCATCCACGAGGTCTATTCTATTTCCCCTTCTCAGTGAGACTCATGTGTCCCTCTTTGACCCTCCCTGTTATTTATGTTGAAGACTCCCACTCTTAATGTGGGGGGTTTAAGCTTTAGTAATGTTTCTTTTACAAATGTGGGTGCCCTTACATTTGGGGCATAGGTGTTCAGAATTGAGACATCATGTTGGTGGATTTTTCCTTTGTTTAGTATGAAGTGTTCTTCTCCCTATCTTTTGATTCGTTTTGGGTGAAAGTCTATTTGGTTAGATATTAGGATGGCTACTCCAATTTGATTCTTGGGTCCAATTGCTTGGAAAACCTTTTCCAGCTCTTTACTCTGAGGTAATGTCTATCTTTGATATTGAGGTGTATGTCTTGTATGCAGCAGGCTGATGGATCCTGTTTTTGCCTCCATTCTGTTAGTCTTTGTCTTTTTATCTACGTATCTATTTCTTCTATTATATTTCTGCACCTGAGATTCTCTCTTCCATCTCTTACGTTCTGTTGCTGATGCTTTACATCTGTCGTTCCTGTTAGCGTGCTTAGGTTTTCCACCTCTGGGATTCCCTCAGCTTGTATTTTCTTTATTGCTTCTATTTCCATTTTCAGGTCTTGAACAGTTTTATTCATTTTGTTTGCCTGTTTGATTGTACGTTTCTGTATTTATTTAAGGGGATTCCCTTTAAAGGCTTCTATCATCTACATAAGATTGGATTTAAGGTCATTTTCTTGTGCTTCAGCTGTGTTGGAATATCCAGGGCTTGCTCTAGTAGGATAGCTGGGCTCTGGTGGCCCTGTATTGCCATGACTGGTGTTGGCTGTGTTAAGTTGACCTCTAGTTATTTGTGTTTGGGGGTTATTATAGGTTTAGGTGCTGATTTCTGGTTTATCTTTGTTAGCTGAGTATCATTTGAATGTTTTTCTCCCTTGGTTTCTGTTTCCTATCTGGTCTTCTGCCTGAGTGGCCTGCGTTCTGGTGACCGGCATGTCCAGTAGGGTGTCTCTGCTGGGGGTTTTGTGGCCTGCATGAACTCTGGGGTTTGGGGTGATAATGTAGCCTCTGGGGTCCCTAGAACTGGCGTGACCTCCAGGAAATCAGAGGTCTGGGGTCCCTCGTGCCAGCACGGCCTCTGGGAAAGCAGGCTGAATTGTGGGCCAAAATATGGAGCCCAGGGAATGGGGTGCAGTTTAGAGCTGTGGGGTGTGCTTTAAGGGGAGTTGGAGGACATAGAGCATAGTGCAGTGTCTCATCTGTGGTCACTGGTGCCCATGTGGCCTCCGGAAAAGCAGGTGGAGTTTCACTTTACTCTTAACTTTTCTTTACCACCTCACTTCTTCCTGCTAGAATAAATCTCACTATAGCATTCTTTGCTCTATAACACAGCAGCTCAGATATTCATAAACTGCTGTCTACTACTACATTCTCCTGTGTTGCTTGCTGCAGAGTACCGGACTGGGGGAGGATGAAGATCAGAAACTTGTGGGTGTCAGGCACCTAGAGGGGAGGGTGACCTTGCCAAGCCTCTGTGAACAGTACCACTTAGGAATGTCATAAACATCCAGATTCTGCCTCAGTGAGTCCCGGGCTGAAGGGCTGCTTTTCTATCACACTCCCGATGCCACCCACCGAGGCTGTTGGATTCTAACCATGCTTGGAGAAGCAGAGGAGGCACACAGAACAGGAACTGGTGAGGATTCGAAGACATTTGTATACGTCTGAAAATTGTTTTGGACTGCTTCTGAGCCTGGACTTGAGTTACAGATTGTGTTCTGAATGGTTACTTTCATGGGCATAGGGCAGAACTCAGTCTCGGTCCCCAGGAAGGAGGACCCCAGGGGATGTTATGGTCTAGGAAAGCCCGCAATGTGGTCTGTGCTGCCCTCTGCTGGTCATGACTTGCATTCACACACTAGGCACCTCACCCTCCCCTCCCGCCCACCTGGGAAAGGGCGAAGTTTTCAGATCACACTGGGGGACTGCCCTTGGCTGTTCCAAGCAAGGAAAGGGGCCAGAAACACTCTTATAGAAACAATCCCGGGAGGCTAAGAACAGGTTCATACCGACAGCAGAAAACCCCCAAGTCACGGCATGCACCTCTTACCTGAGATTCCTGGGTCAATGTTAGGAAGCTGCCTCGCTCTGTGTTAGGAAATGTAAAGCTTTTTCAAGACCAAGATGGGTGACTTCAGAACGTCACCTCACCCTCCAAGACATCATTTTGGCAAAAGCAGCTTCCTGATCAGAAGGGGCCACAGGGAACCATTACATTGATCTTAAATCTGATTGCCCTGGAGTAACCAAATGTGGCTTCCTCCAAGCTGAGTTACCAAAGGCAGAGCTGGCAGAGTCAATGACAAACCCCAGAACTAGGAATTTCAGGGTATAGGACAGAGTTCCGTCTCTGTCGCAAGAAGGAGGATCCCCCCCCAACCCCCAGGGGACGCTTTAGGTTATGTTCTTGGAAAGCCAGCTGTGTGGTCTGTGCTGCCCTCTGCTGGTCACAACTTGCACTCACACACACACCCCTTCTCCCCGCCCACCCAGGGAAGGGTGGAGGTTTCAGATCACATTGGGGACACTGCTTTGGCTGTCCCAAGCAAGGAAAGGGGCGAGATTCGCTCTTGCAGTCTGGGAGCCTCTCCTTTAAGGATTACCGCGGCAAAACACCATGGAAACCACAATGAGCACTTAGGCCCTTCCGGGTGTAAGCAATCAAACCCTGTGTCGCAGGAGAGAGCAAAAAAAAAAAAAGAATGATTCTGCTCTGTCCTTTGCCACCCATCCCCCTTCAACGCTGCTGCTTCCCTGATACTGCCAAAACTTTCCCTTCCAGTTCAGCAAGGTCGTTGAGTGGGTAGGGGCGCCTCATAGGTACAGTTTTGTCAAGACTGTGATGGACAACACAATCCCCATGGAGATAAAGCCGGGTGCGGGGGGAGGGATGTCATTGAGAATGTCAAAGCCAAAATCCAGGATAAGAAAGGCACCCCGCCAGACCGGCAGCACCAGATGGTTGTCAGCACACTGCTTGGGGGGCAGCTCCAGTCTCTTGGACCACAGCATGCAGAACGCTGCCTACCAGAGAGCATCGCCCAGCCCTAGCTTGCCTAGAAACAATCCTGTCACAGGATCTGCTATGAAAGCCCCTGTACTCTGTGCCATCAATTGCCACAACAAGGGTGGCCACACCAACCTCTGCTACTAGACAAAAATAAAGTCCTGCATAGCCTCTTTCTAGGGCCTCAGCACCATGAGACGTCAATAAAGTTCCCCTTATATTGACCGAAGCAATGATTTAAAAGTTAGGCTGAAGATCTCTTACACGTCTGGAGACCCTGCATACACAAGGAAGACAGGGAGGCAGGTGAGACCCCACCTCACTGTCACCCTCTGCTGTCCTATATTCTTAGGAAGCCTCTCTGCAGTCACAAAAGCCAGGCTAGTTCTAGTACTGCAACCATACCTTTTTTTTTTTAATAAATAAATTTATTGGGGCTGGAGAGATGGCTCAGTGGTTGAGAGTGCTGATTGCTCTTCCAGAGGACCGGGGTTCAATTCCCAGCACCCACATGTTAGCTCACAACTGTCTGTAGCTCCAAGATCTGACACTCTCACGCAGACATACATGAAGGCAAAACACCAATGGACAAAATAAAATAAAATAAAAATTATAAAAAATAATAAATAAATTTATTTATTTGTTGCTTCAGGTTACATTTCCATCATATTGTCCTCTTTCCCCCTTCCCAGCCCCGCCCTCCCACCCTCTACCCCCTAACCCTTCCATCCCACTCCTCTGGAGTGGAGTGTCCCTACATAACAGTCCCTCGCCCCAGTTCAGAAGTCATATGAGGGCCAAGAGCCTCCTCATACACTGGGGGCCTACAAGGCAGTACCACCAGTGAAAAGTGTCTCATTGCCAGGGAGAGAAAACTAAAAAACAAACAAAAAAATTAAAAAGTCTATGTCCATGTTCCCTTTGGTGTGTTGGTTGTAGTATAGACATCCTGTAATATATAGCTAAAATCCTACTATAAGTGAATAGATGCCATGTGCATCCTTCTGAGTCTGGGTTAGCTCACTCAGGATGAGCTTCTCTAGTTCCATCCATTTGGCTGCAAATTGCATAATTTCATTGTTTCTGATAGCTGAGTAATATTCCATTGTGTAGATGTACTACAGTTTTTTAATCCATTCTTCAGATGAGGGACATCTGGGTTGTTTCCAGTTTCTAGCTATTACAAATAAGGCTGCTATGAACATAGATGAGGAAACTTCCTTATGATTCCGTGAGGAGTCATTTGGGTGTATGCCCAGAAGTGGTATGGCTGGGTCCTGAGGCAAAGCTATTCCAAGTTTTCTAAGATATCGCCATACTGACCTCCATAGTGGTTGCACAAGTCTGCACTCCCACCAGCAATGGAGGAGGGTTCCCCTTTCTCCACACCCTCGTCAACATGTGCTGTCATTTGAGCTTTTGATCTTAGCCATTCTGACAGGTGTGAGATGGAATCTCAGAGTCGTCTTGAGTTGCATTTCTCTGATGATTAAGGATGTTGAGCATTTCTTCAAGTGTCTCTCAGCCATTAGGGATTCCTCCTTTGTGAATTCTCTATTTAGCTCCATCCCCCATCAATCAGGCCTTTCTAAGGAAAGGGGGAGCAAGACATCAGTTCTCAGGTGCTCAGAGAGTCCAGGCCTCCTCCTCCTCCTCCTCCTCCTCCTCC
>CAJQZJ010032516.1:5133471-5152529 GCA_907164525.1 Lophiomys imhausi
TCTACCCCCTCACCCTTCCATCCCACTCCTCTGGAGTGGAGTGTCCCTACATAACAGTCCCTCGCCCCAGTTCAGAAGTCATATGAGGGCCAAGAGCCTCCTCATACACTGGGGGCCTACAAGGCAGTACCACCAGTGAAAAGTGTCTCATTGCCAGGGAGAGAAAACTAAAAAACAAACAAAAAAATTAAAAAGTCTATGTCCATGTTCCCTTTGGTGTGTTGGTTGTAGTATAGACATCCTGTAATATATAGCTAAAATCCTACTATAAGTGAATAGATGCCATGTGCATCCTTCTGAGTCTGGGTTAGCTCACTCAGGATGAGCTTCTCTAGTTCCATCCATTTGGCTGCAAATTGCATAATTTCATTGTTTCTGATAGCTGAGTAATATTCCATTGTGTAGATGTACTACAGTTTTTTAATCCATTCTTCAGATGAGGGACATCTGGGTTGTTTCCAGTTTCTAACTATTACAAATAAGGCTGCTATGAACATAGATGAGGAAACTTCCTTATGATTCCGTGAGGAGTCATTTGGGTGTATGCCCAGAAGTGGTATGGCTGGGTCCTGAGGCAAAGCTATTCCAAGTTTTCTAAGATATCACCATACTGACCTCCATAGTGGTTGCACAAGTCTGCACTCCCACCAGCAATGGAGGAGGGTTCCCCTTTCTCCACACCCTCGTCAACATGTGCTGTCATTTGAGCTTTTGATCTTAGCCATTCTGACAGGTGTGAGATGGAATCTCAGAGTCGTCTTGAGTTGCATTTCTCTGATGATTAAGGATGTTGAGCATTTCTTCAAGTGTCTCTCAGCCATTAGGGATTCCTCCTTTGTGAATTCTCTATTTAGCTCCATCCCCCATCAATCAGGCCTTTCTAAGGAAAGGGGGAGCAAGACATCAGTTCTCAGGTGCTCAGAGAGTCCAGGCCTCCTCCTCCTCCTCCTCCTCCTCCACTGCCTCCTCCTGATGTAGACATATTCTGGGCAATATATCAGCCCCATTCTAGACTCCTCTGGGAATCTTGCCAATCCTAGGTCCACGTCATGCATATTATTATGGACTTACATTTCTGAATTCAGAAAATAAGAGCTGAAGCAAATTCCAGGATTGTTGGGAATTTATTCTAATGGCATAACCAACATAGGGCTGTGGTATAAGTCTACAGGCATTTCCACTAGCCTGATTCAGGGGTCCTTCAGGGTCCTAATCACTTACATCAGCAGCTGCAGATAGGTGTACCAGGTATGGTGTGATAAGAGCCTTCGCCCACCTCTCTCTCTTTCCCCTGGTTTCTCTAGGTTTCTCCCTCTGTCCCTGTCTCCCACTATCTCCATCTCTCTCGTCTTTCTTTGTTCCAGCTTCTCCCTGCCCTTAACTCCCTTCCCCCCTTCCTATCTTAATAAACCCTTATACCAGACCTGTTGCATGGTGTGGAAATTTCCTCAGATAGTAACACCTTAGCATGGGCCCGCCCCCGTGTACCATCCCGACTCACTATTAAACACGTGGCCTTTAAATTCGTTTTACATTTGTATTTATTTGTGTATGTGTGTGCATGCAGTGTATGTGGAGGCCCAAGGACAACTTAACAGGAATTGGTTCTCTTCTTCTGCTATATGAGTCTTTTGGACTGAACTCAGGCCACTGGCTTGTCGGCAGGCGCTTTACCTACTGAGTCATCTTGCTGGACCTGTGTTGGAGGGTGGTCCTGTGCTCTGTGTATTCGGATGCCGATTTCTGTGCCCAGAGATCTGGCTGCAGCCCAGACATGGGCACTGTCATGATGATTGAACTATCTCCTGTATCAATGCTGTGAAAAGAATGTTCTCCCCTGATTGTCTAATAAAAATCTGATCAGTAGAGCCAGGCATGGTGGCACACGCCTTTGATCCCAGCACTCAGGAAGCAGAGGCACGTGGACCTCTGTGAATTCTAGGCCAGCCTAGTCTGCAAAGCAAGTCCAGGACAATCAGGGTTATTACACAGAGAAACCCTCTCTCGAAAAATACCAAAAAATCTGATCACCCAACACTTGGGCAGAGGAGACAGGAAGGAAGGACTTCCAATCCCAGTCAGAGGTTCCAGGGGGAGAAAGAGAGACAGGGAGGAGGAAGAAGTTGCCATGAGCAGGGCCTTGAGGAAAAACACATGGAACAGAGCGAGCCAGGTCAAGACTGAGATGGCAAGTGACTTGGGACTGGTGAGTGGCAAGTAGCCAGACTAGTTGGTTAGAATAGATGGATATCTGCCCAGCTAGAGTGCTTAAAGCTTGTTGAATACATCTAATAGGTTCCTGTATCATTATTTGGGAGCTAGAATGAGAATACAAAAAACAAAACAAAAAACTACCACCGGGTGTGGTGGTGCACACCTTTAATCCCAGCATTCAGGAGGCAGAGGCAGGTGGATTTCTGTGAGTTCGAGGGCAGCCTGGTCTAAAAAGCAAGTCCAGTACAGCCATGGCTATTATACAGAGAAACCTTGTCTCAAAACAAACAAACAAACAAAAATACCTACCAGTTTTAAATTTCCTCCTACAGACCTGTCACCTGTCAGTCTCTTTTCTCAATGAAAAAAAAAATCACTCTTAGTTTGACAGCACCTGTGAGCCTTGTAACACCAAAGCAGCAGACATAAAAATGCCCACATAGGTCCAGGTATGGTGGTCCATGTCTTTAATCCCAGTACTAGGGAGGCAGAAGCAGGTGGATCTCTTTGAATTCAATGCCAGCCTGGTCTACAGAGTGAGTTCCAGGGCAGCCAGGGCTACATAATGAGACCCTGTTTCAAAGAAAAGTGTATATATATATGTATATATATATATATATATATATAAAACAAACGTTTC
Source organism: Lophiomys imhausi (assembly GCA_907164525.1). Taxonomy (NCBI): domain Eukaryota; kingdom Metazoa; phylum Chordata; class Mammalia; order Rodentia; family Muridae; genus Lophiomys; species Lophiomys imhausi. The sequence continues at coordinate 5,136,326 of CAJQZJ010032516.1, forward strand.
AATAGCCAGGAAGGGATCTGTTTAGATGTAAACAGACAGCTGAATCATCCAACAATTCCAGACAAACTTGTCCAGACCCTTAAAATGACTTCACAAATTTTGTATTTCCTAACCTATAGCTGTATGTACATTATTCAGTATTATCTATTGAGTGATTAAAAACCATCATTTAAGCCAGGCATTGTGGCACATTGTAATTCTGGCTACTTGGAAGATTTATAAGTCTGGCCTGCAAGGCAACTTCATATTACAATATGAATCAAATGGAGTTATAGAATAATTTGCCAGCCCCTCCTACAAACCCACCCTTGTATATGCTCTATGTAGCCATGTCACCCAATCATTACACATTTACTGCCTTGAAGCATTACATTTTGGTATCTCACAGGTTTCTGGGAAGTCTAATGTGGTTCTCCTGGGTTAAAAAATAAACATGTCAAGCAGTAGTGCCACTCAATAGTACAGTGCTTGCTTAGTTCAAAACCAAGCACCAAAAGAGGAAAGAAGTTAGACCGCAGCTGGCCACAAGACCACGTTCTTTCTGAAGCTTAGGGAAGGCCCTGTCTCCTTGCCCTTTGCAGCTTCTGGAGGCCACTCACCTGCATTCCTTGGCGTGTGGACTTCTACTTGCTGAGTGTTGCTCAGGGGGCCACCTACCTTGCTTTCCTAACTCCCTCTTCCGCTTTCTTTTATGGAAATCAGTCTGGTGATATCTTAGAAAACTTGGAATAGCTCTACCTCAAGGCCCAGCCATACCACTTCTGGGTATACATCCAAATGATTCCTCACCAAACCACATGGAAGTTTCCTCATCTATGTTCATAGCAGCCTTATTTTTAATAGCTAGAAACTGGAAACAACCCAGATGTCCCTCAACTGAGGAATGGATAAAACAATTTTTTTAAAATGGTACATCTACACAATGGAATACTATTCAGTCGTGAGAGACAACAAAATCATGCAATTTGCAGCTAAATGGATGGAACTAGAGAAGCTCATCCTGAGTGAGCTAACCCAGACTCAGAAGGATGCACATGGCATCTATTCACTTATAATCGGATTTTAGCCATATAGTACAGGATAACTATACTACAACCAATGCACCAAAGGGAACATGAACATAGACTTTGTTTCCTGTCAGTGAGACACTTTGCCCTAGTGGTGCTGCCTTGTAGGCCTCCAGTGTATGAGGAGGCTCTTGGCCCTCATATGACTGCTGAACTGGGACAGGGGACTGTTATGTAGGGACATCCCACTCCAGAGGAGTGGGATGGAAGGGTTAGGGGGTAGAAGGTGGGAGAGCGGGACTGGGAGGGGTGGAAAGAGGGCACTATGATGGAGGTGTAACCTAAAGTAATAAGTAAACATTAAAAAAAGAACTCCAGCGATAGCACTGGACTCAGCAGAATAATCATGCTACCCCCAACCAGGGGGGTTTATCAGAATTAGCAGACTTGCACCCGTAATTTCACCTGCAAACAGAGGTGCTGTCATCTAGTCTAACATGTTCAACTCTGCCAGAGACAGGAAAGATGCATCTTGGGAGGAACACTACTCTGCTTCCCACACCCTTCTATTTCTTCTAAGGTTGTATCTCTGTTATCTCAGGATCAAAAGCATTGAGTCACAGCCTTTCCTACAAACAAACAAATAAACAAACACTTTTCCAAGAAGAGACAGGCCCACGCTAGACTGCTTAAAATTTGTCCCCTGCTGGCGTAGCACACACCTTTAGTCTCACAGGCAAACCGACCTCCTGCCTGCTACGTCCAAGGCCAGCCTCGACTACAAAGAGTGTTCCAGGTTAGGTGGGGCTACATAGAGAGATCCAGTCTCAACAAACAAAGAAAAAGTTGCCCCACAATGGTGCATTGTAGGCAAAGAATGATTAACACTCAGGAGAGGTGCATGTCTTGCGGTAGATCTCTCCATAGCTGCATTCTGTGGGTGGCCACTTTCACCCACTGGCTGGCCTAGCACACTTCTGAGAGGGTAGGTGAAAAGAAGGCACTCCCGGTGAAGTTTGCTTTGTGCACTGGAGTGTGTCTCCTAGCTACCAAGAGGAATCGTTGGGCTTTCATTCTCTGAAAGGCGAGGGTGCCACGCTGAGGCTAATAGTTGTCCATTGTCAGCAATCCCTGTGGCCCCTCCACTCTTTCACTTTGTTTACTTTCAACATTTAATGCGCTGGCATGTGCAAAAATGGACTTTTTCTCTTCAATGGCAGATTCAATGATGCTTTCAGCATCTCCAAATCTCTCCTAAATTATTATTGAGACCAGATCATACTAAGTTGTCGAGGCTGACCTAGAACTCATTTACTTTATGGCCTAGGGCTGGCCTTGAACTCCCTATGAGATTAAAGGGATGCACAAGTATACTCAGCTATGGCCTAGAACTTTCCATTCTCTATCAGCCTCCCAAGCAGTTGGTATGACAGGTATGAGCAATGAAGCCCAGTGGGCAGGGTGTAACTGACAGTACACCCAAGGTAGCTATCACATGTTCATGCCACAGTTTCCATTTACATGATTACTGATCATCTCCTGGATCTGATAGGGAAGCATGCCCTCCCCTCGGGCCACTATTTAAAGTGAGTCCTTTATTAGAATTATCAACAAGTATGGTGCAGTTCACCTCTGAACAATCAGTTTCAACTCCATTGTCCTTTCTCTCAAGGAACATCTGGATTGAAGCTGCTCTCATGTCCTAAGTCTCTGCAAGGGACCAAAAGCTAGATGTCAACCTATTTGTTCATTCTCTTCCCACATTTTTACTTTTCTTTCATTTACCATCACTTACTTTTTTTCTGATTTATTTTATTTTATTTTATTTTATTTTATTTTTTTAAAGATTTATTTTATTTATTTTATGCATATGTGTGCTCTATCTGCATGTACACCTGCATTCCAGAAGAGGGCACCAGATCACATTGTGGATGGTTGTGAGCCACCATGTGGTTGCTTGGAATTGAACTCAGGACCTTTGGAAGAGCACTAGGCAGTGCTCTTAACCGCTGAGCCATCTCTCCAGCCCCCTGATTTATTTTATGTGCAAGAGTATTTTGTTTGCATGCATGTTGGTACACCACATGCATACCCAGTGCGCCCTTAGAGGTCAGAAAAGGGCATTGGATCTCTGGAACTTGGGTTATAGATGGTTGTGAGCTGCCACATGGGTGTTGGGCATTGTACCCTTGTCCTCTGGAGGAACATGTGCTCTAAATGGCTGGGCCTTCTCTCCAGTCCTTACATCACTTTTAATCTACACCTTTCTTCCCAACAGAGGTCCCTCTGTTCAGTCACTGAGCAGTACATGCTGTGGACAGCAATTGGGGACATGGTAGGGCTTCCCTTTCAGCCTGTTTCTGATGCTAAGACTGACTGACTTAATGAACATAGGACAATCCCACACACAAGGCAACAGGCTGAGAACTCATGACGTCGGTGTCTTAGGAGCTCTTTTGGCCACACTCGCCCTCAGAGACAACCTTATTTGGAACAGCCTCTGAGACCATTTCTTGTAAGTACAGATTAGTTACTACCAGATTTGGTGAGGAAAGAAGGTGTGCTATACTCTAGGGGTTCACACCCAATCTTGGTTGCTCTGGAGACTGAGATAGGAGCCTGAGGTCAACCTGGGCTACACAGTGAGTTTCTAGAACATGGCAAAATCCCACTAAGCAAAAAGATCACTAAGTAAAAGAATAGGACTCCATGGTGAAGAGAGAAGACTCACCCGGTTTCTGTATGGTCCTACAGAAGCAGAGCTACCTTTCTAGTGCACTCAGTTTGCTGCCGTGTGAGAGAGAGCTGTCTACAAAGCATACTGCTGGAGGTGTCATGCTAGCTTTTCCTATCATTCCAGTTTTCTGTAAAATTCATGAGTTCTGGGGTTATATTAAATATGATAAATCTATTGAATGTGATATGGTTTCGTCGCTATTGTTAGTTTTGTTTAGGACTCTTGTGTTGGGGGAATGGGTAATAAAACACTTGCCTGAGCTGGCCAGGTGGCTCAGTGGGTACAATCCCTTGACATCAAGGCTGACCACCGGAGTGTGAGTTCCCAGACCCACATAGTAGAAGGACAGGACTGACACTGAAAGTTGTCCTCTGACCTCCACATGCATGCTGTGGCACACACACACACACACAGACCAATAAACAAACAAATAAATATACTAACAACAATAAAAACCTTTTGCCCTGATTTGACAAAATATAGTTATATTTGGGACAAAAGGGTAGAGTACCTTTTTTTGGTTTGTTCCAGGAAAAGAGGCTAGTGGCTTATGAAAACCATGTGTCTTCCTGTGATTTCCCCGGTAAGTGTTCCTGGATTTACACTTTTTGAGGACGTGGTGGATATCTACAGTATTTCTGGAGTTTTGCTGCTATTGTCGTTATTTAATTTTGCCATTTCAATGTCTTATAGCAAGCCAGTTCCTTCCTCGAAAGATGACATCAGAAGGTAACAACACTAGCAATGCTCTAGTCTAGACTCAAGGCAGGGCTGAAGACTTTCTCTGGCCTGAGATTCGATTCCTGAGCTATTTGCCAAAGAATACATGAATTGGGGGCTGGAAACACAGCTCGCTAGGTAGAGGGCTTCCCAGCATCCACAAAGCCCCAGGTTCAACCCGTAGCACGGCACAGAACAGGGCATGGTGGCACACATCTAAGCCCAGGACTCTGGAGGCAGAGGTAGGAGCATCCGAAATTCAAGGTCGTCCTTTGCTACAATGAAAGTTCAAGGTCAGCTACACCAAGATGCTGCCACAAAAATAAATAATTTAGACTATCAGTTTTGAGATCCTTAAGGAATAGTATCTTAATAAAATTCATGTTTTCATCCAGCTATTGCATACAGAGATTATCTAGTGTGTAATTGACATTCTAAGGCCTCAGTAGCCCAAGGGTGCTGGAGAGGTCACATTACCACAAGCAACTCCAGAAGCTATCTCTACCTGGGTGGGTCCAGCACCTGCTCACCTGCATGGGGGTGGGAGGAAAGGCAATGTCCCCCATGGTGGTGGCTCTTGCTCTTGGCTCTCTTGGCTTAAGTGACCTCCCCCTGTCCAGACTGGTTGTTGTGAGAGTAGCCTTCCCTGAAGTACACAGTTCCTCTCTTTGTCGGTCCTCTGAGCCGTAGAAGCAGTACAGGGCTTTATGGTGGGGGTGGGTCAGGAGCTTGAGACACCCTCCCCCAACCTCCTGTGCCTTTTCAATACAGAAACTTTTTGCCCTTTATTCTGGCTCCAGCATGGACGTCTAGAAAGCAGGGACTACATTGTAGCATACAGTTCGGTGGTTAGGTACCACCAGGAACAAGTGCTAATAACACAATCATTGTTCTAGAAATTCTTGACAAGAAAAACCTGGTGGTCGTTCATTATTACAAGGCAGGGACAACTTGGAAAGTGGGCAGGTATCTTCCAAATGAGCAGTTTCGTTACTAAATATTTATTAACTTTGAGACAATGTATTTCTCAATCAAGCTCATGTATTTTGTTGTGGGGTCCACTTAAATCCAACATAGCTTAAACACTAGGTCAATGCAGATGACAAAAATTTATTGTAATCAAGTTGCCACTGATCAATTAGGGCGGCAGAACAGACTCAAGAGCTGAACTGCAACTGTGAGCCAGAATATCACAGAATATTTAAGCTTTCAAAACACAAATATCTGTGCCAAGTTATTGTTACATTTTCTACCAATCAGAATAAGAGTTAGTTCCTTCGCCTGGGAACATGAACTTGTTTGAACCTGCCAGAAAGATGGAGAAATTGTCCTTGAGATGTTTGGACTCAGACAACTGTCTCCTTACAACCAAAGCTGTTCAGCTATTGGGAAGTCTCCAGCTCCCCTAGTGCCTGAGACCTTGAACTTAAGTATGATTAATACTTAAGTATCATACTTAAGTATGATTAAATGGAGTCTGAAAATGAAATGGCAGTATTTAGGATGCATTTCTTTTGCTTGTTCCCAACATTTAGCATTTAACATAAATGGCTTGATTCATAAGTAGGAGGCTCCCCCTCCAACAAACTAAGCTATTGCAAACAGCCAAGACAAACGGTCCCTGCAAATGAGGGCTATAATAATGTCTGATGGCATTGTCTGCTTGCTCCATTTCTTCAAAGGACTTTAGTCATCTCCAACACTCACAACATACCTGTTGAAGCACTCAGTCCTGCTGGGGTCATCATTAATGCCATCAGAGAGGCGGAGCTTAAGTGAAACATGCCAATAGCCAGGTCAGCGACATTTAGGCATGGGGACTTCTTGATTCTCCCAGACTGGAACTAGGTGTGCAAACCTAAAGGGGAGAACTAACTCCTGAAAGTTGTCTTCTGATCTCTGTATGTTCACAATAGCACACGTGGGCCCACCCTAAAGCACATGTGTGTACACATACACAACAATAATAAACAAAAAATTTTAAAAATTAAGTATGAACTAGGAGCGAATTGGAAAATTAACAAGGCTAGAAAGTACCTCAGCAAGCCTTTATTAAACCTTATATAGTTGATTCAAAGTATGGGGCCGGAGAGGTGGCTCGGTGGGTAAGAACTGCCTGCTCTTCTAGAGGGCCTGGGTTTGACTTCCCAGCACCCACATGGTGGCTCACAACTGTCAGTAACCCCAGTCCCAGGGAATCCAAGGGCACCAGGCATGTGTGTGATGCACAGAGATACATGAGGCAGAACATTTAAATAGATAAATAAATAAGATCTTAAAAAGAGCAAACAAAACCACTAACGCACACACAGAATCACACACACGCAGAGAAATGCTTTGCTGTGTCAACCCAAAATGATGTCACACCTTTTCCCTGGGTTGCTGTTAGAGTAGGCTCCTGTCAAGTCAGAGCTGTTCCAATATCACTTCAACTGAGTCCAGAACAGCACTCTTTACAGCGGAGACGGGGCTGCTTCCCCTCTCCTCCGGAAACACTCAGCAGGCCAAAAAGTCCCCCTGGTTTTCCTTTTTTTGGTCTTTTTTTTTTGGTTTTTCAAGACAGGGTTTTTCTGTGTATCCTTGGCTGTTCTGGACTCATTTTGTATACCAGGTTGGCCTTGAACTCACAGAGATCTGCCTGCCTCTCCAGTGCTGGGATTAAAGGCTCCCTCTTGTTTTCTTTTCCCCATGAGTAAGTTCCTGTTTACTTTCATAAGCCTTCCAACATTCAGCTATGGTTACAGTGCTGAGTCATGGTGAGCCAACAGAAAAATCACCATGGAAGAGACCTCTCTGTCCTCCCAGAAGGAAATGGATAAGCAAACTGTGTACCTGTGACAGTGGAGTAGTTATCCCGGGAAAACAGAAATGAGCTGCCAATCACTGATGGGACAGAGGTCTCCTAGGTGTGCTATGGAATGGCAATCTGGAAAGGCTTATACTATTTATTTGACGTGTAATTATGTGTACTTGTGTGGATCTGGGTACAAGAGTGAAGATGCCCGAGGGAGCAGAAGAGCATGTTGGATCCCCTGAAACTAGAGTTCCAGGTGGTTATGAACCGCTTAGTGTGGGCGCAGGACAAGCTTAACCAGTGAGCCGTCTCTCCAGCCTGGAACATACTGGAAATTAAGAAGACAGGAAACAGAAATTTCTGCAGTCCACACCTGTAATTCCAATACTCAGGGTGGCCGGAGGATCAGGAAGTGAAGGTCATCCTCAGCTACATAGCAAGTCGGAGGCAGGCCTTGGCTGCATGAGAAAGGAAAGAAAAGAAGAAGGGAAGGGGAAAGAGGAGGAGAGACTAAGGAGGAATCCACTAGTCATCACTCTCAGTTTAGTTATACTGGTAGAAGCATCAGGCATGTGGAGTACATTAAGGCAGAGGGGCTTTCTTCTGTGGGAGTCAGATGTGGCTTTGTCCATTCTGAGGCCGACATTTGGATGCTGGATGTGTTTCAAGATACCTGGAATTTTATCTAGAAGTCTGAATATTAGGTCAGATAAAACAGTTGACTGTAAAGAGAATTGCAGCTAGGCTAAGGACCTGTCTTTTGACTTATGACACTCCCTCATCCACAACGTTGTCTAGTCAACCAACACGAAAGAGCACGCAGCATCTTTAGAATAAATAAATGTGGCTTCTTCAGTCTAGTTTGAGGCTGGCACTTGCATTTCATTTTTACTTCCCTTTATATAAGGATTAAAATCTACTCTATTTAGAATTTTCTCTCTCCAGGTGTCATTGGGATTTCAATGGGATAGGAGAGCATGTAAAAAGGAAAGTGACAGTGTGAGTTATTTGGCTTTGGTTGTAAATATACCTGAAGTTTGTCATCCTATGAACTAATTTGTTGGGTCCTCAGCTATAGTCAGCCTTACTAAAATGTCCACATCACCACCAAATTCTGATACATAGAACCTCAACCTTGGCTTTTGTTAAGTTGTACACACACTGCATCTTTAACAGTGCTGACTAGGAAGTATTTCTAAGTAGGCCGTGTCTCCCTTCAGTGAGCTTCCCCAAACATTTCAGCTCCTCTGGCTGTTCTGGGGATACACTGACCATGCCTTAGGCACACATCTGGCTCCCTGCCACTGTTGCTGTGGGCATCCTTGGGTCAGGGATTCCATTCTGGGTTTGATTATTTCTGTCCTAGGCTCACGTTGGGAAGTAGGGTACAGTGTTCCTATGATTTGGGACTTCTCATCTGCTGGGTTCCAGTTGCACCCCAATGTTGTTAATGATAATTATCTCTAAACTGGAAATATGACAATTTTTATTCTCTTATACGTTCTGCAAAATCTTTTGTTTACTCTTATTTTTTTTCCTCTTTATACAGGGCACATATTAGTTTTATAATATCAATAAAGTAAATGTCAAGAACATTTTTTATACGTGATTATTGAAGAATTATAAATATGGAGGTAAGAATGTATTATTCTATAAATGACAGACCCATTTAGGAAAAAAAATCAATTTGGAGATATACTTTACGTGACAAACTGAAATAAATTTCCTTTGAATTTATACTCCTGCTTCTAAAGTCCCAAGGACTCCAGGCCCAATGCCTCACTGCAATGACATACCTTGAAATATTATTTATACATAATAGAAACCAGTTGGAAATCAAGTAGATATCCAAGAATAGTGGAAATGGCAGAATAAATGATCATAAAATAGAATGAAATGTTAAAATGCAGTTTTAAAATGATTTACTATAAATGTGTAGTAAAGTTTGTCGTATGGTGTCAACTCTGAAAATGTGACTGCAATGCATAAAATTGATACTTGCAGAAAGAAAGATCTGAGGAAACAGCACTGGGCAGTGGCAGCTCCAGTGACAGGAATACAGGTGTTTTATATTCTCAGCTTATAATTGTCTTTTTCACATTTTCCTTAGGGATATATATTTATTATAATCACAGAATTCTGGTTTTTAAATGTAAGCACAGAAATTTTTAAAAGCTCATTATAAACACAACTGGTCAAATCTTAGAGAGCTAGAGAGAGAGAGAATATTATCAAAGAAAGGATCTTGTCTTGGTGGCTAACAGGGGAAATTTGTTTTTCTCACAATCTTCCAGCGATTAGATGAGTAAATCTTAAAAAAAAAAAAAAAAAAGGTTATAAAACAGACACTTCCAGAGTCTTGCTCAAAGTCTTCTCCTCCATCCTCTGCTCCCCTCGCCTCCCCTATCTCTTCTCTCTCTCCCCTGCAACATCTGCCCAACTGTCTTTTAATGTCAGACCAGCACTCCTCCGTCATTGATTTTTGTGACCACCAACAGTTATCTTAAAATAGTTTATGTAAGTCTCCTCATTTTGCCACTGGAAACTTTTACTTGCTTCAACCTCTTGGAATACCTGCAGGGTTCACTAATTCTCCCTGTAATGTGGTAACCCAAACAAATCTGGCAATATAGCGTGAAGGCTCTTTCACCCCATGCTATTTAAGTTCACAAACCTCTAAGTGGCACGCCCACAGTAACTCACACTGCATCTGGGAGACTTCCCACTGGGTTAGACTAATCTTCACTCACACTCTTCAATCTCCTGAAAGGCTGGGATGAACTTCCCGTTCAGTCCCTGCCCCCTGGGTGTGGCTGCTTGCTCACGATGTAAGAGGCAGCCTCTTCTTCCAGGACACAAGGCTTCCACCAGCCTCCTTAAGCAGGACGACACATCTGCTCTCTCAGAAAGAGTTCGGTAGCAACCATGGCCGCCTTCGTGGAGCTCAGCACCAAAGCCAAGATGCCCATCGTGGGTCTGGGCACCTGGAAGGTGAGCGTGCAACCTTGGGACGCCTGCTGCCTTCGAGGGGGGTGGGGTCTTGGTCGGGGTTGGCGGAAGTTGGAATCCTAGAGCCAGGACCCAAGTTGCTTTTGGCTTTTGCACTGCTGCTTCAGGCCTCAAAACTCTGACCGGCTTTCCCCAGCAGTGATGATAACTTTCCTAACAAGTGTCAGGTTTCAAGCTGCCCCACGACTGTTCTTTGTTTGTTTTTAGCTGAGTCATTCAGAGGCAGGACACAGAGCTCCAAATGACCCAGCTCCCCTCCTTGCCCATGGGGAAATACCCCACGTGCAGCATCTGACCAGGGAGCCTGTGGGAGAGGCAGAGTCTCAGACCCAGCCCAGGCTACTGGCATGTGCCCTTTAACCAAGACTCCACTCGGCTCCTATGCACATTAAACCCGAAGCAAGAACACCAAAGAGCTGAGCTCGGTTCCTGCCTGGAAGTGTGACTCCCCTGGCAGAATGCCCCAAGGACCATCCCACTTTCTGGTGAAGCAGATTCCCCAGCCTCTGTTGAGACAAGTCTGACATTGTCCCATCTCCTAACTCTGCCTTTGCATTTGTTTCTCTTGGCAATAACAAGACAGTGGCCAGCTTGTTTCCAGGAGCTCTCTCTCTGGTTTCTGGAGACAGGGACTTATTCTTGAGTTTTGACTACCCTAGAACTCACTCAGTAGCTTAGGTTGCTCTTCAACTTGCAATCCTCCTGCTTCAGCCTCCAGAGGTTATTACAGGTATGAGCCACCTCCAGGAGCTGTTTTTTTGGAGTCCTTGTCTCCTGTTCTGGTGGCTTAGCTTCTCTCTCATTCTTTGCAGTCTTTTCCACCTGCTCATGGGACAGAGGTAGGACCCCTCTTTGTTTCAGCACTAGGTTAAAGTCTTACTTTACTTAAATTTGCTCCAAAGTAGAAATTTCACTTTCTACAGGCTGACAAGCACTCTTACCAGAAGTAATTCTCAGAAAGTCAAAATTAGAGAGTTTGACAAGGGAGTTGTTTTCTGGATAAGGAGGTGGTCTTAGTGTGATCTTATCTGTAGAAATGCTGGCAGGTATATTGGAAGGGCCCAGGCACTTCTGAACTGCTAGCAGCCATTTCTTGTCCCAGGGTAGCAGACTGTTTATCTCTCTGATGCTTTTCTGTATTTGATACATAACCGAGATACTGAGCCAAATCTGTTTTTTCTGGATTTGGGAGAGAAGAAGAGTTCTTTGTTTGGAGTGTTTGTTGATTGAAGGCGCTTTCTGCATTTATGTTTTATTTTGAGGACAACTGGGTGTCCCAGGCTATCCTTAAACTCACAATGCCCCTGCCTATTGTTTCCCCAAATACTGGAATAACACACATGGGACCCAGTGGTTTGGTTTTTTGTTAAAAAAAAAAAAAAAATTGTATTTCATTCTTGAACGCAGCCCCTATCACTGTCATGTGGTAGAGTTTGAATTTATCACACAACGATCATTCTCTGCGTTCTTATCATGGCCTGGGGCTGAAATTCCCCTGGGTCACTTCAGAGTTGAGTTTTGTTTTCTTTAGCAACTTGCAGGGGAAGCCATCTGTCACCCCAGAAACAAGAGATCCTTTAAGGTCGGGTGGGTCAGATGGAAACTGACTTTTAGCTCAGTTAGAACATGGGGTGGGTGAGCTTGATGGCTCACTTTTTCCTTCTCTTTTGAAAAGTTTGTTTTCGTCCCGAGTGTCCCCTAGCAATGCAGTGGCTCAGCTAAACTTGGCTGGGTAGAGCCTGTTGAGGGAGGTCTTGGTAGAAGAGCACCCAATGGCCTTTTCTATTGCCTTTCAGGCTCCCCTAGGGCAAGTCAAGGAGGCTGTGAAGACAGCCATTGATGCAGGATATCGACACATCGACTGTGCCTATGCGTATTACAACGAGAATGAAGTTGGAGAAGCCATCCAAGAGAAGATCAAAGAGAAGGTGGTGAAGCGGGAGGACCTCTTCATTGTCAGCAAGGTGCAGTGACCCACTTGGTGGATGTGAATTCAAAGCAGGCAGGAGAATCTGGTCCACACCAGGAACCATCTCCGTCTTCTCTTAACCTCCCCTCCTTGCTTTTGTTCTGTCTGTGGGTGTATCTATCCACACTCCGAGTCTGATAGGATTCTGCTGCTGGCCCTGTGTTAGTTTTTCCATAACAAGGATGGCTCCCTTGACATTCAAGTCCTCTTGACTTTCATGTCAGTGAGATCCTTCTGCCCAGTCAGAAGCTAGGGGTGCCCTAGGGTCTTGGGGCTGAAGAGATGGCTCTGTGGTTAACAGTGCCTACTGTTCTTGAAGAAAACCATAATTTGGTTCCCAGCACCGACATCAGGTAGCTCACAAACCCTGTAATTCAAGCTCCAAAGAGGCCTTTTCTGGCCTCTACAAACACCTACTCACATACATGTGTACATGCATTTAAAAAAATAAAATAAATCATTTTTAAAAAGGGACGGGCCCTGAGCCATACCACCCAGTACTGTGTTCTCAGTGGCTATGTAGAGGGACATAGGGTTTCTCTGTGTAATTGCCTTGGCTGTCCTGGACTCACTTTGTAGACCAGGCTGGCCTCGAACTCACAGTGATCTGCCTGCCTTTGCCTCCCAAGTGCTGGGATTAAAGGTGTGCGCCACCACACCCAGCTGAGAGAGCGGTTTTTTATTGTTACATAGGAATATCTTTTTATCTCAAGGGGGAATTATAAAGTGCTATTAAACAACAAAGGAGGGGGGCATGTAGAGTGTGAGGTTGTTGACTGGCTGTAACTAGTTGGAACACTCTACCCACTCTGAAACTGTATCTGGTGAGAGAAACAGACTCATTGTACAGAGTGGCCACTTAATTCCTTGTAATTCACCATTAGGGCCTGGTGTCTTGGGGATATGGGACTATCCCCGAGTAGCATCAGAATGGTAAGTGATCTAAGAAATACATAGAACGCTTATAAGCATGGGAAAATATATCATCCTCAAGACTTAGGAAATAATCTGACTCATGGAACGCTAGGAACCTTGCATATCAGATAACGTATATTAATTAGTCAGTTTGGTTAAATATAAACAGTCTGTCCTGAGGTTAGAGCAGACTGTAAATCTCTGAGCAGGGAGGTCGAGGGTGTGTGGTTCTTCCTCTCCAATTCCTAATGCCCTTGCCATCATACTCTGCAGTTGTGGCCCACCTGCTTTGAGAGAAAACTGCTAAAGGAAGCCTTTCAGAAGACCCTCACGGACCTGAAGCTGGACTATTTGGACCTTTATCTTATTCACTGGCCGCAGGGACTTCAGGTTTGAGCTGCTCTCTGTACCTATCTGTAGCCACTGAGACAGGGGTGTGGTACAGGGGGCGGGTGACCCTGTCAACTTCCTGTTGATCATGTCCAGTGATGGCCTCTCAAAGGGTGTCTTGGGATATTCTTGCATATTGGATTTCAGGGTCCAGCACTCCTGCCAATCAAAGTATGCCTAAGGAGTGGCTGAGCCAAGTATAATGACGACGCTGGGTAGTCAGTACGCACGCACGCAGGCTCGCACACACACACCCCCTACTCAGTGCCTGGAACCTTGCTGCTGCTTGCTGCTGACAGGTGAAGGGATGGGAATTCTCAGTAGGATCCCCTTGTGAACAGCTAGTGTGATAGTAGCTGTCTGAGCTCTTGGATTTCTGGAAGCTTCAAGGACAGAATATGGTTACTGTTATCAGCAAACTATATCCTTCAGATCTAGCCCTTGCCTAGTGATCTTGAAATTAAAATTTCCTCCAGGTTTATGTGGGTCCAGATATGCTGGGTTAGTTTCCAAGGTGATGGAAATTCCTGATTGCGTCTATGACACATAATAGCAGATTTGGAAATCGGTCCAGCAGTTTCTATAATTTAGGATTTACCTAACCACAGTAGGCTGGGATAGAGATGCTGCTGAGGTTTAATCTCTGCCAGTGTGTCCCCCGGAGCCTGACCAAGGGTTAAGCAGGTCATTAGGTATTTTGTGTTTCACTGTCCTGGAGCCTGACTTCACAGGACCAGATGTAACCAACAGGCCTTTCGTTTTGAACTTACAGCCAGGAAAGGAGTTATTCCCCAAAGATGACCAAGGCAATGTCCTCACCAGTAAAATCACATTCTTGGAAGCCTGGGAGGTAGGTTCCAGCTTCTACTGTGCAATCAAGATTGTCATTGTGGTATGAGCCTTGTATGTAATTCTCTCTGGTTTTTCTCTCCTTCTCTTTCCTCACCATGTTTTGGATTTAGGGTTCATCTAGCATCTCTACTTTTTTTTTTTTTTTTTTTGAGACAGGTTTTCACTGTATCCCTGGCTAGCCTGGAGCTCACAGGTGCTGGGATTAAAATTCTGTGTTTTTGAGGTGATGTTTAAGACCTCAGTTGAGACCGGAAATAGAGTGTTCCTCAGTTTGTGGTAAACATACACTGTTTTGAAACTAAGGGCTTTTGCATATATTAGCTGAGTAGCCTAGGGAAATTTATGTTATTGTTATTATTACTTTTGGGTTTTCAAGACAGGATTCCTCTGCAGCCCTGGGTGTCCTGGAACTCAGAACTCAGAGATCTACTTTCCTTTGCCTTCCAGTGCTGGATCTAAGGCACACACCACCATACCCAGCTAGCCTAGGGAAAAATTTTAACTCCTTCAAACCAATTTCTTCTTATATATATGGGAAGGCGAGAAGGCTCCGTGTACCCAGAAACCCACACAAAGCCAGGTATGGAAAGACATGTGTCACTCCAGAGCCCATAGAGCAAGACAGGAGGAAGAGATTGGAGAATCCCTGGAAGATCTCTGGCCAGCTAATCTGGCGTACACAGTGAAAAAGGAAGAGATAGGCCGGGCATAGTGGCGCAGGCCTTTAATCCCAGTACTTCGAGGCAGAGGCAGGCGAATCTCTATGAGTTCAAGGCCAGTCTGGTCGACAGAGTGAGTCCAGGACAGCCAGGACTACAAAGAGAAACCCTGTCTGGAAAAAACAGAAAGAAAAGAGAAAAAGAGGCCTTGTCTCACAGGAGGTGAAAGGTGAGGAACTTCACACACAGTTGCCCTTTGACCTATGCACACACAGGAACACATTCACAGGCATGCGCTCACATCATACACAGTCACATAATGCATTCCATTGATACATATGCTTGAGAGCACGGTAAAGATGAAGAGTACACATCAGTACTTCACCACAGCGCCCTGGTTGCCAGCCCTGCGAGGGAGTGTCACTTTTCCCGTGTGCACATGATGAAGCCTTGAGAATTGGGAAGTGGTCAGGTTATGGAGCAGGGGTATGACACAATCACGATTAGACTCAGATCTACCTGACTCATTAGTCCAGTGACCGGAGCCTTTAGCACAGTGCTTGGCAAACAGTGAACATATATGCAAACATGAGAGAAAACAAGGACCTTGCTTTTTTAAATTGAACAGTTCACTCTATCAGTTCTGTTCCTGTGAAGAACACCATGGAAATACTGGATGTGTCTAATTAATGTTCAAAAATGAAATAAGTCATGGATGCTTTTCTCTTAAAAAATGTCACAATATCCCCTTGCAAAAGTCAACAGAAGAAAAAGTGAACAAGCTAGTCATAAGCAAGCAAGCCGTGATAAAGATTCCAGGAATTCATGTGCTGCTTGTCTGGCAGTCCTGAATTTGTGTTGTCTCCCTACTTCAAAATGACTCCCACTGGCTTTCCTGAGAGAAGGGTACTGCCATCATGACATGAAAGGAAACTCTTCTGTGGTTAGTTTATCCAAAAGTGTTATCCACCTGCACGGTGTGCTTGCTACTTTGAACTTTAACTGGAGGTAGCAAGAAAATATAGAAAAGAAAAAACAAAACAAAACAAAACGTGTATGACAGTGGAAGGGAAATGGGACAAAGCAGAGCAGCCCATGTTTTAGAATTGAATGCAGTCCTAGTGTTGTGGGATTGAATGCAGTCCTAGTGTT
>CAJQZJ010032516.1:5152539-5204700 GCA_907164525.1 Lophiomys imhausi
ATTGAATGCAGTCCTAGTGTTGTGGGATGCTACGCTCTGGCAGAGCATGACCATTGCTTTCTTGTAATCAACACAGTCTCGTGTAAACTCGAGCCCCTCACAAGACGACCCACCAATATTCCCTCATGGGACTGGGCAGGGTGTGGAAAGAGGGCTCACAAGGATCATGAGGTAGACCACCAGGGGCTCAGGTGTAGCTCAAGAACTAGCACATAGGCCCCTCCTCTCGAATGTGGGTATGTAACAGGTCAGTGGTTGCTAGGGAGAAATTTTCTTTGGTGTAGCAGCCCCAAAGCTGCCCCTGCTCCTATAAGTAGCTCCTCATTCATCCTGTGAGAAGTCCAGTTAAATTGGTTGTTTTACCAGCTTAGACTTGGGTGATAAACCCAAAGGACATGGGCCACTTCTTTGGTCTGCTCTTGGCACCCTACCTGGGCTGAATAGATGTTTATGTCTCCCCTGGAAAAGTTAACACCTAGAGATGTGTTGGGAAGGAATTATTCTTGGCAAGTAAATCATTAATTACATGTGCTAACAGTTGGTTACAAGAAGGTATAGGGGAAAATCTAGAAGTTGTGGATGTAGTCCAGTGGTGAGGTCTTACCTCCTAAGTATAAGGCCCTGTATCCCATCCCCAGAAGAGTAGGAAAATAAAATTCAAAAATCTGTTCATACTTCTTTTTTTTTTTTTCCTGAGACAGGGTTTCTCTGTGTAACAGCCTGGCTGTCCTGGACTCGCTTTGAAAGACCAGGGTGGCCTTGAACTCACAGAGATCCGCCTGCCTCTGCCTCCCGAGTGCTGGGATTAAAGGCGTGCACCACCACCGCCCAGCCCTTGTTCATACTTCTACAGTGGATCTTGAAGATTTTCTTGAGGCTTTCTGACTTAGATGGGAAAGGGAAAAATTAAAGGCATCCAAAACGACCAACAACAATAAGGGGCCACCTTGCTTGCTTGATGGCTTAATAAACAATATAGTGGGTTTTCATGAATGGAGCCAAAACCAATGAATAGTCTGTGTAGTAGCAAAATTCCCAAGACAGGCTAAGACTTCAAAATTCAGTTTTGCACTGAAATGAGCATATTATTAATAATTTGACAGGATTACTGTCATATATACCATGTAAATAACAGTAATACTTTATGATGAGGTGTGGAAACTACACAAGTTCTGTTGCGTATACTGAATTAACTATGGCAATCAGCAGTTCTGTCATAGTCAGATATGTAAGGACATCCCTGAATTGCCTAATGCTCTGTCCTACCTATAATATGTCCTATAAATGACTCTAAGAATTATTACTAAATGGAACCTGTTTTGTTTTGTTCTGTTTTTCAAGACAGGGTGTCTCTGTGTAGCTCTGGCTGTCCTGGAACTCTCTCTGTAGACCAGGCTGGCTTCGAACTCAGAGATCCACCTGTTTCTGCCTCCTGAGTGCTGGAATTAAAGGCTGCACTGCCTGGCTAGAACCTTTTGAGGGCATAAATAGGCAAGATGTAGGCTGTGATTAAAGACGAGCAGAATTAGCCATCTCAGCATGGAGCAGTTCATTGGTACAATAACTAATCCAATAGAAACTGCAGTGACTGAAATCCAGAAAACAGTAGAGGAAATTAATGTAAAGAAGGCAAGATGGATCATGCATGTCAACAGAAGTTCACTTAGGACACATAAGACACATTTAAACTATCTCATTCCACATTGGGGAGTTCAGGGACCTTCTAGTCCCAACAGAGCTAAACAGCCATACCTACCAAAGTCCTTTATCACTCACCCTGGTGGCTCTCAACTTTGGACACCAAAATCACCACAGGAATTTTGAACATCCTGATTCCTGTGCTGCATTCATTCCAGGGGAATCCAGGAGGAAGCTCAGGGAATGGGGCTGAAATGTGACCCCAACAATTTTTCTTTTCTTTTTGACACAAGGTTTCACTGTGTAGCCCTGGCCGGCCTGACACTAACTGTATAGACGAGGCTGGCCTGGAATTTACAGAGATCCATCTGCCTCTGCCTCCTGACTCGTAGGATTAAAGGTGTGTACCACCATACTCAGCAACATTTTTACTTTTTTTTTTTTTTTTAAACCTTTCCAAGTTGCACCAAGGCTGAGAAACAGTAAGCCATGGCCTGAACACATACTCTGGTTTCTGCTGTTAGTCTTTGCTTCAGCCTTCCCTTCCAGTCTGTTCAGGATTCCCCCTCCCCTTTGTGTTATTTGTTTTCAGACCCAATTTAAACTCTGGTAATACTGAGGATTCCTTCTTCCCGTACTGATGTGATGCTTAGGGTTATGCCAACTGCCAAAAGAGCCCAAGAGCCTCACTGTGAAGGCTGATGGCTCACTGAAGGAAGCACACTGTATATATTAATATTCTGCAAACTCCTAGGCAGGAACCTATCATAAATGAACTATAAATACATGTTGAACTTGTGACTACCACCATCAGGTATATCATCTTTTGACAAATTCATAAATTGCTCATTCTGGGCAACAAATTATTTTTAAAAGTGCCTTTTCTCAGAGTTAATGCATAGCCATGGTCGTGGCAAGGGGTCAATTGGCTAGATTTCAGACCCACTTACCTTAGGTTGTGTGCGCTGCCAGGGTCTGGTATTTCTGCATGTTTCCCCGCTGGAAAACAAACTATTTGTCAGAGGAAAGTGGGGTCAGAGCTCAGTTAGGAAGCTGGTTCTGATGACACAGTCTTGTAACCCAGGTACAGGAGGCAGAGGCAAGGGGATCACAAGTTTGAGGACTGTCTAGGCTGCAGAGGAAGTTCAAAGCTAATCTGGATGGTTAGAGAGACCATATCTCAAAATTTTAAAATGAAAAGAAGAAAGGCTAGATAGGGAGCTCAATAATAGAGTACGTAAACGTCCCTAACATCAGTCCTGACCTCTCTCTCTCTCTCCCCCTCCCTTCCCCCTCACACACACACGCGGGCTTGGAGGGTAAAAGCTAGTGAGCCTACTTTCTCTGGTTACCCAGATTTGGGTGAGGTGAGAGCAGAACACATCCACTCCTAGGAGCATCTGCCTCTTGGTGAGCACCCTCTGTCTGGCCTGACATTTCTTTCTAGTGTCGCAGCTTACCTAAAACCTGGAGAATTCTTTAGCCATTCCTCTTATCTCAGGACTAAACCAAGGCAGCGTCCCTGTATCCTACAGCCACCTAAATGATATTCCTCGCTGACAGGGCATGGAGGAACTGGTGGACCAGGGGCTGGTGAAAGCCCTGGGGGTCTCCAACTTCAACCACTTCCAGATTGAAAGGCTCCTGAACAAGCCTGGGCTGAAACACAAGCCAGTGACCAACCAGGTACATTCTGTTCGGTGCAGGGTCCTTCTCTGTGCTGCTTCAATACTGTCTACCCAGTCTCTTCTCTGGGGTCTGTGTTCAGGATGCTTAGGGAGGTGGGAGGCCGATCTCTGGGTCTGGTTTGTCGCTCATCTATCAGTGGGTTGTATCTGGCCTTTATGCTGGTCTTTTCTTGTGTCTTGAGTTCTCTATGAGCCATTCGGAAAACAGGCCTCCTTCCCTAGTGACCGAGGTGTTTTCTCTTGCAGGTTGAGTGCCACCCATACCTCACCCAGGAGAAACTGATCCAGTACTGTCACTCCAAGGGTATCACTGTCACAGCCTACAGTCCCCTGGGCTCCCCAGAAAGGCCTTGGTAAGGCTTTGGAGTGGTGACTTTCTTTTATCACTCTTAAAAATCATTGTTTAGTAATTGGTTAATATTGACATGAATTTCTTATGCACCTGGAAAAAATGTATTATAGCAATATATCTGACATATCCAAATAGGATTGAATCGGGGTTGGGCAAAATGTTAAAAAAAAAAAAAGGCAGGATGCCTTACCTCTTAATAGTGCTTTGTTTCTTCTATTTAATGGTAGGGCATTGTTTACAAATTACTGAGGCTTCGGAGCCTATGAATGGAACCACAGTAAAGACATGAAGCTTCCCGGTGGCTCCCCTGCCTGTTTTGCACATGGAGAAGGCTCTGATGCTCATCCCTGATATTGTCACTGAAGTGGGGGTCATTCGCATGTAACAGCCCTGGTTCACTCCAGTTATCTTTCTGCCTTTAGGGCCAAGCCAGAGGATCCTTCACTATTAGAGGACCCCAAGATTAAAGAGATTGCTGCAAAACACAAGAAAACCTCAGCCCAGGTAAAATATGGTGCCTCCCTCTTTTTAACCCTGCAATCTATTTATTTAGTGCTGTTTTGTTGCATTCTTTTAATCCCTTGGAGAGAACGAAATGGGAAATGTAAGTTTATTTGCATCTCCAGGAAATATGGCTGGAATCAAACAAGGACTACTTCTGTTCATTAGCTTCCTGCCAAGTCCTCACTGCTAGCTAGAGAAATTATGGTGTTGCTTTCAGGATTAAGGGGGATAAAAGAGCCAGAGGGAACTCCAAAGATAGTCCTTGTCTTAGTTACTTTTCTATTGCTGTGATAAGATACCATGACCAAAGCAACTTATAGAAGAAAGGCTTTATTTGGAGCTTACAATTCCAGAGATAGGAGTCTATCACTATCATGGTGGGAACAATGGCTGCAGGCAGGCAGGCAGGCTAGCATGGTGCTTGAGTAGCAGCTTAAAGCTGACATCTCAACCCATAAACAGGAAACTGAGAGCACACTGGGAATGACATAAGTCTTGCCAGTGACATCTCCAACAAGACCACACCTCCTAATCCTTCCCAAACAACTCCACTAACTGGGGACCAAGTTTTCAAACACATGCACCTGTTGGGCCATTCTCACTTAAACCTCCACAGTCCTCCCCTTTTAGTAAACACATGCCTTCACTTTTATTGCACAGGTTCTGATTCGGTTCCACATCCAGAGGAATGTGATAGTGATCCCCAAGTCTGTGACACCCGCCCGCATACATGAGAACTTTCAGGTAAGATCCTGACTGATCATCTGATTTGTATGTATGATAGGAAAACTCTCATTAGGCTTTCTCTTACCATTCCTGCATTATCAGCGTGTCTTCCCTAACTTCTGATCATCTTGTAAACTCTTGTGCCTGGAAGCTGGCCTCAACAGAGCTGAGATGACTCACCAGTGAGCCACAGATGGACTGAGGGTGGGGTCCAGGGAAATCCTGTCAGCTCTGAGCACAGGTGTGCCATATACCACCAAAAAGACCCTTGCTTTCCCATGAGAACTTAGATCAAAAGCCATAGACCATCCTGTCCAAGTGCAGACTGACCTGGGCTTCATAGCAACCTTTTAGCTGGTGAATAGGCATGGACTGGACGTGAAGAAATGTCTTTCTGGAAGAATCCATATATCCCTCAAGGATTAGACACTGCACAGACTGAAATTTTTGTGACTACAAGCCCTAGTTCTCTCTTTTTGGAACACTGAATCCTGTAAATAATTCAGTGTTAATCTAGAAATGGTTTGTATGCAGTGTGAAGCTATGTGTGCAGAAAGGAATGCCTAAAGCTTCAGGTACCAGTCCTTTCCTTGCTAAGGATGCTTTGGGACTCTTGTCCTTTCAGGTCTTTGACTTCCAGTTGAGTGACGAGGAGATGGCAACTATCCTCAGCTTCAACAGAAACTGGAGGGCCTGGCTGCTGCCCGAGTAAGTGGGGTAGGGTTATGTGTGAGCTTTCTGAAGTTGTAGAGGATTAGCTGGAAGGGTTGGAAGACATCCAGGATAACTTTATCTTCAAATACTATTTTTTAGAAGTTGTGAAAAAGTAAAATTCAAGTCATAGGAAGTCATGACTGCCAGTTGATGCTAATTCTCTGAAGTTTACCCATAGAGCCAGAGTTCTAAGAAACAACATGCTGTTCCTTTGCAGGAGGCTAGAAACTCATCCAGTCGCTCACACACTTACTGGCTTATCTGTAATGCACTTTTTGGGCTGTGTTCTAGCTGTTTGGCACATCACACTATGCAAACTTCATGTTTCCCAATCTTGTATTCTAGAAATATATCTGAAGTAACTCTAAGTATGTTTGTCAGACACTAAGAAATGCCATAGAGAAAAATAAAGTAGGCAAAAGGTATAGGAAGTAGTGCATCCCAGTGGAATAGATGCTTTGTATGTGATGATCTGAGGGTGATTTTGCCGATAAAATCACAGTTGAAATAAGTGAGAGATGTGCCCGGGCGTGGTGGTGCATGACTTTAGCACTCAGGAGACAGAGGCAGGCGGATCTTTGTGAGTTCAAGGCCAGCCTGGTCTACAAAGTGAGTCCAGGACAGCCAAGGATACACAGAGAAAACTTGTCTCAGAAAACAAGAAAAAAGAAAAAAGGGCTTTGGTTTTAGAATGGAAAGAAGGAATTTAGGAGCCAGGAGAGGATGTGAGCAGAGCCTGGCTTGATCTGACACGTCTTAAAAGTTTCACACTGACTTCTGCTTTGAGAGACCATAGGGAGCCTACTACAATAATCCAGGGAAGAAAGGATAACAATTGGACCTGGATTCCAATAGAAAATAGCCAATTTAATTTGCCAAAAAGTTAGCAAATAGGGTTTTGCTTGGTTGGTTTTGTTTTTGCATGAGGAATTCAAGAACAGAACTGTCATTTAGACATCAAGGATTTGGCTTGAGACGTGTTTGGGATGCCTTTTGGTCAACAAACATAATGTGAGATAGTAACGTGAATGGGTGGAGGTAATGGATTGGTCTGCTCAGAAGTAAATCCAGCCGGCTTCCAATCCAAAGTTCATTCGTTCAGTATTATGACGCCTTGGATGGATCTGTAGCTTTGCCGATTCCATTTCTTTATCGACAGAGTAGGGATGATAATACCAGTTACAGCAAATATTCATTGTATACAGGCTTAGGATTTACCAGAGATCCTAGCTCATGGCTTAGCTTGCCTGGTTTAATACAACACCCAATCTGTTGATTTCAACATGACTTCCCACTTTTCTGTAAAGTGGAATGAACTCAAACAGTATTTGTGAGGTCCTTGACTGTATGGCAGGTTTCTTTCTGTCTTTCCTTCCTTCTTTGCTTCCTTCCTTCCTTTCTTTCTTTTGTTTTTGTTTGTTTTGTTTTTGAAGACAGGATTTCTCCATGTAGCCCTAGCTGTCCTGGAACTCACTCTGTAGACCAGGCTGGCCTCAAACTCAGAGAGATCTGCCTGCCTCTGTCTCCCAAGTGCTGCAATGAAAGGCGTGTGCCACCCTGCTGCCAGGTTTCTAATAACCTGTCATTATTAAATTATTCTGATGACCTGTCTACTGTATACTTCCATGACCTCTTATCAAATGCTCTGCTCATCAGTGTAAGGGGAAGAGCCCTTATGTGTCTTAGTTCCAGGCAATGGAGTGAGGAGAGCTTGAGGAAGCACATACAAAGTACCTTCTTATGTATACCATGTAAGTGTGCCTAGGCTGGGAAAGTGGCTCAGTTGAGAGAGTGCTTGTCTGGTATGTATGAAACCTGGAGTTGGATTCCCAGGAGTCCATCAGGCCTCTTTCAAAGTCATGGCCTCTTTTTCATTCTTTTTGTTACATATACATATATCTATGTATATACATATAAATTTCTAAGAGACCAAGGAGGAGTATATGGGAGATTTTGGAGAGAGGGAAAGGAAGAAGGAAGTTGTGTAATTATATTACAATCTCAATACATATAAGAATAAATTAAATAAATAAAGCCAGGCCTGGTGGCACATGCCTGTAATCACAGTCCTCTGGAAGCAGAGGCAGGAGGATCATAGAAGCTCAAAGTTTCTTCATTACAAAAGTTCAGAGCCAGCCTCTGGGATACATGGAACCCTCTCTAAGAAAACCAAAAGCTATTAGATAGTACTGACCTTTTCTCCTGCTTGTTGCTGCAGGACGGTAAACATGGAAGAATATCCCTATAACGCCGAGTTCTGAAGCTGCATTGCCTGATGGGACGTCCTCTGTGCTGATGCACACCTCTCCTGGAGCCACTGAAGCCACGCCTGCGTGAAATCATGCTGTAGGCAAGGCAGACTGTTGCAAGGACATGTGACTCAGAGAACCAATGGACATTTCTTTCACTAATTTGACCTAACCAAATGTTTGTCAAAAACCAGGAACGCTGGTAACATGTGAGAATATAGAGATGGCATAATAAAAATCGCAACATTAACAAAGATGTCTAATGAATAATTTTTGAATGAGTGAACTCATTCAAAAATGTGTCCAATTCTTATCATTCACACTTTGCTTGGGAAGAAATGGAGGCATGGCAGAGCTAAGAACTTGCTTGCTTGAGATACCTGTGTAAAGTGGCTAAAACTAAGTTTCAAAGGATGGTGCTCTCGGAGAGACCTCAAGGCAATTTGATGTCCCCCTCCTTACCTCTTCTATTTCTCTGTGACTTTCTTGGCCCATTCTTGTTGCTCCCTAACCTTGCCTTTAATACCCCATCATGCCAAAGAGTGAGTCCTGGTGGGGAAGAGTCTGAAATCCACAAAGGACACCTAAATGGGGAGTGTAGACATGAACAGTCCGGTTGCCTGGGACATGTCCTGTCTCTACAGTATTTCTTCTTGGAAACGTTGCAACCATCTATGCACAGAGATGTGCATAAAGGCCATCGGGCCACCCACTTACAAACTTAAACATGCTCACATCTGGCCACATTTGCTCCATATGTTTTGAAAAAAAGCATTCAAAGATTAAGTGGCAACTGTAGGGGGGAGCCACTCTAGCTGCCCCCATCCCTGCTCCCCAAACACAGTGTCATGGCAGATTGCTGAGCAGTCTCATTCATCTACTCGTACAGGCCTGCTTGCGCCCAGAGCCTGCCTTTGCTCCAGTGTGCATGGTGGTGAGCGATCGGTGGGCACCTACCCTTCCAGGATTCCTAGTCAGATGGATTCCTCTGGGATTGCTCCGTGGGGGACTGCTGTTAGCTGTTGAAGGGCTTGAGAAGCAAAATGTGTGGGTTTTCAGATGCCACTTCCCATAGAAGTCACATTTGCTGTGGAACACCTGCTCTTGCAGCTTTGACCTGGATTCTGTCTTACCAGGTTCACACAGCTTCTGGGATTAGGCCACACCACTCTGTCATCCCCTAGTGTGGCCCTCCATCAAGGTATCAGAGGGGTGGCGCTTCATTCTGAGGCTCTGGTTTCCCTCATCGACTCTCCCCTACTTTCAGTGGCTGCTGAAGTGGCGCCTGGCTTTGCAGTTACGTCTAAAGAAGTACCAACTTCTCATGATGCTCCTACGGGGAAACAAGCCATTGGATTCATGACCTACCCTTACCAAGCATGCCATTATCACTATCACCACCACCATCATCGTCATCTTCGGTAGAGGAATTTTAATCCTACTTTATTTGCTACTCTGGCTGGAACACAGACACACCTTTAATCCCAGGAGACAGAGGCAAGCACATCTCTGAAGATCTCTGAGTTCTTAGTATAGAACAAGTTCCAGGTAAAGAAAGGCTTAGGTCCAGGCATGGTGGTAAACTCAGGAGACAGAGGCATGCAGATCTCTGAGTTCTGTCAAGCAGTTCGGTTGAGTCAGTGAGTTGAGCGGCAGTGGAGTAGAGCTGAATTCACGGCAGTTCAGCTCATGCTTGAGTCTATGGAGGAAATTTTCATTCCAGCCATCGCACTGGCATATGTCTGTCTGTGTTACACTCAGTACTTTTTTTTTTTTTTGAGAAATATGTACAGTTAATGGAAGCAGTTGAAATTTAGGCCATTCATTTCAATTTTACTGATTTAATTTACTAGTGAGATATCTTACTAATAACATTAAACTGACAGATTAAAGCACTGAATTCAGTTAAAGCAATTTAAAATGTTGGTGTCTTTAAGCTAATTCTGGTGGCTTTAGAGAGTCAAGAAAGGCTGAGTCTTATAGAATTTTATCACATGGGTACGATTTCTCTGATGCCAACGTCCATTGTATAGTATTGCAAATTCAGAATTAATTTTCAAAGCTTTCTTTCATTTTGCTAGTCTAATCATGAATAACCATAGAGACAATCCATTATAATCTAGTTCATTAAAAAAAGATTACCATGATGAAATTCTAATTTAAGTCACTATTTTAAGATCATCCATCATGCTGGCTAGTACATATGTACATATACTAGTTTTAAATTATGTTACTGGTAGGTGGGAAGCTTTTGAAACCAAGCTGTAAGTGTTGGCCTAGAATGAGAACCCCAATATTTAGGAGGCTGAAGCAGGGTTGCCATAATTTTGAGGCCATCTAGACTATATAGTGAATACCAGGCAGTCAAGGCTAATATAGCAAGACCCTGTCTCAAAAAACAGACCAGCAAGGCCAGTGAGGTTGCACAATTGGTAAGGGTGCTTGCTGCCAAGTTTGAGGACCTGAGTTCAATTCCTGAGACCCACATGGTAGAGGAGAGAATAATACCCACAAGTTGTTCTATGAGCACACACCAGCTGTGGCAGGCACACTCATGTGAGCATACGTACACATAAGCACATAAGTAAATGCAAGACAGTATTCTTTATAAAAAATAAGTTATTAATTAAAAACAACAATTTTGCAGACTTAACTGTCAGAAGATTAAGAGTAATGAGGCCTCAGTCGATCACTGTCTCACTGACCAGGACAGTGGAGCACACAGGCATTTGCTTGCTGGCCAGTGAGTAGCTTTTCTCTTCATAGTGCTAACAGGACACTGGCAAACCCACTTGCATGATTCCCATACATGGTACCTAGCATATAAATCGTCCCACATCCTACTTCTCTACTTGGCACAGTGTACAGTGGCTGGGTATCTTGACTCTACAGTCAGCAAATACGTATTCAACGTCTGACTGTGTGAACTGTGGGTCATTGGGATAGGAAAATGTCAGCTGAAAAAAAATTAGCTGAAATTGTAAGATTCTCCATGAATATTGTAAAAGCACCATCTTCCTAGGGGAACTCTGGAGAAGCTGCTACCCCACAGCTCTCTCCACCAGCATCTGTAGCTCATCTGTCCCAGAATAAATTGATCCAGAAGATGAGACCTTTTGATTACTTCCATTTGGAAGAGGGTGGATGCCTTCCCCATTCAACTCAGTCATTGTGCCCAAAGGCTGGAGCCCAGCTGGCTCTGTCTGTAGTCGAGGGGGCCTTCAGAGGAAGCAGGGAAGATGTCCCCAGATCTGTGGAGTGGAGAAGCCATGAGGTCCTCTGTGTGCCTGGGTTGCTGAAGTGTGGTAAAGGACAGAGAGTGCATGCCATCTCTCATTGCTTGAGTGTCCCTGCTTCACCGGTTTACACCTATAAGGGGTTCAATATCTTCTTTTTTTTTTTTGTTGTTTTTTTGAGACAGGGTTTCTCTGAATATCTCTGACTGTCCTGGACTCGCTTTGTAGACCAGGCTGGCCTCGAACTCACAAAGATCCGCCTGCCTCTGCCTCCCAAGTGCTGGGATTAAAGGCGTGCGCCACCACCGCCCGGCTTCAATATCTTCTTGACACCTCAGCTCACTGGTGTCCTTAGTCTCACGGCTTTCATTCATTCATTAATTAGTTAATTAGTTAATCAATTAATTAGCTTATTTATTTGTCTATTTATTTACTTAAATTTTATGTGCACTGGTGTTTTGCGTTGGTGTTTTGCTGGTGTGAGGTTGTCAGATTCCCTGGAACTGGAGTTGCAGACAGTTGGGAACTGCCGTGTAGGCCCTGGGAATTGAACTTGGGTCCTCTGGAAGAGCAGCCAGTGCTCTTAACTGCTGAGCCATCTCTCCAGTCAGTCTCATGGCTTTTTTCTTTCTTTTTTTAATTCTCCTTTTAAAAAATTATTAATTTATTTTTTCAAGTTACATCTCGATCAAAGATCAAGGAGGGAATCTCCTCTCTTCTCCTCTCCCCTCCTCCATCCCTCACTCCCTCCTTCTTCCTCATCTCTGTCCTTTTCTCCTGGGATGAGGGGAGCTCCCACATATCAAACCCCTCAGTTCATCAGTGACGTGAAGGCCAAGAGCGTCCTCTTGTACTGGGGCTTGATATGGTGGTCATCTGGGGTAAGGTGTTGCACTAACCAGCAACAGGGTCCATGACTCGCTGCTGAGTGGAGTCTTGTGTAGGATAGTTATGCTAGATTCCTATTTGTTTGGTCTGTGGGTTGTAGGATGATTGTCCTGTGCTATAGTTTGGTTTTTTTTCTTATTTCTTCCCTCACCTCCCATGCCCATGATACAGTTTCCCAGGCTAGTTAAACTCCTGGGTTCAAGATGTTCACCTACCTACCCATCACCCATTACCAAGTGGCAGGATTGTGTGCACAATATCTCCACTACCACTACCCCTACCTTTTTATTTATTGTTTTGAGCCAGATTTTGCTATTTGGCTCTGGCTGGCCTATAACTCACACTATAGATCAGACTGGTCTTTAGGTCCTTGAGATTCCCCTGCCTCTTCCACTCCTCTCTTGGCATTACAGCACATGTTACCACTCCCAGAATGTCTACCTTTTTAATCTTTTAATTGATTGGCTTCCCCTTTACACTTGGGACCATTACAAGTTATTAACTCGGACATTAGACTTGATCGCCACCTAGTGGCCATCAGTGACCTTACATAGCCATGATGTTTAGTCTAAGACGGAAGCAGGTGAAACCAGGATAGCTAGAAAGTTTGTTGTTGTTGTTTTAGAAGGTTTTGCTATAAGTATTAGAGGTGTCTGAAGTGTGGTGCCTGGTGCTATAGGCCTATAATCCTTATTGCACAGGAAGCTGACGCAGACAGATTACAAGTCCGTGGTGAGAGAGCTCCAGGTCGTCTCTAGCAACTTTAGGAGAACTTTCTCAAAGAGTAAAGAAAAGGAGGGCTATGAATGTAATGCAGCAGTAGAGTACCTGCCTGGCATCCCCTCAAGATAATTGAGTTGCTAGTTGAAGGTTAAGAAATAGTTTGGGGGCTGGAGAGATGGCTCAGCGGTTAAGAGCACTGACTGCTCTTCCAGAGGACCCGGGTTCAAATCCCAGCATCCACATGGCAGCTCACAACTGTCTGTAACTCCTGTTCCAAACAATCTGATGAAACACATGTAGTCAAAACACCAATGTACATAAAATAAAAATAAATAAATAATTTAAAAAAGAAATACTTTGGATTTTGATACATTTGCATGACCATTATTTCCTCCAAAGTAGAGTTTTCTTAGCCCTGCACTGAGAAGGGGGGGAGAGGGAGGGAGAAAAGGAGAGAGGGATAAAAATATGAATGACTTATTCACATAGTGTCACATAGTGTTTCTGTTAGACATACGGGGTTGATATTTTTATTTTATTTTTTAATAGATTTCAGAGGATTATTTCTGTGTATGTTGGCCTTACTCTAAAAAAGACAAAAAGTGGTTGAAAACAGAATTATAGTAACTTAGAAACTACATATTAGGAATAAATTAGTCACCCTAAAAGCTGACTGCTTCCAAACTCCATTTAATATCTTGTATGTTTTCCTTCCACTGCTTGGGAGCACACTTGCTTCTTTCTCCATTTGACTTCTGGCAGCTGACCCTTCACCTTCTGCTTCAGCAGTTCTGGGGGAGCTGTTGAAAATCTCAGGGCACTGCCCACTGATGTCACACTCAAGGTCCCTAATCTGTGATGACTATTGCTCCTTCAGCTCTGGAAGATCCTAGACTCCTTGTCCAATGACGATAAGGCAAAGACATGAGGGCATTCATCCTCACACGCTTCAGAGCTGGCAGGTTCGCCCCTTCACCTCTCTGGCTGTCTTGCTTGGTGTCATTTTCCATTCTCTTCCTTTCCCCAGAAAACACAGTCATGCCAGGCACCTGCCCTTTCATTTCCTCTAAAGCTTGCTTTAAGCCTTTCTGCTGACAAACTGTCTTCCTCTACTTGCTTAGGGTGTTCAGACAAGCAGCAATAGCAGGCACCTGATTCATCTACTGGGTTCGGGTCATTTTCCATTTCTGGCCTCCAAACCTTTGTCTTTTCTGCATCTCTTCATCAGAAAATGAGAGGTCAGCTTCCTCTTCTGTTTCAGAAATTTTATCGTCTGGACCCACTGAATGTAGAGTTCACTGTCTGCCCACATTTCCTCTGTGTAGCTACTGGCGGAGACCTTAACATCAAGAGACCCCTCCCTCCTGATGTCCCTAAAGGTTGGGCATAACTCACTCTCATACCTAAAACTTTCCATGGAGAACCCTCTAATGCATTTAACAACTCTATCAAAGTACGATTGAGCATTCAAGTAAGAAGTGGGAACTATTTGTGGAAGATCAATCGTGGTGGTAAAGGCATTTTTGTCCAATAATAGGCGGAATAAATTGAAAGCTCCATGAATAAGCTCATGATTTCTGAGTTAGGTTATCAGTCCTATAGTTTCACCATATAAGGATATGGAGTCTTGCACAGCCACTCAAGAGCTACACAACTACTGCCCGGCAATTATGATTGATTGGCTCTGGAACTGGAAATTTCCTCCCATATAATACCTTCATATAGGCAAATTCCTTCATGGCAGAGAAACAAGATAAACAAAGCCAACAAATGTGCTTCTGCTTATAGTAATCATGCCTGTTTTTCAGGCTTTGGAAGGAGATTCTTCCCAGTCTGTGAGGTTTTAATGTAAATTGTTGTCCTTCTTCATTTGCCGCATTTTTCCTCCAACACCCCTCTGGTTTCCACCAGACTCAACTATCTGTCTAGAAGAGAATCTTTCCTTCTGTTTTGTTTTCTTTTTTGTTTGTTTTTTTGTCACGTCCCCCTCGACCAGCAAGGACAACGCAACTCGCAAAAGCTCTTCTCCAGCAGTTTATTCAGGTCCCTTGAAAACAGTCTTCCGAATGGCCGGGCAGACCCAACCCACAGGCTAAATACTATATGAACAGCCAATCAAGTAAAGCCACGTGGTGCTATCTTAGAGGCCCACGTATGCGGAAGCAAGCCAGATCAGCGGTCTTAACCAAATATGGACTTGTTTACCACCGAGAGGTGGAAGGCGGAAACCGGCGCCATCTTTAGGGAGCGGCACATCGCAGCTCTCTACATTTTTTAAGACAGGGTTTCTCTGTGTAGCCCTGGCTGTCCTGGACTTGCTTTGTAGACCACGTTGGCCTCGAACTCACAGAGATCCACCTGCCTCTTTCTCCTGAGTGGTGGGATTAAAGGAATGTACTACCATCCCCCCCCGGATTTTTTGTTTTGTTTTTTCAAGACAGGGTTTCTCTGTGTATCCTTGGCTGTCCTGGACTTACTTTGTAGACCAGGCTGGCCTTGAACTCACAGAGATCCACCTGCCTCTGCCTCCCCAGTGCTGGGATTAAAGGCATGCACCACCATGCCCAGCCATTACAGACAGCTGTGAACTGCCATGTGGTGATGGAATTTGAACCCGGGTCCTTTGGAAGAACAGCCAGTGCTCTTAACCACTGAGCCATCTCTCCAGCCCCGAAGACAGTGTTTTCAGAACAAGTAATCAATCACAGCCAGTGTTTGTCAACTGACAACTCTGGATGATTTTAATACATTCCCAAGCCATACATTCATGCTTCACTAACTCTCTTAAAACTTGATTACAGCCACCATGTTTCAGGCTGACTATAGAAGCAATCAAACTGCGGGATCAATTTTGTGGTTCTTCATACCCATTTCAACCTCAGAGGGACCCTGAAGTCACTGCTGCGGCTCATGGTCACTTATACTTTCCCCATGCTATCAGCAGTGACACAGACTCTCCCTCACCCTGCCGAAGATGCATGGCTGCTCTGAGCTGATGGCTTTTTTTTTTTTTTTTAATCCAGATGTTTCTTGGGTCTGCACGATGCTTTTGGGGAAGTTCATGAAACCAAAACCACTTTTATAAACATACGAGAACTGCATTTTCCTCTTACTCTTGTTCTGGTTAGATTTTTGTTGTTGTTGTAGTCGTCAGTTGACACAAGCCAGGGACAGCTGACAGAGGGAATGTCACCTGAGAAAATGCCTCCATTAGACCAGTATAAGCGGCCTTTGGGGGCATTTTCCTGATTAATGATTGATGTGGGAGAGGCAGTGGCAACCCTGTTCCAGTGGTCCTAGGTCATAGAACAGGCTGAGTAAAGAAAATGGGGAGAAACCTAGTAAGCAGCACTCCTCCATAAGCACCTCATGAGTTCTTGCTTAGGCTTCCCTCCATGGTGGACTGAGACCAGAATCTACAAGGCAAGTTAACCCTTTCCTCTCCCTGGCTTGCTTTTCGTCATGGTGTTCATCGCAGCAATAGGAAGCAAACTAAGATAACTCTTATTCTGTCAAAGTACACAGCAGAATTTCTAGTCAGAGGCAAGAGAACTGCTACAAACTCAAAGCCAGCTGGCTCTACATAGAGGGTGCCAGGCCAGCAGAAGACCCAGTTCCCAAAACAAAGATAAAGATAGATGGTAGTTGATAGATGATAGATAGATAGATAGATAGAAGATAGATAGATAGATAGATAATAGATAGATGATAGACAGACAGATGGTAGCAATCCAACTATCATGTGTTGAAAAATCTATTAAAGGTTTTGTAAAAATGTAAACTAATGCCACTTTTCTCACTGAACTTTTATTTTGGAAAATGTTAAAATTTATGGGAAAATTTTGTATGTAATCTTTTATTCTCACCATGAAGACTTGCCAAGTTATACATAGTTATATGTGATCCTAATACCTTCATTGTTCCTCACCTTCTCATTGGTGTCTTACAAATATATTTTCATATGCAATATACTGACAGTGGGACACGTAAGGGATAACTTTATTTTCGGTTCGAGAGGTTGAAACTAGGTTTTGTACATGTCAAGCAAGCACTCGACTAGTGAGTGTCTACAGCTTTTTCAAACTGATTTGTGTGCATGCTGCATGTGTGGTACATATAAGAGTTCATTTTGGTGAGTTTACCCATGTGTGAAGCTAAATGCAGACATCTCCTGTAGACATCTTTACTCCGTCTTATTTTCTGAGACAGGCTTTCACTGAACCTGAAGTTCAACGATTCAGCTATCATTGTAACTAAGTATACTTTCCATCATCCTACCAGTAGCTGGTATTACGGGTGTGAGCCATTAGGCAATGTTGGCAAGGGGTGACTTTCTACATTAGACCAAAGATCATTCTTACACCTTCATGAATTACAGTTCAAGACACACAGTGTTCACTCAGATGATCATCCATCAGTGCTCCCTGGGTTTGATGGGGAAAAATAGGCCCATAGGTCATGTTTTAACCAGAGTTAATAATTTTATCAGCTTGAATATTATACAGCTCACTTCTGAATAAAAAGGTCAGTTTCCAGCCAGGCACAGTTATGCACCTCTTTAATAATAGCTCTTGGGAGACAGAGGCAGGTAAGTCCAAGACCAGCCTGATCTACATAATGACTTTCAGACCAACCAGAGGTGTATAGTGAGACCCTGTCTCAAGTGAGGTGGGGAGACCGAAGTTTTCGCTTCAGTGCCCTTTATCCCAAGAGGCATCTGAATAGAAGCTGTTCTTTTTTCTCTAAGCCTATGCAAGGTACCAAAGTCCAGTCAGATGTTATGTTCTTGTTCACACTATCAACAATTCTACTCTCCTTTCATTTATCATCATTTTAAATCTATATGACCTTGGTCAGCCACTGGGAAGTCTTATTGTTGGTAGCAGTATAGAACATGTCAGGGTTTCTCTGTGTAGCCCTGGCTATCCTGGAACTCAGTCTGTAGACCAGGCTGACCTTGAACTCAGAGATCTGCCTGCCTCTGCCTCCTAAATGCTGGGATTAAAGGCATGTGCCACCACGCCTGGCCTAGATTGGGATTCTTCTACAGCCAACCTGAGAATGGACTGTTGCCTCTTCCCTGCTAAATACTATTGAGTCTTCTTGGGCTTTGGGAATGTTAACATGGGACCCTGTCATTCTTCATAGTTCCTCTGCTGCCACCTACCATGAATGAAAGTGTGCTGTGATATTAGGATTTTCATGAATAATAATGACAAAATCAATATAATGCTAATAAATGAAAGGCAAAACTATATAATATATATTTTCCAATGATAAGATTATTCTCCTTCAAGATGTAACTTGAAGTAATAAATAAACATTAAAAAAAAGAAAGATTAATTCTTATTTGGACATGAGTTTTGTGGTCTATTCCCTCTTTAATAAACAAAGGTAAGAATGTTAAAGGGGGAAGTGTAGCAGTACTTTTTAATTATTAAACACTTATTTATTAATAACTATATTCACTTATAACAAATACACTTACTTAATTACTATTCCTACAAATTCCTACAACTCCTAAGACCTAACCACTAAACCTATTGATAACTATTACAACTATATTACAACTATTTTCATAAGGATACAGTCTCTGAGGCAGGTCCTCAGTCGTCAGGAACACAGTCTCTGGGGTAGACCCTTTAATGCACTTAGCAGTCTTTATTCTGGAATATCTCAGATATAGGTTCGTCAGGGTAAATTGGCTATGGCAGTCTCACCTTAAATAAGGCTTGAGGCTTTCTTCTCTCTGGGAGACCTCAGCGTCTGTAGGCCAACGTATTTCCTTCGTATCAGCAACTCTGCCGCTCTGCCTCAGTCTTTAAAGCTGGCCACAGTTCCGTTCAGGCCACTGTTCGGACAGGTCAAACCCCTCTAGGCAAAAGCTGAGCCACAGGGTTTAGTCCTTGGCCTTTTGCTGTCTTGCTGAGGCTTTATCTGCTCATCTGCTCCCTTCTGCCTCAGAGAGATCTGGCCATTGGTCTACCAGCACTTTCTCCAGCAGTACTCTTGGAGCTCTCTCGTATGGGGGGCCCTTAGCACGCAGCTCTCTGGGCTCATCCACTTGTCCTTTAATAGGATCGCTCCTTGTTCCACCTGCTTCAGCTTAATCTGGGCTCTGCCCACTTAGCAGTTGAAAGCAATGCCAGGTCATAAAGTCTTTGCTTGTTTCACCTGGCTTCAACCTTGTTTTTCAGTCCAAAGAGACTCCCCTGTTTCACGTGACTACATCCATAAGCTGATAAGCTAATTGCTCACAGCCAAGTTGATCTTCATGCCCCAGATTAAGAGACTGTATCAAAAACCTAGATATTCACTAAATCTAACTTATATTAATCTATCAACCCCTACAGGGAAGAAATAAAAAATAAATTATTAAAAAATAAATAAATAAAAATAATACAAACAAACAAACAAAAAAGAATGTTAAAGGGGATAAAATATGATCACAACACCTAGGTCATCTATTCCCTTAAATTTTTCATGTATATCATATTATGCATATGTGTTGATCAGACTGAATTTTAAAAAATGATACATTTCTTTAAAATACAAACCAGGAATATACTGGTAAATTTGTTAGGATAGAAAATACCTATCAAAGCTCTTTGTAAACCTTTTGAGGTTGGTTAAAAGTAACCAAAGCTTCTTTTATTTTTTTACCCTGATTTAAATATCTGGTTTATTAATTAAAAAAAATAGTTAAAACTGATAACACATTTGTGTGGTCTAACTTTCAGTAGGCATATTTGCACTAAATGTGCCCATTTACATTGTAAATGGGGAGAAATAGACATGAATCGCAACTAGAAAATAATTTTATAACCACAACTACCTAAGCCTCTTTTCAGCCTTGTTTTTCTAAAATAGATTTTTTGCTAATAATTTCAGCTAATTACTTGCTAATGGGTAGGAAATTCTTATTCTACAGGCATGTTTCTTCAAACTGAAAATTCTTGTTGCCATACAATGATTTCTACTGCCTTTTTCCTTTTTGAATATTCTTCCTTGCCCCTTTTCCTTTCTATCTCTTTCTTGTTCTTGTTCCCTCAACTTCTTTACCTAATAAGCTTTCAGACTAAGCTGATCTGTACCCACCCCTCCAAAGCTTCTTTACAATGACTCCATTCAAGAACAAGGAGTCTCTCTCTCTCTCTCTCTCTCTTTCTCTTCCTTGACTTCTGTGCTGGTCTGGTGACTTGTTTTCACCAGGAGAATTTAGAAGACGTTATAATGCATACTTCCCACCAGTAGATCCACTAGAAAGCTATTGCTTGTGAGCGTGTGAGCAAGTCTTGGAGGACAAGAGCAGGCCCCTTGAAAGAGGGGTCCTAGCCTTCCCTGATATCCCAGTCCAGCCAAAAGAAGTAAAAAACTGACAAGCCCAGCTGACACCATGTAGAACAGAGAGAAGATTTACCAACTAATTCCAACACAAACCACATCCAGCCCATAAAATCATGAACAAATGAGTTGTTGCTGTTACACTGACTGACTTCTTACCTATAAATATCTGTTTCTCTTTAATCAACCCCAAGTATGTAACTGGAGATCTTCATAGTTGGGCCTTCTTCCCAAGACACCTTATACCCCTTTTAGGATTCCCTTATCTTTATGACCTTTTTGTATCGTTTTGTTTTCTCCCTGAGCTCCAAGTAGGGGTTAAGAGGTTGTTAGGCCTGTTTCCTTTCTTTTTTCTTTTTTTGGTTTTTCGAGACAGGGTTTCTCTGTGTAACAGCTCTGGCTGTCCTGGACTCACTTTGTAGACCAGGCTGGCCTCGAACTCACAGAGATCCGCCTGCCTCTGCCTCCCAAGTACTGGGATTAAAGGCGTGCGCCACCATGCCCAGCTCTGTTTCCTTTTTATGTTGTGGCTTTTTATGGTTTAATCCCCCAGCTGCTGTTCCCAGATAGTTTTGCACTTTATTTTATAATTCATAAGTCTGAAGAATGATCTCCCCAGGCCATGCCCTTAGTTATGAGTGAGTATAAGTAGCAAATAGAGAGAATCAACAGATAGGAAACCATTTTCAAGTTTACATTTACAATCTTCCTAAGAAATCAAGAAAGAACATACTGTTATAACTATTACATCCTATTCCTCATTGAGAGATATCTAGGTAGGAAGTTCTTTCTGTCTTATCCACAAATAAATATCCCATTATCTGATTTTACTAAAAACATCTTTAAATTTTTTTTAAATTTATGCATTTATTATGTATTCAGTATTCTGCCTGAATGTATGCCTGCACTCCAGAAGAGGGCACCAGATCTTGTTGTAGATAGTTATGAGCCACCATGTGGGTGCTGGGAACTGAACTCAGGACCTTTGGAAGAACATCCAGTGCTGTTAACCTCTGAGCCATCTCTCCAGCCTCTAAAAACATCTTTATGTCATGGGATAAATAATAGTAGCTTCTATTGGAAATAATTTACTCTTTAGCTATCCTTAAGGCACCATGCCTTTATCCTTAGGCTATTTAATTGTACTAAGTTGTTCTTCTTACCATGAAGTCTGAGGACTAGCCTGACCCAGGACAAGGTTTTTGAGGATATTTTGGAACAAACATGCTTGTGTCTGAAGTGGGCAGGTCAAATCTCCTCTCCAGAGCCAGCTTCTCAGTAAGTTTAAATAGCCTTTGACAACTCACTAATATTATCTATACCTCAAGTGCATTTCCTTCTCTATAAACTCATGCCTGTGGTTTACACTGAACAAAGAACCTGATGCAGAGTCCAGTGACAATTGGCTAGACCCAAGGCATCTTTCTTCTGACCTACCTAGAGTTGTTCAAATGAATCCTACTTGTTGGACTATGTGTCAGGAATGGAGATTGGCAAGAGGTAGAAATAATCTTCTTCCCTTCAAACTTAAGAGACAAAACACTGAGTCTTAAGGGTTGCCCTCTGACCTCTTTAAACTTTATAAGGTCACAGGTGCATGACAGTCTGCACCCAAGATCAAGCAGGATCAAACTGGCATAAGTATCTGCCTTTAACAGTATCTAACCTGAGATTCTTACTGCCTAGTCCTGGAGTGACCAACTGCTCAAAACCGTGTATCCACAGTCAGTTTGTGTGTGTCTGCAAATGAAGGCAGATAACCCAAGGAAACTTCCTATCAAGAGATCTAGTTGTTTAATACTTACATCTCTTAATTCTATCTCTGCAGACAGTATCCTTAGTACCTCCAAGCAGGGTCTAGGAGGCTCCGGTTGAGTTTCCTGGAGAGGTCCCAGGATATGGAGAATATATCTCTCAAGTAGGGAAGGCGGGATATAGAGGGTTGGGATCTTCTGGAATAAAAGGAGGGGAATCAGAGGTTAAAAAGGAAAACAAAAAACAGGGGTGGGGGTGTGTGGGAAAGGATGGATCCTTGGCCTCTAAACAAGAAAGACTGATTCTGTACATGAAGCCTAACATAGCAGGGTCTAATTTGCCCTTTCTGCTTAATACAGGGTAATCCCAGAGGCAGACTGTACATAATGCAACTCGACCAGTTTCCTATCCTTTTGCAGCTGGAGGGTGGTACTATAATTTAGACTACCCTGGGGGAGGGTGTTTCTCATTATCCTGATAGACTTTCACAAGGTTTTGGGGCCCATGCTGCCCATAAATGAAACTGATTGTATTATATGGTAACTGTAAAAATTAATAAAATTAAATAACACTTTTAAAAAGTTTTCCAAGGTATGCTTTTTACCCACCCCAGTGTTCGCTTGAAATATGTCCCAGCAGTGCTGTGGTTTTGAGAATCTGGTCCACGTGGAGCCTGTTAGTGGAGGCCTTGGAAGAATGGCTTCTCGTGGTCTTTACTATTGCCTTTCAGTCTTCCCCAGGCAAAGTCAAGAAGCTGTGAATATCCATTGATGCTGGATATCGACACATCGACTGTGCCTATGCATATCAGAATGAGAATGGAGTGGGAAAGGCCATACAGAAGAAGATCAAAGAGAAGGCGGTGAAGCGGGAGGACCTCTTCATTTTCAGCAAGGTGCAGTGACCCACTTGGTGGACGTGAATTAGAGGCAGGTGGATGTATCTGGGTGTGGCCAGCTCCAGGAGCTTTAAAATCAGCCTTTCTTGTTTGTTGTATTCTCCCAGTCTCCCCTCCATCATCCTCTCTCTGCATGCATATCCACACCAAGTTAGTGCCAGTAAAAAACTGCTCTTGCTGGTCTCCCTGCCTTATTGGTTCTCTTATAGAAGAGATGGCTCTATTGGAACTGTTGGTGCTCTTGGCCTCCCTGTTTTCTGTCAGTGGAACCTGCTCTCCAAGTGGCAGAAAGGGCTTTAGTTAAGATGGCCCCCTGAGCCCTACTGCTTAACACTGGGGTCTCAGTGACTCTGATCCTGACAGTCTCAGATATGTGTATTTTGGAAATGATGGGAGTGTTATTTATTGCCATGTAGGTATCTCATTTCAATTCATAAAAACGTGTGGATTACAAAGTATTGTAAAAAAGAAAAAAACAGAGATGTTAACTGCGAAGTATTTGAGGAGCTTTGGCTCTGCACTGAACACAGCATGCTGGAACACTCTTGTCCAGAAAATTGTAGCTGGTGTGGCAGATAGATCCACTGTTGGGATGGGCATGCCTGGTGGACTTGGAGTTCAGAGGGTACTGAAAGGGTTAACTGCTCCCAGTGCCAGCTGAATGCTTGAACTTTAAGGGTCAGACACAATTCCTGCCCCTTGAGAGCTGACAGCCAAGGATGAAAATAGCACAGGAATATCATTTTTAATCAGCTGTCAAATGTGCTAAATGAAACAGAATATCGAGGGCATGGAAGAACACATATGCATGACATTGGCTTGCTGGTAACCTACTGTGTTGCTTTTCTTTTTTTTTGTTTTTGTTTTTGAGGCAGGGTTTCTCTGTGTAACAAGCCCTGGTTGTCCTGGAGTCGATTTGTAGACCAGGCTGGCCTCAAACTCACAGAGATCTGCCTGCCTCTACCTCCCTAGTGCTGGGATTAAAGACATGTGCTACCAACCCAGCTATGTTGCCTTTCTTAACTAACCTTATTGTATGTGAATGGCTTGTCCTGGGGTTAGATCGGGTTAGATCAGCTTCAAATTTCAAAGCAGGGAGTAACTGGGGTGTGGCCCTTTCTCTGCCCAATCCTAATACCCCCTT
This sequence comes from Lophiomys imhausi, assembly GCA_907164525.1. Classification (NCBI taxonomy): domain Eukaryota; kingdom Metazoa; phylum Chordata; class Mammalia; order Rodentia; family Muridae; genus Lophiomys; species Lophiomys imhausi. Next base: position 5,176,399 of record CAJQZJ010032516.1, read on the forward strand.
GTCACACTCTGCAGCTGTGGCCCACCTTCTTTGAGAAAAGTCTGGTGAAAAAAATGCTTTCAGAAAACCCTCTCGGATCTGAAACTGGACTGTCTGGACCTGTATCTAATACACTGGCCTCAGGGATTTCAGGTTTGAGTCCGTCTTTGCCCCATCTGTAGCTGCTAAGCAGATGCCAGAAAACAGCAGCTGTGCCTGAGCTGGAGGTGGGGGATGGGTTGTTTTGCTAGAGCTGGGGTGGGAGATAGGGTGTATCACGAGTTTTGTGCACAGCAGAAAGCCAGTGGCCTGTAAAGCAGTCTAGGGTCACGGGTGGGAGAAACATGTGCTTGTGTTTCCTTACAGTCGGTTTGAAAGAAACTGATTGTTGCCAGCTCAGACAAACTGCAAGCTGGCCTGTCACTTTCCTATCCGTTCCCAGCTGAGGTCCCCTAGGCAGAGAGGGTAGGAATCTCTTGGGATGATCTTGTACAACACACTTCAAGGATCAGCTCCCCAGTCGATTATAGCAACACACACACAGGTGAGTACCATCCAGGATCAAACCCCAAATAGTCACTATGATCTGAAAAACTACAGCTCAGTGCAGGCTCCTCAGAACTGAAAGGAGTGGGGAGAGTCTGGAGAGATGGCTCTGCAGGTAAGAACACTGGCTGATCTTCTAGGAGATGCAGTTTGAGTCCCACATGGAGGTTCAGAACTGTCTATAATTCCAGTTCCAAAGGATCCCACATCCACTTCTGGCCTCCACAGGTACTAGACAAGCATGTGGTACACACACATACATGCAGCAAAACACCCATTCACATTATTAAAAAAAATGGAATTGAGGGGATGTGAATTCTCATTCTGCTGCCCTCATGACTAGTTTGGGTGATGCCATGGCATACTATCCAAACTTCGGGTTAAAAGCTGGGTAGCATCTTCCTCTGCTAGTCATGCCCTTCTGATATAACCTGTGTCTAACAACCTTGAAAACAAAATGTTCCCCAGGTTTCTATGGATTTGGGTGTGTTGGGTTCGTTTCCATGGTAACAATAATGCTTTTTACAACATGTTAAGGATAGATAGTGAAACAGTGTCCATCAGTGTCAGACACACAGCCACATGCCACAGTGGACTAATACATAGATTTTACTGAAGTTTGCTGTCTAAAGTGCGCTCCCCAGAGTGTGGAGAATGGCTATACAGGTGTTCCCTTTTGGTATGTCATTGTTCTCAAACCTTGCTTCACAGAACCAGGTATTCAGATGTAGATCGTAATGAGCTTTTTATTTTGCATTTACAGTCTGGAAATGTCATTTTACCCACAGATGATAAAGGCAATATTCTTACCAATAAATACACATTCTTGGATGCTTGGGAGGTAGGTTCCAGCTTCTCCAAGAGTGCTCAGAAAAAAAAAAATTTCTGGCAGGCTGGCTTGAGACTCTACCCTGGCATGAAAAAGCCCAAGTGCATTGTGTCCAATTTTACTACTATTATTTATAAGTTTTCTCTGTCTTTTCTAAACATTCATTTATCCATTTTTGGGAGAATGACATTTATAGAGGTCAGAGAACACTTGTGGAAGTAGGTTCTCTGCTTCAACTATGTGGGTTTCCAGAAACTAACTTGGGTCATCAGTCTTGGCCTTGAGCACCACTATCCCCAGAGCCACCCCACACAGCACTTCAAAGGAATGAAAGGATGCAATGGACTGGGCATGGTTGGTGCATGCCTTGGATTCCAGCACTCAGAAGGTAGAGACAGACAGATCTCTGTGAGTTCCAGGCCAGCCTTCCATATAGCAAGTTCCAGATCAGCTAGAACTACACAGTGAGACCCTGGATGGATGGACGGACGGACGGACAGACAGACAGACAGACAGACAGACAGACAGATGATAGATAGATAATGTGTCTTGGTTGGTGTTCTATTGCTGTGAAAAGACACTATGAATGAGACAGCTATTCTAAAAAAAAGCATTTAATTGAAGGCTGGCATAAGCCAGATGTTCAGCCCATTATCATCATGGTGGGAAGCATGGTGGAGCACAGGCAGAAATGGTGCTGGAAAAGAAGCTGACAGCTACAACCTGATCCACTAGTCAATAGAGAGACGTTGGGCTTGTCATGGGTTTTTGAAACCTCAAAACCCACCCCCAGTGACACACTTCCTCCAACATGGTTATATCTACTCCAACAAGGAGACACCTCCTAATTCTTCTTAAGCAATGCCACCACTCCTTGATGACTAAACATTCAAATATATGGAAGGCCATTCTTTTTTTTTATTAATTAATTAATTAATTTTATATCCCCATAGCACTTTCCCCTTCATTCTGTCCTCCCAGTACCTCCCTCTCACCTCATCTCCCTGCTATCCTCCCTTCCTTCTTCAGAAGAAGGAAGGCCTCCCATGGATGTCAACCTGTATGGGGGACATTCTTGTTCAAACCTCCACAGATAGGTAGGTAGGTAGATAGATACATAGATAGACAGGCAGATAGATAAATAGGAGATAGACAGACAGACAGACAGACAGATACACTAGCATGACCAGATATGTCAACACAGGGTGGTACTATGAACCTACAGCTTAATCCAGTAGAAACCTCACTGACCACAATTATTAATAAAGGAAATTTTTAAAAAGCATAAAGAAGTCAAAATGAATCATAAACCCTACTCAAACTTGACACTAGACACAGTGTAGCATTTATCTTATTTTCTATTGGGAAGTTGCTAGGCTCCTTAGATCTCAGCAATGCTAAATTGTCTTGTCTAGTAAAGTCCTTGCTCACCCTGGTGCTTCTCAACTTGGTACTAAAATCTCCAGGGGCATTTTGAACATCCTAATCTCCATGCTGCGTCCCAGAAAAACCAGTAAGATGCCCTGGCAGTGGAGTCAGGACACTCATCTCTTTTAAAGCCTTCAGAGGGTTCAAGGTGTATCCAAGATTAGTAAACAATAGACAACGTGTCAGCAGAGCACCCTGCTTGTCCCTGCCGCCAAGTCCTTGCTCCTTCTTTCCTCCGGTCTGCTCATGATTTCACCCGTTCTTCATGTTATGTTTCCAGGCACAATTTAAACTCTCCCTCTAATATCTCTCTTGGGATCAGAAGATTCGTTCCTTTCCTCCCTGATTCCTATGTTATTCAAACTGTCAGATAAGCAGACACCTTAGCACTTGAATTGGGCAGGGAGATCATTGTATATATTCTAGCAACTATTGGACAGGAATTTATAATGAATGAATTACACATTTACATTGGATTAGTGGCTGCACTATAGGGTTGAATAATTATCTTTGGGCAAGTTTAGAACAAGATCACTGTGGTTAATAAATAAACACCAACTCCTTGGGTTGATTCCATTTTGTCTAAGCAAGCAGTCAATAGGATAGACTTTAGCCCAATTGCAGCTCCAGGCTAGGTGCTCCTACCAGGGTCCACATATCTTCAAGGGCTTCCTCAAAGCACACCATATTGTATTTGGCAGGGAAGAGAGGAATTACAACTCAGGTAAGTAGATGGGCCTGGGTGTAGGCTAATAATCACAGTTATATTGAGGGGTGAGGCAAGAGGTCCACAATTCAAAGTCTATCTGGGTTTCAGAGTAAGGTCAAAATCCAATGTTTGACTTAGAGAGACCCCCTCTCAAAATTGAAAGATGGAATGAAGGTGGTTTGGGGGAACAAGGATGTAGTTCACCAATAAAATACTTGCCCACCTCATAAGGAACTTTAGGTTCAATCTGCAATAGCATAAAATAAAAAATAAAAAAGAGAATCAATAGGAGAGATTCTTGCCACAGGGCCAATTTCCCAGAAAACCAGGATTGGGTGAGTTGAAAACATAAAGTACATGAAACCTCCCTTCTCCTTCCTCATTACCTCAGATCTGGGAAGGGGGATGGGTAGAAGGGCTGGAAGCAGCCATGAGGGCACCACAGTCTCGACCAAAACTCTCCTTTAGTGCTTCTCTTAACCTTGCATGCAGGAGCCTTTCCTCCTACCCAAGGACTAAGAACGTCAGCATCCCTTAGCCTCCTACAGCATTCTAAATAAACAGTTCTCAACCTGTGGGTTGAGGCTCCTTTGCAGGTCAAACTGGGATCACATATCAGATATCCTGCATATCACATGGCATCTATTCACTTATAGTTGGATTTTAGCCATATAGTACAGGATAACTATACTACAACCAATGCACCAAAGTGAACAGGACCAAATATGCATACCTCATTTAAGTTGAGAAGTTTATCAGTATAAAGTGAGACACTTTGCCCTAGTAGGCCCCCAGTGTATGAGGAGGCTCTTGGCCCTCATATGACTGCTGAACTGGGGTGGGTGGGGGACTGTTATGTAGGGACACTCCACTCCAGAGGAGTGGGATGGAAGGGTTAGGGGGTAGAGGGTGGGAGGGGTGGAAAGAGGACCCTATGATGGAGATGTAACCTGAAGCAATAAATAAATAAATTTTAAAAAAGATATCCTGCATATCAGATATTTACATAATGATTCCTAACAGTAGTGAAAATACAGTTATGAAGTAGCAACAAAAAATTATGGTTGGGGTCACCAAAACATGAGGAACTGTATTAAAGGGTTACAGAATTAGGAGGGTTGAGAACCACAGATCTAGACAATATTCCTCACTGTGACAGGGCATGGAGGAACTGGTGGACCAGGGGCTGGTGAAAGCCCTGGGCATCTCCAACTTCAACCACTTCCAGATTGAAAGGCTCCTGAACAAGCCTGGGCTGAAACACAAGCCAGTGACCAACCAGGTACATTCTGTTCGGTGCAGGGTCCTTCTCTGTGCTGCTTCAACACTGGGAGGCAAGTTCAATACTGTCTACCCAGTCTCTTCTCTGGGGTCTGTGTTCAGGATGCTTAGGGAGGTGGGAGGCAGGCCTCTGGGTCTGATTTGTATTTCATCTATCAGTGGGTTTGCGTTTGATCTTTGTCATTTCTCATGTGGAAAAGTCCTTCTGAGCCACTCAGAAAGCAGGCCTGCTTCCCTAGTGATGGAGGTGTTTTCTCTTACAGATCGAGTGCCACCCATACCTCACCCAGGAAAAACTGATCCAGTACTGTCACTCCAAGGGCATCACCATCACAGCTTATAGCCCTCTGGGCTCCCCAGACAGACCTTAGTAAGGCTTCAGAGTGCTGTAATGCAGTGATCTGTTATGTATTCTAAATGTTAATTGCTCCCAGAGGCCTACTTGCTGTCTGCTACCTTGCTTGCCAACCATTGTCTCTGATTGGTTGAATAAATGCTGAGGCCTGAGATTGGGCAAAGAGAGAGTAGGTGGGGCTAAGGTTGGAAGGCTTTTGAAACAGGGAGATAAATGGGAAGAGGAAGCCAGGCTGGAGCAAGGAGAGGACACAAAATAGGGTAAATGGAAGAAGACCATTCCATGTGGCCTGGAACATCAGCATAGCATGGAGAATGACAGCCCAAGGGGATATATGTATATATATTGGGGTTTTATTTGGGGAGTAACAATTAAAAGCTAGCTTAGATGGGCTAAGATTGTTCAATCCAGACTAAGGCTTGTTAAAATCCATTAGGTGTCTTTGTGTGTTTATTTATAATGGCAGGTTAAGGATTAACACTGCTGACCAATTAACTGTAACATAAATACTGGTAAATAATTTAATTATTTACTTCTTCAGTGTTGGCTCTTTTTTTCACCTTTAAAATTAGCGTTTCACAATTTGCTGATATTAGTATGTAATTTCTAAGGCACAAGGAAAACTGTGTCTATCTTTGGCAATGTGTTGAGCCACCCAAAAGGGAATACAACTGTAATAACATTTGAAAAAGCCAAACAGTTGTCATGGCTCATTCTCAGAGAACATGCCTTCTCCATCCTACAGTGTTGGGCCACCTTTCCAACTGCTAAAGCTCCTGGTCCCATAGATGGGCTCAAGGGAGCCACATGCTTTCCGTTTTTCTGCCTGTCTCTCAGACAGAGGAGGCTGTGGTGCTCGGCCTTGACACTGTCCTGGCAGTGATGTTTCTGGACATATAGCCACAGTGATATTTCACTCCAGCCATCTTTCTGCCTCTAGCGCCAAGCCAGAGGACCCTATAGTACTGGAGATCCCCAAGATCAAAGAAATCGCTGCAAAGCACAAGAAAATTGCAGCCCAGGTAACATGAGTATTTTTCCTCTTTTATCAAGCAATCCATTCTTGTAGTCACATGTTTCATTTGTATCTCCCTTCTTTTAATCTGCTGGAGAGGAAGAACTGAGAATTGTAAGTCTGTTGGGATTTCCAGGAAATATAGCTGGCATCAAAGAAGGACAGCCTCTGTCCATCAGCTGTCTGTCAAACCCTTAGGCTCAACCTGGAAAATATTGCTAATCAGACATAATCTTAGCCTTATGATCACCGGCTACCTTCCTATCTAGGGAAACTGCAGTGTTGTCCCCCGCCCCAGGATGGGGGGGGGCATAAAATGAGAACTGGTAATTTTAATCTAATCTCTAACCATAGCTAAAGCCACAGAGAAATATAGATATATTTTATTATTCATTTCACTAGGAGGGGTTCTTTGTAGGTAAATGAACGCCTGCTCTCCTGGCTCTGCGCACAGGTTCTGATTTGGTTCCATATAGAGAGGAATGTGGTGGTGATACCCAAGTCTGTGACACCCTCCCGCATACAGGAGAACATTCAGGTAAGACCTGGGCCATTCATCTGATAGTCCTCAGTAGAGTGGGGTTGGGGAAGACCCTGTCTTTAAGCTTTAATCCCATTTCTTCATTGCCAGTGTGTCTCCCTCCTTCTGACTACCTTATCAACTCTTAGGCTCCGTGACTGGCCTCAACAGAGCTGTGGTGATCACTTATGGGCCAAGGAAGGGCTGAAGGCAGGAACTAGCAAAGACCTGTCAGGTCTGAGCACAAGTGTGCTTTATCCCACTGAGAAAGTTCCTGCTTACCCTTGAACACTTAGATCAAAGGCCACATGCTGCCCTGCTCAACTGCGGGCTGTCTTGGTCTACTCACCACCTTTTTGCAGAAGCAGGTGGTGTCTCTGACAGGCCCCTCAGATTTCAGTCATTGTGCACACATGCATACCCAAAAATTCCACATGCCACTTGTGTAACACTAATCCCTCTAAATAACACAGTCATAATTTACAGAGTAATTTGGATGCATTGTGTACATAATAGGAGAAACACCTAGAACCTCAGATTCCATCAACCTTACTAAGGATGTTTTTTTAAATTCTTGACTTTCTAGGTCTTTGATTTCCAGTTGAGTGATGAGGAGATGGCCACCATTCTCAGCTTCAACAGAAACTGGAGGGCCTGTGGCCTGTTTGAGTAAGTGGTACACGGTTGAGTAGGAGGTTGATCAGGTCTTTTCCTAAGGTTACAAAGGGTTAGTAGGAAGGAATGGAAGGCATGTGGAATGACTTTTGTCTTCAAATACTATTTTCTGGCAGTTGTGAAATATTAAAGTTTGAGTCCTGGGGAATCACTAGGAGTAAAGACATTGTTACTTGATGTTCAATTTCTGAATCTTCCACACAGACCTAGGATTTTAAAAAAAGGAGCTGTCACTACTATGTGGGAGTTAAGTTCTCATTCCCTCACCCATTCACTCAGTAACTTACTGCAGTGTGCTATGGCCAGGAATATTGTACATATTTGGAGCATCACACTACCAACTTCCTGTTCCTGGTCATATATGCTACAGAAGTAACTGAAATCACTCTGAATACGTACATCAAAGAGTAACAAATGTCACAGAGAAAAATGAAGTAGAGGGTAAAGGCATAGGAAATAGTGAGCCTTGTGTAATAGATACTTTAGTACATGACTTATGCAGGGGAAGCTTTGCTGACAACGTTACCATTGAAGGAAGTGAAGGGTGAGCCATGTGGATATTTAGGGAAACTGCCTTGTAGGCAAGAGAGCAAGTATGAACGCCCTGATGTAAGAGGTTTAGAGCACTTGAGTAAGGAAGCCAGTGACGCTGGAGCAGAATGAGGGCTATTGTAGGAAGAATGGGCAAGTCAGAGAAAACATTAGGCTAAGAACACACAGTGGTATAGATCAAGAGATGGACCCTGATTTTCTATCAGGAGAAACTGAGAAGCCAGGAGAGGATTTTGAGCAGAAGCTGGCAAGATGTGACAAGTCTTTATTATTATTTTGTTTTTGTTTTCTTTTTTTCTAAAATTGAAAAAAATTTGTTTTGTGAATTTCACATCATCTACTCTGTTCCCTCCCATCTCCCACCTCCCTCCAGATCTACCCTCACCCTTGCAGTCTGTCCCAGCATAAAAAAATAACAGCTCATTGTGGAAGCTACAGTGTATCTCAGTATGTTCCACAATATTCCCCTTTGTCCCCACATTCTGCTTGCAAATGTTCATTATAATGACTCCTTGGTCTGGTACAAGGCCCCTGGTTTCTGCTACTCTGTCAGTACTGGAACCTCTCTAACTCCTCTCAGATATGCTGTAATTTTTCTGTGTCATGGAGATCCTGCAGTCCTGGGTTGTGGAACTGACCTCTTCTTGTACTCCAGTAGTTCATCCATGGGGTAGATGTTGGGGTGGGCCAACTCAAAGCCCTGGATCTGGACCAGAAACCCCCACTTGCATGGCCAGTTCTACTATGGAAAGGTGCAGGGCCTGCTCACCCAAGTGCTGCAGCATGTGAGGGGCAGGGACAGCTCTCCTGCTCTTGTGACCCCATCTGGGGTCACAGATCTCCTGTCGGCCACAATGGTGGGAAGGGCAAAAGGGAGGGGAGGGCATCTCTCCCTAGCTAATACCACCACATAGCAGACAGAAGGCAGAGCTGGCTCACCCACAACCCCCACATCCAGGACCAGGCAGAGTTCTTCTAGTTTCTGGCTTGTTTCCTGTCTTGGGAGCCCATCTGGTGCTTGCCTGGTACTGGTCTGGTAGTAATCACAGGCTACTCCATGGCACCAAAGTGGTGCTGGTATCCAGCTTGTTCCCCCCCCCCAGGAATGTTAGGCTACTATTCATTCAGATGTTCATAGGCCAGAACACTGAATTAGATATAGCCTCTCTCCTCTCTGCCACCTACTGATGCGTATGTGACATACCAGTTACATCTGCAATGCCTCTAGGGGCAGTGACATATCTTAAAATGTCACACTGACTTCTGCATTGAGAATGCCAGAGGGGTACTATAATAATACAGAGAAGAGGACAGTTATTGGACTTGAGTCATAGTGGTGGAGATGAGGAAGATCAGATTCAGGATAAATGGAAAACGGCTATTTGAGTTTGCCAAAAATGAACAAGTATATGGTTTTGTTTGCTTATTATTGTTTGAGAAACTCAAGAACAGAATTTTCATATAGGAAAAGTCAGGAGTTGGCTTGAGATGTATTTATGATGCTTGTTTGGCATAAAGTGAACTGCCACATGAAGCTGAATATGTCAGTGGAAGTCAGAGATTGATGGACTCAAAGTAAATCTACTTGCTTTGTACTTGAAACTCTACCACTTATTCATTTGTGATGTGGCCTTGGGTCATTTGGGTGATGTCACCAAGTTGCTTTATCTACAAAGTAGGGATGACAGTATTAACTACAGCAAACATTTCACTGAATACTAGTTTAGGATAGAGCAGACACTTTAAGTTCTTTGCCTCTATTAGTATCTTATTTAATACTCATAACCAACCTGTCAATTTCAATAGTGTTTCCCACTTTATAACAATGTGAGAATAAATTGAGGCCCTCAGCTGGGTGTCGGGTTGCTTATGATCCCTCACTGTGGCAATTAATTGGTGACTGGGTCAATGCTTATTTGCAGGGCCTCCCTCTTCAGATGCTTCTCTCATACTTTAGGGGAACAGTCATGGTCTGTGCACCCCATCTCGTTTTCTCATGGGTCTTATGGGAGAAGAGACTGAGAGCACAGATATGGCTGAATATATTAAAAATGCCTCTTATATCATGCCTATTGCTTCTGTGGAACAGTTTCTTCTTCGTGCTTGTTGCTGCAGGGCAAGTCACAGCGAGGACTTCCCTTTCCATGCTGAATACTGAAACTGAATCACCTGATGAGTTTGCCTGGTGGACCCTCTTCAACTGATGTACAACCCACTCCTCCTGAGTCCTACTTTTTGCCAAGCCTATCAGATATCATACCAAGTCAGCCACAATGGGGGCGGGGGTGGGGGTTCTGCATTTAAATTCTCACTTCACATTTCACAGGGCAATGTGACTCAGCAAAGGACAATGATTTTCACTAATTTGATCTGGCCAAATGTTTGTCAAACACCAGGAACACTGGTAACACTGAGGATAAAAAGATAAAATAATAAAAATAACAATAGTGATAAACATTTCAACACAGAAGTGCTTTTTGAGTGATTGACACATTGGATCCAACTCTCATTATTCATGTTTTACAGATGAGAAAATGGAGGCACGAGGGAGCCAAGAACTTGCTGAAGGCCCCAGGTAGTAAGAGGCTAAAGCAAGTTTCAAAAGAAAGTGCTCTCAGGGAGAGCTCAAGGCAATTTGATGCCCTCCTCTTCCCAAGCCTCCTCTTGGCCAGTACCCTCTTCTTTCTCTTGTAATTTTCTTGACTCTCATCTTGGCCACTCTTTTTACAAATTAAACTATGCTAACTTTGCCACATTTCATTCTTTTTTTGAGACAGGGTTTATCTGTGTGGCCCTGGATGGCCTGGAACTCGCTCTGTATACTAGGCTGGCCTTGAACTCACAGAGGATCCACCTGCCTCTACCTCCCTAGTGGAGTGTTGGGATTAAAGGTGTTTTCCATCATGCCTGGCCCCAAATGTTTTATAAAAAGAAGAGAAATATATTGAAGAACTAAGTGGTACCCAGGACAGTGGAGGACTATGCTACTCTCTAGCATCCCTGTCCCCTATAATCAATGTCACTGAAGATCATGGAGACACCTGATTCTTGGCTGCTTTATGATCATAGAAATAAATTTCCTGCTCTGCTCTTCCCCAGGGCCCCGCGATGATGGGGGATAGGTGGGCACTTGTAGTCCAGGGTTTCTACTCAGATGGCTCCCTCTGTGGTTGCTCAGTGGGGGCTTCTGTTAGGCGGCTGAAGGTCTGCAGATAAAGGCTGGCAGTATATCTGTCTTCTCTGGTGGTGTCTCAGCAGAAGTAACATTTCCTGACTAATCCCAGCTTTTCCTTGAAGCCTCCACATTGATTCTGATTCTACCTGTTGACACCACTACTGAGGTTAGGTCTTTCCTCCCATGTCCTCTTATCCCTAGGACTCAAAGTCTCTTCCTGCTGCTGCTTACCTTGGAATTACCTCCTCTTCTCCTGTTTGATATCCCAGCTTTAACAGCAAGGTTTCAGAAGGGCGGTGTTCACTTCTGGAGGCCCTGAGGATTCCTTCCTTGAACTTTTCTGACTTCTGCTATTTGCTGGGATCCCCAAAGCTCTTTGATGGGTAGTTGCTCCACTTCCTTATCTCTATCTGCCTTCCCATGACATTGATACTAGCCACTGGATTTATGACCAACCCCTACCATTATTCTTTCTCATTGAGACAAGAGCTGTGCTATCTTAGAGGAAGAGAGTAAAAATACCCACAAGGCTAACCTGTTCTTTCTCTAAGAACATCTTTTCCACTGGGAGATGGTGGTACACACCTTTAATCCCAACACTTGGGAGGCAAAGGCAGGTAGATCTCTGGTCTCCAGAGTGAGTTCTAGGACAGCCAGGGCTACAGAGAGAAACCCTGTCTCCAACAAAAAAAAAAAACAAAAACAAACAAAAGTGGAATGTCCTTTCTTGGTGTTAACTATAAAATAATAATACAAATAATGAGCAGGCATGAGGTTGCAGGTAGTTACTTATAGCACCGAGGAGACTGAGGCAGGAAGATTTCAGCAAGATCCAGGCTGGCTCTGCCATCTCTCTCTCTCTCTCTCTCTCTCTCTCTCTCTCTCTCTCTCTCATACACACACATACACTCATGGTACAAAAGTGTCATGCACATCACTCAGAACACACTGCCAGTCAAGTGTCCTCTCACAGGTACAGAGACAGAAGGAGAGACTCTTGTAAGTTGGAAGTCATGACTCCTCTAAAGTATTAAGATTTCTCCATCTCCCAAAGTAAGTTTCCCTTCTGCCTGCCTGGAAATGGCGCAGCTCCAGAGCCAGGCTCTTTCTGTCCCTGTTTGATCAACTGCAGCAGTTACTAAGAGGCCCCAGGTCCCTTCTGTGCCTGTTTCCTTCTTCTGCTTTTTTTTTTTTCTGTTTTTGGAAAAAATTATTTTCATACAATTTATTCTGATCATGGTCTCCCCTCCCTCTTCTTTTCCCAGATCATTCCCAACTCCCCACCCACCTAACTCTATACTCTTTCTCTCTCTTTGTCTTTAGAAAGCAAGCAGGCAAACAAACAAAGAATTAAGAAACATTCAACACAAACAAAACCTCATAGAAACACAATACCAGAAAACATTACATTTGCCTGAGCTCTGACAGGAAACCGTGACGTCAGAAAAATGAACATGGCGTTCCTCCTCTGATCCTTCCTTAAGGCACAGCATCTCTCTCAGTTCAGCTTCATCCATCCATTCATGAACAAGCAGCCCTGTGCTGAGATCCAGGCCCAAGCCCCGTGGGGGCAAGGGTGAACTGGCACAGAGTCAACAACACAGACTCCAGGAGTTTGGTTAAGTGGTCAAAGAAGATTCATTTATTCCAGGAAGGGGATGCCCTCTTTATACCCTCCACCCAGGGTCCCATTGGCTCCCTAACTGCAGACTGCAGCTGTAACTTTTCCTCATTGGCTCATGTCTCACTACTTGGTGTGGTGTCATCAGTCTCCAGGCATGTCTGGGCAGGTCTCAGGCAGGCTCCATGGGAAGCCCAGCCATGCATGTGTGTGCTGTTTAGCAGCAGGCCTTGTTCCCCCTACACAGCCCCCTGGAAAGCCACTTTTTCTGTGGTAGTTCTCAGGCTCTGGAGTCTTGAAACTTAACTCTGTTTTCCCAGTAAACTCTGGGACAAGCATGTAATCTGACTGCATCCTAATTATCAGCCAGCAACATCATCCTTTAAGAAGTCACCAGATTATTACAAATAAAGCTGATAAGAAGCTATATTCTTTTGTGTTTAGGTGAAATGTTCTGTAGATATCTGTTAGGTCCATTTTATTCATAATGTCTGCTAGTTTTACTATTTCTCTGTTTACTTTCTGTCTGGGTGACCTGTCCATTGGTGAGAGTGGGGTGTTAAAGTCTCCCACTATTAACATGGGTGGTTTGCTGTGTCATTTAAGCTTTAGTAATGTTTCTTTTATGAATGTGAGTGCCCTTGCATTTGAGGCATAGGTATTCAGAATGAGATGTCATCTTGCTAGATTTTTTTTCCTTTGATGAGTATGAAGTATCTTTCCCCATCTCTTTTGATTAATTTTTGTTGAAAGTCTATTTTATTAGACATTAGAATGGCTACTCCAAGCCTGGCATGGTGGTGCATGCCTTTAATCCCAGCACTTGGGAGGCAGAGGCAGGTGGATCTCTGTAAGTTCAAGGCCAACCTGGTCTACAAAGTGAGTCCAGGGCAGCCAAGGATACACAGAGAAACCCTGTCTTGAAGAAGAAGAAAAAAAAAAGAATGGCTACTCCAGCTTGCTTCTTGGATTCATTTTCTTGGAAAATTTCTTTCTAGCCCTTTAATCTGAGGTAATGTCTATCTTTGTTGCTGAGGTGTGTTTCTTGTATGCAGCAAAATGACGGATCCTGTTTGCATCCACTCTGTTAGCCTGTGTCTTTTTTTGGGGGACTTGAGTCCATTGATGTTGAGAGATATTAATGATCAATGATTGTTTCTCCAGTTATTTTGATGCTAGTTGTGTGTGTGCGTGCATGCGTGTGTGTGTGTGTGTGCGTGCGTGCGTGCGTGCATGTGTGTGTGTGTTTTCTTTTGGTTTTCCTGGTGTGAAATTATTTCCTGTTTTTTTCTTGGGTGTAGTTAGCCTCCTTGTATTGGAGTTTCTTTCTAGTGTCCTCTGAAGGATGGATTAAAAAAATACGGTACATTTGCACAATGGAATATTGCTCAGCTATTAAAAACAATGACATTATGAAATTTGTAGGCAAATGGATGGAACTAGAAAAGATCATCCTGAGTGAGGTAACCCAGACCCAGAAGGATACACATGGTATGTACTCACTTATAAGTGGATATTAGCTGTAAAGTACAGGATAACCATGCTACAATCCAGAGACCCAAAGAAGCAACAAGGAGGGCCCAAGGGAGGATGCTTGAATGCTACTCAGAAGAGGAAATAAAATAGACATCTGGGGTGGTTGGAGGGAGGGAGCTGAATGGGAGAGGGTGTGGGGAAGGGAATCAGGAGGGATCAAGTGTGGGGAGGACAGTGGGAGAGAGAACTGTAATCAGTGGGGGGAATCTCTTGGACAAGCTAGAAATGTAGAACAGTGGAAACTCCCAAAAGTCTATGAGGTTGACCCTAGCTAATACTCCTTGTAATAGGGGATATGGAACATGAAACAGTCACCTCCTGTAGCCAGGCAAAACTTTCAATAGAGGGATGGGGACACCAACCCAGCCACAAAACCTTTGACCCACAATTTTTCCTGCCTACAAGATGTGCAAGGCTAAAGAGGGAACAGAAAGTGAGGGAATGAGCAACCAATGACTGGGCCAACTTAAATCCCATGCCATGAGAGAGAGAGAGCCTACCCCTGGCACTATTAATGATATTCTGCTACACTTGCAGACAGAAGGCTAGCATAACTGTCATCTGAGTGGCTTCATCCAGCAGCTGATAGAAACAGATGCAGAGACCCACAGACAACATTAGGCAGAGCTAAGGAAATCCAGTGGAAGATCGGGAGGGAGGATTGAAAGAGCCAGAGAAGTCAATGACACCACAAGGAAACCTACAGAATCAACTAACTTGGGCCCCTAAGGGCTCACAGAGACAGAGCATGCATGGAATTAACCTAGGGCCCCTATACATATGTAATAGATGTACAGCTCAGTCTTCATGTAACTCTTAACAGTGGGAGCAGGGGCTGTCTCTGACTCTGTTGCCTGCCTTTGGATCCATTTCCCCTTACTGGGCTCCCTTGTCTGACCTCAATAGGAGAAGATACACCCAGTCCTACTACAACTTGATATGCCAAGGTGGATTGATATACATGCCTGTGCTTCTCTAAGGAGAAAAGGATGGGATACAGGGAGAGAGGAGGTGAGAGGGAGGGACTGAGAGGAGAGGAAGGAGGGAAAGCTCTCATTGGCATGTAAAGTAAATAAATTAATTAATGAAGAAAAAAGGTAAATAAGTCCTCACATAAGGAGCTGCACTCAAAGCTGCAAGCTCTACCAGCTCTAATGAGCTGACGGGTTGGCTTTGCCCCAGTGGAGGCCTGCCCTGCCTCTGGTGTGGGATGAGCCTGGGCTGGCAGCCAAGGCCACTTCCAACTGCAAGGACAAGAATAGTTATGGGCTTTGGGCTGCCGAAGAGAGGCTGGGGCTGGTTAGGGAGCTGCAGCCTGGGTCAGCAGGCTCTCAAGTGTAGTAGGGGTTAGAGGTCACTGTATTTCTCCAGGGTTTAGCATCACAGCTTGGCTAGTGTCCCAACACCACCAGTGACCAGGAACTCCATTCCTAATGAATCCTTGGGAAATATAAGTGGTTAAGAGCACTGGCTGTTCTTCCAAAGGATCCAGGTTCAAATCCCAGCACCCACATGGCAGTTCACAGCTGTCTGTAATTGCCGGGCATGGTGACGCATGCATTTAATCCCAGTGCTTGGGAGGCAGAGGCAGGTGGATCTCTGTGAGTTCAAGGCCAGCCTGGTCTACAGAGTGAGTTACAGGATAGCCAGGGCAACACAAGAAACCCTGTCTCGAAAAACAAAAACCCTATTATGTGCTTGCTTTTCCTTTCTTCCTGTACATCTCAATTCTGTGTACAGTGACAGCAAAGAGCAGGCTGTCCTAGCCTTCAGGAAAGCCCTCCAGATACCAAGTCTAGCTGCTTTATGCTTCTTGTATTCATTTACTTTTTTGCTAAATATCTCCAGTTAATGGATAAAGTGAAATAGAACCAATTAGCATGAGTTAACGTCTTTCAACAATTCTATACTTGGCTGGTTTAAAGAGCTCATACTGCTTCACAACATACTCCTTCAGCTTCTCCCAGAGGAGCCATTCTGACCTTTGAAGATGAAACTATTAATTTCAACTATATTTATTAATAACTATAAGCACTTATAACAAATATAAACATATTACCTAACAACTAGCCCTAAGAATAACTATAAACCCCTATTACCTAACAACTAACCCTATTATTAATAACTATAAACGCCTATTATCTAACAACTAACCCTAACCTTTTAGAAGGATACAGTCTCTGGGGCAGGTCCTCTGTCATCAGGAACACCTCTGGAGTAGATCCTTTAGGGCACTTGGTCAACAGCCTTTCCCCAGGAACACCTCAGACTTGGTCCTTTAGGGTAAATTGGCTACTGCATTGCTATAGCAGCTTCACTTTAAATGAGGCTTGAGGGTTTCTTCTCTCTGGAATGCTTCAGCTGTCTGTTAGTCAACTTATTCAGTTTGTATTAGCCACTCAGCTGCTCTGCAACAGCTGTTGGGGCTGCCCACAGTTCTATTCAGGCTGTTGTTTGAACTGGTTGAACCTCTCTAGGCAAAAGCTGTGCCACAGGGTTTAGTCCTTGGCTTTTTGCTACCTTACTGAGGCCTTCTCTGCTCACCAGCTTCTTTCTGCCTCAGGAAAACCTGGCCATATTTTTTCCAGCTCTGTTTGAGATCAGCTTTTCAGCACTTTTTTTCATCAGATGATACAAGCCATCTTGCATCTCGTAGTTTCTAGCCTGGGAACTCTCGGGTTCCACCCACTTCATCCTTAAATAGGGTCTCTCCTTGTTTTATCTGGCTTCAGCCTAATCTGGGCTCTGCCCACTTTGTAAGGTTATTAGCAGCTGCAAACAATGCCAGGCCACAAACATTGTTTTTAGTCGATATTCTGCCAAGCCAAGTGCCCACAGGTGCCAGTCTGATCTTCATGTCCCCTTTTAAGAGACTGTATCAGAAGCCCCTTGATGTTCACTAAATCTAATTTATATTAATCTAACTCCCCTTACGGACCTTTTTTCTCTTTTTGACATGCCTGAACGCAATGGCTATGTCCCTATCTGTGAAGGTCCATTTTGATCGTCAACTTGGTTAGAATAACAAAACACCCAGGACATTACTGAGGTACACCTCTGAGTTTCTTCATGGAGGTATTTCCTGAGAGAATAACTGAGAGAGGTTATACTTATCAGGAAATAACTTAGGAGAAAACATAAATTTTTCTGTCTTACAATTCGGGAGGGCACAGTCCATTGTGGTGCGGAGGGCATGTTGGAAGAATATAAGGTTTCTTTCTCATATCAGAACAGATCAGGAAACAGAAAGAAATAAAAAATGAAGTCTGGAGTTCAGCTGGGCTTTCCCTTCCTCCATTTCATTCAGCCACCTCTTAGGAATGTGCCACCAACATTAGAGAGACAAACCTGTATCATGTCTGTGAGAAACTATCTAGATTAGGTTAATTAAGGTGGGAAGAACCATTCTAGCTGTGGATGGCATCATTCCATGTCTGGTGCCCTAGCTAGCTGAATTCAAACATTCATTTCTGTCTGCTTCTTGAGTTTAGATGCAATGTGATCAGCTGCCTTACATTCTCGTCTCTGTGTCTTCCCTGCATGGTGGACTGTTTTCCTTCAAACTGTAAGCCAAAAGCAACCCTTCTTCCCTTAAGTTGTTTTTTGCCAGGTATTTTGTTATAGCAATAAGAAGAAAACTTATAAATACATAACACCTCGCTCAATTCTTTTTCACTAAGATTTTCTTTCTAGACATTGTATGCATTTTTAATCAAGCAAATTTTATTATGCACATGTAGTCATCAGAATAAAAATGGTAGAAAGATAAGTTTCTTAAAAGTCTAAACTAAGACTATATTGGCAAATTCATGAAGCTAAAAGTATATAAGCAAAGATTTTATTAAACACTCTGTGATTGATGAAAAGTAGCAACAGTTTCTTGAAAATTAATCCCAATCCTCAACTTTGTGCTGTTTTGGCCACTCATTTGACCAAGAGAATGTGGCCGAAGTGACACTGTATACATCTGGTAAACAGAGTCACTGGAATGCTATTACATCATGACTTTGTCAATGAGTCCAAGTTAGTCTCCAGCAGATGAGAGAAGACACTTAGGAAAAAGGAATCCCAGCCATTTTTGAAATCCCAGCCCAGCCAATTAAAGCCAAACTTAAGGCAGAGCTTCACTGATGCCACACGGGCCGAGCAATTCCAGCCTAAACCTTGGACCTGTAAGAACTGAAGCAAAAATGGCTGCTGTTATCACGAGCTGACATCGCACCCAGAAATTGCTAACTGCTTACTCCTAATTACCAATAAGAGTCTTCTTCACTGACTCAGATTTATTGGCTAAAGAACAAATATGAGCAAGAATAATACACCTTTCTTGACTTTGTGACTCACAGAGAATTCAGAATTCTAACACTTGCACTGTCATGCCACCCATGTGCAGAGGGAGTGGATTTAGGAGACTTTGTACAGTACTCTGGTGCCACCAATTATGAGATATGCATGTATTATTAATGTTGAAGCAATTAATTTACCAATATATTGTGATGTGTGTTAAGGTTTTCTACCTATAGGTACAAACGTCATGTCAACAGACCTCCATAAACAGTGTCATCATACACCATCTTGGAATTAAAATCTGTTTCAAGACCTAACCAGAGTCAACTTATTAGCAAATGAGAATGTATAAAAGGTGAAAAGAAGCACAAAGGAACAGAAAGAAACACACCACCTATATCTCAGCCCTAAATAATGTCACATCATGGAAATACCTATATCTTTTCCATGAGTTGATGGCTACTCAAGTGTTATAATTGACACAAATCAGGTCAAGACTTGTCCATCTCTAAACTGAATCTAGAATTGTAATCTTTAAAACCAAGACACTGAGCCGGGCGGTGGTGGCGCACGCCTTTAATCCCAGCACTTGGGAGGCAGAGGCAGGTGGATCTTTGCAAGTTCGAGGCCAGCCTGGTCTACAAAGCGAGTCCAGGACAGCCAGAGCTGTTAAACAGAGAAACCCTGTCTCGAAAAACCAAAAAAAAAAAAAAAAAAAAAAACCAAGACACTGCTGTTCCCTTTCCTTGGCTGCCTTTTTATCTCCCAGTGACTGAGTTCCTATCTACATCAACAGTCTTCTATGCTGAACTTGCTGACTCATGGTGAACAAGCAGAAAAGTTATAACACTTTAGTCAAAAGTCTATAAACATGGAAGAAACAACTATATCCTTCCAGAGGTAAGTAAAGAAACAAAATGCGGTATAATTGGGACTGGAGGAATGGCTCAGTGGTTCAGTGTGCTTCCTGCTCTTCCAGAAGACCTGAGTGAGCTCAGTTTCAGGCACCCATGCCTGGAGTCTCCAAACTGTTCAGTAACTCCAGCTCCAGGGACTTGGGATGCCCTCTTCCAGCCTCTGCAGGTACTCACACATAAATAAAAACAAAATAAAATTTAAATATGGTGCATACAGACAATGGAACAATAATCCCAATAACATAGAAATAACCCATCATCAAGGCACTAAGAGGCACTGGGGGGTTCTATGTTTATGATGTTAAGATTATGGACATTTTTCATAAACAAGTCTTTATGCTAGCTACGGGACATACTTGGAGAACTGGAAAGAAATAATATAAAGATAGGAAACAGACCCATGTCAGTAACCCCAGTATTTAGAAGGTGGAAGCATGAGGATCAAGACTCTAAGGTCATCCTAAGGTATATAGCTACTTCAAACCACCATGGACTGTGTGTGACTGTCTCACAGAATAAAGACACTTGAGATGCATAGGAAGTGGCCAAGAAGTAAGTAGAAACAAAAGAGATGAAATTGAGCTTAGAAAGTATGATTCTTAGGAAAAGGATCAGATTGTTTCATCTTTTATTAAACAATACAGTTGTTCTCCAGTGACAAGCTGTGGAGTATCTAATTAACTTGCTTGTTTTGAAAATAAACACCATAGCAGCACTGCAAAATAGAGGAGTGGTTTGTTTTGATATTTGACTTTTGTAAAATAGTACCACAAAAGCAAATATATAGTCTCTCCAAAATGATAGTTTAATGTTGATAACTTTCACTATTAATAACTTAGTATAACATATTTAGTCTTAATCTTACCAAAGTTTAATAATTATAAGGACACATTTTTGAGAATAAGATTATTCACCTGGTTATAAATATATTAGCAAATACATTCTTATAAATGTTCTGTTGCGATTTTAATTTATATGTTATTTAAAATTATATTAAATGCTGTACATTTAAATTTATATAAAATATTTAGTTCACTTGAAGTATTATCTCTTTCTGTTGTAATTTAACCTTTATGGTGGAACTCTCTCACAGGGCCTTACCCCTTAGATAAAATGCTACCGGGAATCAATGGTTGCTGAGAGAGGGAGTATCAGTCCTCTCCAGGGATGAGCCCTCTCATAGGCCATAGTCCTAAACACACACATATATGAGCAACACTAAGTGGACTCAGTAAGTTGTGGTGTGTGTGTGTGTGTGTGTGTGTGTGTGTGTGTGAATAATAATTTAAAAAAGAAAAAGAGGTCATGAATTTGAGAGGAAATGGGGGTTGGGAGGAGTTGGGGGGAGGAAAAAGGAAGGATAAGAATGATATAAATATAGTACTCTTGGGTGAAATTCTCAAAAAAAAAATTAAGAATAAAGGGAAAGGCACCGGGCAGTGGTGGCGCACGCCTTTAATCCCAGCACTTGGGAGGCAGAGGCAGGTGGATCTTTGCGAGTTCGAGGCCAGCCTGGTCTACAAAGTGAGTCCAGGACAGCCAGGGCTACACAGAGAAACCCTGTCTCGAAAAACCAAAAAAAAAAAAAAAAAAAAAAAGGGAAAGGCTACGCGGGAGGGGGGTATCCAGCTTCCAGCCATTTTTATTTTTAATTAAACCATATATATTCAGAGGTTAATGCATAATGCTCTTCCAAAGGAGCGGAGTTCAGTTCCTAACATATCAGTTGTAACTCCAGCTCTGGCTTCTTCAGGCACTTGTACTCATGTGAACATATTCCTCCCCACCACATGTACATAGCTAAATTTATTAAATTAAGAAAAAGCATACATTAAGAATTCTGTAAAGATGCAAACTAATGCCACCCATACTGAGTCTTGTTTTGGAAAACATTGAAGTTTTATGTGAAAAATCTGACATGTAATGGTCTTCTGATTCTCAGCAGTATTGACCCACCATGTTATAATAATTAATGTCTTATGTCCCTATGTCAGGGATGCAAGTATCTTATTTGTATCTTCACCTCATCATTAATGTCTCACACAGCTTCTTCTTCTTCTTCTTCTTCTTCTTCTTCTTCTTCTTCTTCTTCTTCTTCTTCTTTTTTAGACGCATAATATACTGGCAGATGGGACAGGGAAAGAGTACTGAGTGCTTTCAAAGAGTGCTTTGAACTTTATTCTTTTGGACAAATGACTCTGGCTCAGGCTGGCCTTGCACTCCCCATATAGCCAACAGTGAACCTGACTTTTTAAATCCTCCTTGCTCAGTCTTTTAAGTACATCTTATCATAGGTATGAGCCATCATGAATAAATGGATACCATTTGCTTATGACAAAAGCAAAAAGTAAGTTTCTACTATTAAGGTCATGGTTATTCTTAGACCTTCATTAATAACAGGTCATTCACACTTGGCTCAGAATCAAATCTTCTTGTTTCCCTTAAAAGCAGAGGTGTTATTTTAACATCAGCAGTTAGCAATGTAGCAGAAAAGTTTCCAAAGTAGACATTACCTGGCAAAAATGGTTACCACCTTTTCTTCCTGTGACAAATACTTTCAATTTTATTTACAAAAACAAAAACTTTGTGCTGGAGCCACTGTCGCTGAGGCCAGACCACATTGCTGTGCACCGACAGCGCTGACACCCCTTCCTTGTGCATTAGTGGTCCCAAAAGGTTCAAAGTCCAAGATGGCAACCCCTAAAGACCAGCCTGTTATGAATCTTCTTAAGGAAGAACAGCCCCCACCCCCAAACAATATTACAGTTGTTGGGGTGGGTGCTGTTGGCATGGCTTATGCCATCAGTATCTTAATGAAGGACTTGGCAGATGAACTTGCGCTTGTTGACATCATGGAAGACAAGCTGGAGGGAGAGATGATGGATCTCCAGCATGGCAGCCTTTTCCTTAGAACACCCAAAGCTGTCTCAGGCAGACTATAGTGTGACTGCAAACTCCAAGCTAGTTATTTATCACAGCGGGGGCCATCAGCAAGAGGGAGAGAGCCAACTCAATTTGGTTGAGCAGAACATGAACATCTTCAAGTTCATCATTTCCAATGTTGTACGTTCCAAACTGTAAGCTGCTTACTGTTTCAAACCCAGTGGATATCTTGATCTGCATGGCCTGGAAAATAAGTGGTTTTCCCAAAAACCAAGTTATTGGAAGTGGTTCTAATCAGGATTCAGCTTGGTCCTGTTACCTGGTGGGAGAAAGGCTTGGGGTTCACTCACTAAGCTGTCATGGATGGGTCCTAGGGGAGCATGGAGACTCTAGTGTGCCCATGTGGAGTGGCATGAATGTTGCTGGCATCTACTGGAGGAATCTGAACCCAGATCTGGGCACTGATGCAGACAAGGAACAGTAGAAGGAGGTTCACTGCTTGACAGCGCCCATGAGGAGATCATCCTGGACCATTGGCCTCTCTGTGGCAGACTTGGCTGAGAGTATAATGCAGAATCTTAGGCAGGTGCATCCTATTTCCACCATAATTAAGGGCCTCTATGGAATCAGTCAAGTCTTCCTCAATGTCCCTTGTGTCCTGGAATCTCAGATGTTGTGAAGGTGACCCTGACTCATGAAGAGAAGGCCTGCTTGAAGAAGAGTGCAGATACACTCTGGGGGATCCAGAAAGAGCTGCAGTTCTAAAGTCCCTCCCAATGTCCTAGCTCTTCACCATCCAGGCTGCAGCAGGGTTTCTGTGGAGACCACACACTCTCTCCTCATCTGAGCTGTGGTCAGTGCAGTTGTGTTAAAGTGGCCCGGGGAAAACCCCAGTTTCCACCACAGCTCTACCCTGATGCTAAGTGGTACTCGTAGAGTGGTAACCTGGTTAATGTGACAGCCCCACTGTCTCCGAGACACACTGCCAATGGTGTGCAGGCTTTGGTTATCCTGGAAGCCTGCTGTGTCGCTGTGCTGTGCATCCTCAAACTTGCCTAGGCCAATGAGTTCCCAAGGAGTCATATCCTGGCCCCACTGTGCAAGTCCGTTATGCATATCTGGTTGATAACTGCTCTAGGGGGTGTTATTTTGTGTGTTATATGTTTCTGTAATATACACTGTAATATCATCATAAGGATGATGCAATCAAGTGTCATGTCAATGAAAACACCAAATAGATCTTGAACAGTGAAAAAAAGAAAAAGAAAAAGAAAAACTTATTTCCATGATGAACTGAGATATCTGGCTTGGAATGTGTCTCAGGGGAAGGAAAACACATGCAGAAAAATTTACCCAGACTTCAGGAAATGAACAAAAAGCCTCAGTGAAAAGAGGAGAGAGCTACTTTCTGTTAAATATGAGAATGAAGTAACAGCAGTTGTTGGGGAAAGAGCTGGCACATAATTACTCTACAGGAATTAGCTTTATTAGGAGAACGGGCCCCAAGGCCCTTATCCAACCTTGAGCAGGAAGAGCATTTGAAAGAAATGATGATATATCAAAAGCAGCATAACAGGGCCCTATGCTAACCTTCCCTTTAGAACCTGCAGAGGAGCTTCATGAAGAGGAAAAGTTTAACCTGAGATTCAGAGACAGGGATGGCTACCAGGAAAGTGGGGGTAAAGGCAGAGGAACTATGTTGGTCTGAATGAAAATGGCCCCCACAGACTCATAGGGAGTGGCATTACTGGAGGTGTGACCTTGTTGGAATAGGTGTGGCCTTGTTGGAGGAAGTATGTCATTGGGGGTGGGCTGTGAGCTTTCAAAAGCTCAAGTCAGGCCTAGTGTCTCATTCTCTGAAATGAAGAGTATTGGCTTAGGATCTCAAACACCAAGTTCTCAGCACAAAGGAGATTTGTTTGCAGAGGGACATAGGGCAAGAATTAGGACAAAGGAGACAGAGGATTAGAGAAAGGGGGAAAAGAATGAGGGAGAGGGAAAAGGGAGTATTTGTCCTGGAGGGACAGAGGACTGCCTCTGGATACAGAGAGGAGACAAATGTGGCCCATAGGAAAATGGCAGTTTATAAAGGTAAAATGGGAAATCCTATGTCAGGATGGGGTGCTTAACTTTAATTGGACATGTTGATAAGTTGAGCCAAAGGGGGCTTTTGATTGCTGTACTTCAGTATTTTAGTATCTGGACCTTATAGTCAGCATCAGGAGGAGGAAGTAACCAAATAATGAAACAGACCTTGGTGGCTAGCTTTAGGAATGTAACAGTTTTTAGCAAGGCAGAGGGATGGGGGAGAAGGGCAAGGCCTGCCAGAGCCATGTTTGCCATGTTCAAGCTAGCCAGAATCCCTTTACTTTCTTCCTGATACTTTTGGATCCACATGTAGAACTCTTAACGGCCTCTCCAGCACTATGTCTGTCTGCATGCTGCCATACTTCCTGCCATGCTGATAATGGACTAAATTTCTGAACTGGAAGCCAGTCCAAACTAAATGTTTTGCTTTTTAAGAGTTCCCATGGTCATAGTCATAGTCTCTCTTCACAGCAATATAAATTCTAGCTAAGACAGTATTCAGAAAGAAATTTATGGTATAAATGCTAACATCTGGCTTTTATAAGTTGGGGGGGGGTATATGATTAGCTTAACACAACATGTGACCAAAAACATGGAGGAGCCAGGTACCCTAAATTAAGCTCTTAATCACAGCTCTCTAGCAGACTTCTAAAGGCAATGATGATGGTAGTGAAGACAAAAATTTATGGTCTCACTCAGTGTCTAAAAGTTAAAAATTTTGCTCTTGGTCATCATTAATTTTGAAAACTTGATACAAGAATGGACATAACTTAAGGATTTTAATAAAATTTTGTGACTCATGTGTCATAGTTAGTGTTCTGTTGCAATGAAGAGACACCATGATCATAGCAACTCTTATAAAAAGACAGCATTTAACTGGGACTTCCTTACAGTTCAGAGGTTTAGTACATTATCATGGTAGGAAGCACAGCAGCATGCAGGCAGACATGGTGCTGGAGAGGTAGCTGGCAGTTCTCCCTCCAGATCCACAGCCAGCAAGAAGAGAGACACTGAGCCTGGCTTGGGCTCTTGAAAATGTCAAAACTGAACCCCAGTGACACACTTCCTCCAACAAAGCCACACCTCCTAATCCCTCCCAAATAGCACCACTCCCTAAGGACTAAACATTCTAACATATGAGCCTATGGGAATCATTCTTATTCAAACCACCACATTGTGTGTAAGCACTTTTTTGTATTGTTTGTTTTGGGGCCTGACAATACATTTCATTTACTAGTTTAAAGGAAGAGGCAAGGATGGATCTAAGCCAAGGCTACCCCATTCTTATCAGTGGTGAAGAAAACAGCATGTGCAGGCTGTCTTCCAGGAGTGGTTTTCTGGTTCACAAAGCATGAGCAAGCACCATGAGTGCTTTCCAGCCTGTTCCATCCTCACCTAGCCAGAGCAGAGGTGCCCCGCTGGACATCCCACATATTTTTTTTTTCCTTCCTTTTCTTTTTTTCTTCAAAGACTATTTATTTATCGTGTATACAGTGTTCTGCCAACACGTACACATTCACTCCAGAAGAGGGCACCAGATCTCAATGTAGATGGTTGTGAGCCACCATGTGGCCGCTGGGAACTGAACTCAGGACCTCCAGAAGAACAGCCAGCGCTCCCAACCTCTGAGCCATCTCTCCAGCCCCTTACATCCCACATCTTAAAGAGCACCACCCTTCTTTGTCTTATTCGACCTTTAGTTATTTATCCGCTGTGCTGTCTCAGTGTCCCTGTGGAGTGAATACCCTTAGTTCCTCTACTTCCAGCTTCCCACCCAAATTAGAAAATATACAAATGCAATTTCTACTTCAGTTTTTTACTATTCTACAGCAGTCTTATTGCCCATCCAGGGCAGTTGGGTCAACCAAACTTGTTTAGGGAAGTGAAAATCTAGGCTTGTTATGTGAACAATAGCCTCCAGCATCTCAGAAAATAACTGTCCTTGGATGAGGGCCTACAGGTTAGAGGCATTTTTGTTTGTTTGTTTTATAGCTCTCTTAGGCACAATAATTAAAACTTAAAACATGACTTTGGCTCTCAATTTATGTAGGAAGAATGAATCCCAATAAAATTATAGCCCTATAGCAACATACACTAGCTGGCTGGTGTTATGATGCATCAACACATACATAGCCAGGGTCATTTTAGGATACCAGGAGACTCTAAAAGATTTTTTTCTTCTGTAGGCACAATGTTGTGCACTGTGTGAAGATTCAAACACTGATTTTTGTGTCATATCTGGTTGCAATCCTTGTTCTGAGAATCTCCTGTTGCAGTGTTGTGTAAATATTGTTCCCCAAATGTTCCCTGATATGTCAATAAAGTATCATGACAGCCAAGGACTAAGCAGGGGAGAAAATAGGGCTAGACTTCCTGCCAACCAGGGGAGGGAGAGAAAGAGAGAGGAGGTAGGGGATCCAGCCACAGAGAGAGGTCCAGGAGACACCATGAGAAAAGAGCTGGAGCAGAGAAAATCATAAAATGCAAATATATCAGGAATTTTTGCTGGGAGGTAGCCAGTTTAGCTTAGAGGATTAGAATAGAGTAATAACTACTCAGTTGTTGTGCTTAAAGCTTGATAAATAAATAAAAATAGTCCAGTCTCAATTACTTGGGAGTTGGTTGATTAAGAGAAAACTGCAACACTCCTTAAAATTTACACTAACATCTTTCATGTGCTCTGCAACAATCTGGATCTAGGATGTTCCAGATGTTATAGACTTTGTCTTAAATTTTGCTCTGTTGGAGGGTGATGGAAACCTTAAGAGACTGAGTATAGTGTGTCTGAGGCCATAGGATTGTTCTCCAGCAAACCCTCCCCCCAAAAAACAGACATGGATGTGCATGCTTATGATCTCAGCACTTGAGAATTGAAGGTAAGACCATCAAAAGTTCAAGGTCACCCTGAGCTGCATGGTAAGTTCTAGGTTAGTCTGGTGTACAAAAGACACTGTCTCAAGTAAATAAATAGGTTCAGGAGAGATGGCTCAGTTGTTAAGAGCAATGGTGCTCTTCCAAGGACCTGAATCTGGTTCCTGGCGTCCATATTGTGGAGCACAACTGCCTATGATTTTAGTTCCAGGGGACCTGAACTCTTGTAGTCTCAACAGGCACCTGCACTCATGAGCACATGCACACACATATATTTTAAAAATAAAAATGGATCTTAAAAGATAAAACAAGGAAGCCACAAATCCAAACAACACCAGTTCTACAGGTGGAAGGGAGCATTAGTAGGTGGGCTGTAGAAAAGCAGAGAGGGACTGGGGCGGCAGCTCAGCCGCTAAGGCTAGGCTCACAACCAAAAGCAGGAAAGCAGAAAGCTCTCTTCCATAGGGTTCATTTTCAGATGCCCTCACATCTTCAGGGGATTACTGGAGGCTTGATATGTGTTATGTTTAGAGATACTGTTGGGGGCTTCCCAAGGTCTTTCCCCAGCATGAGGAGTCTGAGGGTCTTAGCTGACAGGGCGGCCTGCAGAGATGAAGAGTTGGCGAGGAGGAGAGAGAGTGGGTCAGGTGATGGACAGGGGAATTTAGCAGCTCTGACTGCCTAGCAAGCAGGACATTTCTGTGGCTCTGACAGACTAGCAACCGGGTACTTCTTTATTTATACAAGGTTCATAGAACAAAAACAGGCTTATGATTACCAAGTGGTACAGAGTTATGTCTGAAAGTTTAGCAGGTCATTTTCATCCTTAGAGAAATTTTTACCCAACAGCAATCTGACAGAAAATGCATGAATACAAATTAAATTACAGGCATTTCCAGAACCACAGCCTGGCACAACAGTGTCCCTGAACTTCATTTAAAAAAAAAAAAAAAAGCCGGGCGGTGGTGGCGCACGCCTTTAATCCCAGCACTTGGGAGGCAGAGGCAGGCGGATCTCTGTGAATTCAAGGCCAGC
>CAJQZJ010032516.1:5209700-5246213 GCA_907164525.1 Lophiomys imhausi
GTGAATTCAAGGCCAGCCTGGTCTACAAAGCAAGTCCAGGACAGCCAGGGCTGTTACACAGAGAAACCCTGTCTCGAAAAACCAAAAAAAAAAAAAAAAAAAAATCTTTCCACAAGGTCACCCGCCAGCTTCCTCTCTAACAGGCAACGACAGTTGTTTCAAAGAAGTAGTCACTGTAAGATGTCCCATTTTTCCTTGACATTTTCTCTTGCCTCAAACTGCTTGGACACCCATGAAGTTTACTAGAGTTATGTCTACCCATGGCAATGTCCTTTCCCAAATAAACTTACTAATTCATCTTGGATGACATTTCAACCATGTTATTTAGGTTGACAAACTTCTGGGCTACCCTCCCAGTAAATCACGCATTCTGCACCAGGGAGACTGCACATTAATGCGGAGATTAATCTTTGTTCACGCTAATCAGTCCTGCAAAAGACTGGAACGAAGTTCCTGTTCTAGTGGCCCAACCCTGGGCTGCAGCTGCTTGCTAATGTGGTAAGAGCCCGCCTCCTTCATCCAGGATATAAAAACTTCACCAGCCTCCTTAGAGAGGAAGCTGTCATTTCATCTGCTCTCTCGGAGAAGTCTCTGCAGCAACCATGGCGGCCTTCGTGGAGCTCAGTACCAAAGCCAAGATGCCCATCGTGGGTCTGGGCACCTGGAAGGTGAGCGTGCAACCTTGGGACTCCTGCTGCCTTCGAGGGGTGGGGGAAGTCCCTGGCATTTTCCCTTCTTTGCCCAGCATCTATCTGCCTTGGGTTTGGAACCCCAGAATCATCATCCAATGTCCTTTCGTTTGGAGCTGCTTTGGGTTGCAAAGTTCCAAGAGCCTTTCCCAGAAAGGCTGATAGCTTCCTTGGGAAGCGTCAGGTTTAAGCCAGTACTTTGAGGAGAAAACTGTTTTCAGGGCAGCTATTCTCTTAGAAAGCTTTTTCCTAGGGAGGCTCTCTGTTGGTTTGTAGTATACTGGCTGAGTTACTGAGAGAGAGGCTAGAGTTCTCAATGACCCTGCCACCCCCCTCCTGCTCATGATGCAAGACTACATGGCAGCGTCTGGGTGGCCTGGGAGCCTATGGGAAAGACAGAGTCTCAGGCCTCAGCCCAGGCTACTGAGCTGGTCCCTGCACTTTACCAAGACTCTATGTGAGTCCTTCACACATTACAATCTGAGCAGCATGGAGACCACAGAGGATGGGTTGGGAGTCAGCTCAGGTTCTGCTCCGACTGTGTGAATCTCTGCTGGCAAGTTGTTCCATGGCCCCACCCCAGTGCTCAGTGAAGCAGATTTCCAGGAAATCTTGGGACAAGTCTGACACTGCTCCATCTTCTAACTCTACCTTCTTTGCCTTTTCCCTCAGTGACAACATGACAATAGCCAGCTTGTTTCCAGGAGCTGCTTTTAGTTTTGATTTTGATTTCTTGAGGCAGGGTCTCAAACTGCCTTTGAGTGAGCTTGGCATTAACCCTCCTGCCTCAGGTTCCTGAATGCTGGGATTACAGGTGTGAGCCTTTATCCTGCATCATGGGAACCTGTCTCTGCTGTCTGAGAAACTCATCTCCAGTCTTTCCTCCTCTGTTTCTCTTTTCTTCTTTGCTTGGAGGGTAGGATCTCTCTTTGTTTCCATACTAGAGTGGAATCTCACTAGAGTAGAGAGACTTGCAACCAGATAAGAAATTTCACATTCCAAAGTTGGGCATGGTGCTTCACACTTTTAATTTCAGCACTTGGGAGGCAGGTGGATCCCTGTGAGTTTGAGGCCAGCCTGGTCTACAAAGGGAGTCAAGGAGAGCCAGGACTACACAGGGAAAACCTGTCTCAAAAAAACAGAACAAAGAAAGAAAAGAAAGGAAGGAAAGAAGGAAGGAGGGAAGGAGGAAGGAAGAAAAAGAAAAAAAAAGAAATTTCACATTCAGTCAAGGTAACAAATAATCACAAACCTCCAGGGAATCTACTTACCCTGGATAAATTTAGAAGAGATGAACTTTCAGAATTTCAAATGCAGATGTAAATATCGTAATGGTGCTGGTGTAAGGACTCTGTGCTTATCAGTGGATGGTCAGGAGGAGGGTGATGCTTTGGGCGTGGACCCAAATGCTTTTGAGTTTCTGACAATTCCTTCTCCCCATGATGGCAGAGCTGTTGTTCTCTGCTTTATGTGCTTCTCAAGGTTTGATACTTTAAAAAGAATTTTTAGATTTTGTGAGAGATGGAGTGTTATTTATTTGCTATTGACAGAGAGTGTCTTACGTGACCCAGGTTGGCCTATCACTGATTAAGTGGCTGAGATTGGCCTGGAACCCCTGATTCTCCTGCTCTCCACCTCCCCAATGCTAGGACTACAAACATGGGCCAAGATGTTGTATATCCAACAAGATGTTGTTTTGCTTTGAATGGGATGGTGATGTGCCCCAGGCTGGCCTCCTAGTCATTTACCTTTGTGCCTCTCGTGGTGGGATTACAGGCGTGAAACACTGTACTCTGCAGAGAGTTGAGCTCTCAGAGCTTATTTTCCTAAACCAATGCCTGGCTTGGCTGGGTTAGGACAGAACGTCCTATATTTCCAATGGCCTCTTCTCTTTTTTGTCTTCTTTTTATCAGTGGGGGAAAATCCATTGTTATAAAGTTTCTGTTAGGTTCAAAGCCCAGGACAAATGGATGAGGTGCCTACATAACAGTTTCCTATTTGTTCTTTTTTCCGAAATGGTGATTACATATTGGACTGCATCAACCCTGCCTTCCTTAAGTGCCGGGTAGTGTGCTAAGCATTTCACAATCTTGTGGCAAGCGACACAAAGACTTCATGGGCCAGGCCCATAACTGTTGCTATATTTTGCTATCAAAGCTTAGAGAAATGAGGTACAGCCTCATATTGTGCTGCAGTAGAGTTCAAATGTGGTTGCTATAATGATTTTTGAGATCCTTCTAACTGTCTGGAGTCTGAGAATTCCTCGTGGACTCTTTAGAATCTAGTTTTCAGCCCGGCCTTCAGCCACCTGCCAGGGGAGCCATCTGTTACTCTCAGAAATCATAGGCCCTTCCAGATCAACCTGGATTAGAGGACAGCTCATTGTTGACTAGCATAGGACATGGGTGATAATCATTACAATGGCATGTATACTAAGATGCCATGATGTAACCCATCACTTTGTATGACAACCTAAAAGTGTAATGAAAATTTAAAAATTCACTTTTCCTCTGCAAAGTTTCCCAGTATATGTTTTCCACTCCCATGTCCGCTTGGAAATGGAACTCCAGAAAGGCTGTGGTTTTGAAAATCTGGTCTACGTGGAGCCTTTAAGAGGGGGCCTTGGGAGCCTCTCATGGTCTTTTCTATTGGTTTTCAGTCTCCCCCAAGCAAAGTCAAGGAGGCTGTGAAGGTGGCCATTGATGCTGGGTATCGACACATCGACTGTGCCTATGTGTATCAGAACGAGAATGAAGTTGGGGAAGCCATCCAGGAGAAGATCAAAGAGAAGGTGGTGAAGCGGGAGGACCTCTTCATTGTCAGCAAGGTGCTTGGTGGATGTGATTTCAAGGCAGATGGGTGTAACTGGGTGTGGCCAGCTCCAGGAGCTTAATAGCTGTTCCTATGGGCCCAGCCCCTTTTCCCTGCTTTCATTATATCTCTAGGTCGATTTCCACATACAAATGCACCCAATGTAGGAGTGGCCACATCTATGTGTATTCATCCCAGGGTCTGACAGGCCTGGTGATGAGGGAGTACTAATAGGGCTAGAGCTTGAACTTTAAGAGCCACAAACAACTCCTGCTCTCGGAGAAGTGAGAGCCACAGAAAAGCATAACACCGGAACATAAAATTTTAGTCAATAGCGTGGCCAACTATGTTAAATGACCTCAGAAACAAAAAGAATACCAAAAGCATAGAAGAACACTTAGGAAATGACCCTAACTTGCTGAGAGCCAATGACCTACCTAGTTGCATTTCTTAACTGATTTATTTTACATGGATGGCCTGTCCTAGGGTTCACAAATCTCAAAGCAGGGAGAGTGACTGTGGTGTGGCCCTTTCTCTCCCTAATCCTAATGTCCCCTTGTCACATCCTGCAGCTGTGGCCCACCTTCTTTGAGAAAAGCCTGGTGAAAAAGTGCTTTCAGAAAACCCTCTCGGATCTGAAACTGGACTATCTGGACCTGTATCTAATTCACTGGCCACAGGGACTTCAGGTTTGGGCTGCTCTTTGCCACATCTCTGTTTTCTGGGAAATGACACAAAATGGCTACTGTGCCTAGACTGTGACACTGGAGGGAGGATGAAGCAGGAGATTTTTTTTTAAATGTTATCTATTTCTGTGTATGAGTGTTTTGTCTACATGCATGTATGTATGTGCACCATGTTCATGCTTGGTGCCTGTGGAGATCAGAAGAGAGGGTGGGATCCCTGGGAGCTGGAGTTATGGATGATTGTGAAACACCACATGAGTGCCAGGAACCAAACCTGGGTCCTCTGTAAGAGTGAAAAGCTGCTTTTATCTGCTGAGCTACCTCTCTAGTCCCCAGAAGGTCTTGTGCAGAATGTAAAAGACACTGGTGAGGAGCGGAGTCTCAGGCAACACATGGTACTTGGTGAGCCACATACTTGACTTTTTTTGCAACTGTGTGTGAAAGAAATAGTAATTTCTGCCACCAACTCAGATAAGCTGCAACCACCTTCTTGTTGAATCCATGCCCAGGAGTGCCTAGGTAGGATGTCTTGGGACAATCTTGTGTAAGTCCCTATTAATTGAAGTATGACCAGGGAGTGATCTCCAAGTATGGTTGGCAGTTAGCCAGTCTTATCCAAAAAACTACTGGACAGTGTCTGGGGCTCTGCTCTTGAGAATTGGAGGGATGTGAATTCTTATTCTGTTGCCCTCATGAACAGCGATGGCCACAGTGGTATGGTCTCCAAAACTCAAGCAAGGCTGGCTGCAAGGTTAGAAGAAGCTGGCTACTCTCTGCCCCAGATAGCCACATTCTTGTGACATAACTTTTGTATAGTGACCTTGAAGTTAAAATTTCCTCCAACTTTATATTGGTTAATTTCCATGATGATAACAATGGCTTCTATCATATAGTAACGGATTTGGAATTCAACCCTGTGTTGCCAGAGATAGAGGACTCACAGCTGATGGAGGATTGATACAGAAATTTTATTGAAGATTACTGTTTTTATGTGAGCTCTCAAGAGTTTGACCAAGTGCTGTGCAGGCATGGGTATTTCCCATTTCACTGTCTTGAGACCTCCCTTCACAAGACCAGGTATCTAAATGCACATTCCAGTAAGCTTTTTGTTCTTTACTTACAGGCTGGGAATGAGTTTGTTCCCACAGATAATAAAGGCAAAATTCTCATGAGTAAATCCACATTCTTGGATGCCTGGGAGGTAAGTTCCAACTTCTTTCAAGTATGCTCAGAGTTAAAAGTCTTCTTTCAGGCCCCTTGAGACTCCACCCTGGCCTGAGAATGCTCAAGTGCTTTGTATATAATTTCAGGGCTAGTATGCTCCGGTTCTCCCTCTCCCTTTAAAAGGATGGATGGGGGTGAAGGTCAGGGGACAGCAATCAGAAGTAGGTTCTTTCCTTCTACTGTGTAGGCTCCAAACTGAGACTGTCTGGCTTGGCATCAAGGACCTTTACCCACTGAGACATTTCCCTGGCCCCATGAAACACTTTCAGGGATAAAAAATAATCTTGCTGCAAGTCAGAGGCTCTGATAGACACCAAAAGATTTGAGTGTGTCAGTGAGTGAAAGAAAGATGAAAGTGAAGGACATGACTGCTCCTAGGTATGGTGGAGGAACAAGTTTATTATTTATAAAAGGAAGAGCCTAGGCAGAGGCAGAGACATCTGGGAGGGTCCAGAGTGGACATGACCCTGAGCCATGTGAGC
Organism: Lophiomys imhausi; assembly: GCA_907164525.1. Classification (NCBI taxonomy): domain Eukaryota; kingdom Metazoa; phylum Chordata; class Mammalia; order Rodentia; family Muridae; genus Lophiomys; species Lophiomys imhausi. Next base: position 5,215,593 of record CAJQZJ010032516.1, read on the forward strand.
CTCCAGGGTGGGGAAGAAAGGAAAGGGGAGAGACGGGAACCAGGTGTAGCAGCCAAGAGAGCAAAATGTAAAGAGGGGGCAGGTAACCAAAATGTCTGGATCATATAGGAAAGAATCTCTGGGGGAAGGGCAGCCCAGACCCTGGGCTGGAGAGTTTGGGGTTGAGGGTGAGGTATGCCAGCCATACCCTGTAACAGGTAGGGACTGAGGGATGCTGGGAGAACCTGGAGGTCTGCTTTGACATGTTAACTAGGTACCTCAGCCATTGTCCCAGGGTTTGAGACTTAACATTCAGCAATGTGACAGTTCTGTGGACCCACAACATACAAACTTCAGGGAACACAATCTGAAAGAGGGAAAGAGAAATGAGTGTATGGAAGGAAAAATGGATCATACAACCGGCCCAAACCTGACTCGGGACACAGAAGAACACTCACATTATCTCTTTTCCCACAACTAATGTTGTCTCATCAACATTAGACTGGCATGCTGGTAAAATTCTTCCTCACCCATGCTGTGGTTTTCAGTTTTGTATACTAAAATCTCCAGAGGACTTCAGGACATCCTGATGCCTATTTTACATCCCAGAGAAATCCTCAGAAGCCAGGGATGGAACAACCTAGACATCCTTTTTTTTTTTAGAGCTTTCAGAGTACTCCAAGTTGTAGCCAAAGATGAGACACGATGTGCCATCTGAATGCACCTCGCTTGTGCCTGCCTCTTAAGCCCTTGTTCCCCACCTCTGTTCAATTTAAACTCTCCTCCTAATGACTCTCCTGGGAACAGACAATTCCTTCCTTTTCTCCCTCATCCTTATGCTATTTGATGGCAAATAAGCTGAGGTAGCCGAGCACTGAGGCTGACGACTCAGTGACGGAAACTCCAACACTTAAACTTGGTCATAAGAATCTCAAGCAGGAAGCACATTGAGTATGTTTACATTCTGGCAACAGAATATAAATAGGAACTTTGAATGAATGAATTATAAATTCGTGTTCAGTGTGTGGTTCCCACTGTCAGGTTGCATAATGATCTTTGGGAGAGTTTAGAACAAGCTCATTTTATTTAGGTAGTAAATACACAAGCCTCAGATCCTTGGGGGTATGCAATTTGGGTTAAACAAATGGCCAGTGGGGCACATGTCAGGCCACCTAGGTCTAGGCTAGGTACCCCTTCCAGGGTTCATATATCTGCAAGGCATTCCTTACCATATACCTATAATCACAGCTGTGCTAGAGGCCGAGGCAGGAAGATCACATTTCAAATCCTGCCTGGTCTGCAGAGTAAGTTCAGGACCAATGTGTATAACTTCAAGAGATCCTATCTCAAGAGTGAAAAATGAAAAGGGGATGGGAACTAAAGATATAGCTCAATGTTAGATTGCCTGCCTAGCACCTGAGAGGCCATGGGCTCAACCCCTAATGGTACAAAATAAAAAAAAAAAAGAAGAGACCACAGAGATAATTCTTTTCCTTACACTGTGGACCATTTTCTGTATAGCCCATGTCTCTCAATTTGGGTCACTTTTGTCTAAGATCAGACAGCAGTAAAACCTTTCTTTTTCCTCATTACCTCTGAGCTGGGAAGGGGGATGGGTAGAAGGGCTGGAAGCAGCCATGAGGGCACCACAGTCTCGACCAAAACTCTCCTTTAGTGCTTCTCTTAACCTTGCATGCAGGAGCCTTTCCTCCTACCCAAGGACTAAGAACACCAGCATCCCTTAGCCTCCTAGAGCTATCTAAATGATAGTCCTCACTGACAGGTCATGGAGGAACTGGTGGACCAGGGGCTGGTGAAAGCCCTGGGCATCTCCAACTTCAACCACTTCCAGATTGAAAGGCTCCTGAACAAGCCTGGGCTGAAACACAAGCCAGTGACCAACCAGGTACATTCTGTTCAGTGCAGGGTCCTTCTCTGTGCTGCTTCAACACTGGGAGGCAAGTTCAATACTGTCTACCCAGTCTCTTCTCTGGGGTCTGTGTTCATGATGCTTGATTTATATTTCATCTATCAGTGGGTTTGCGTTTGGTCTTTGTCGTTTCTCATGTGGAAAAGTCCTTCTGAGCCACTCAGAAAGCAGGCCTGCTTCCCTAGTGATGGAGGTGTTTTCTCTTACAGATCGAGTGCCACCCATACCTCACCCAGGAAAAACTGATCCAGTACTGTCACTCCAAGGACATCACCATCACAGCTTATAGCCCTCTGGGCTCCCCAGACAGACCTCAGTAAGGCTTCCAAGTGCTGGCTCTTTCTTTTAACACTCTTAAAATTAGCATTTCACAATTTGTTACTATTAGTATGTAATTTCTAAGGCACAAGGAGAAAAAAAATGTACCAATGGCAATGTGTTTGGCAACCCAAGTGGGACAGCCAGGGTAAAGTGTTTTTAAAATGGTAGCGTGTCTGCTCCCCTACAATCCTCCATTTCTGCCATCCAGTGCTGGGTAGTCTTCTCAAACTGCTAAAGCACTGGAGCCTATACATGAACCCAGGGGAAAGACACAACATTTTTAGATACTCCTGCCTGCCTTGCAGAGGGAAAAGCCTGCATGCAATGCTCAGCCTTGACCCTGTCCTGGAAGGCATGCTCACTGGCATGTATAATTAGCCATGGCGATTTTCACTCCAGCCATCTTTTTTCCTCTAGTGCCAAACCAGAGGATCCCGTAGTACTGGAGATTCCCAAGATCAAAGAGATTGCTGCCAAGCACAAGAAAACAGTAGCTCAGGTAAAATAGAGGGTTTTTTTTTTTTTTGCCCTTTTATCTAGCAATCCATTCTTGTTTAACTGTGCTGCTTGCTTTCAACCCCTTGAGGAAGAAATAATGGGGATTGTAAGCTTGTTGGGAGCTTCAGAAAATACAGCTGGTGCTCATAAAGCAAAGATTTCCTCTGCCCATCAGCTCCCTGCAAGCCCTCAGACTCTGGGTTCAGGTGCCAATTGTAAAGCATCTCAGACTTATGATCACAGGCTACCCTCCTCATTCCTGACTAGGGAAAGTATAGCATTGTTTCCTGGATCAAGGGACATAGGAAAGGAACTGGGAAAGGTCCCTAATAGTGAAGTGCTTTGTTAGTATTAATTGTTGCTGTTAAGCCATAGGGAGCTACTTAGATAGTTGTCATTTTACCAGAAAGAGATGTCCTTGTAGATGCTCGGACATATGCCTTCCCTCCATCATACGCAGGTCTTGATTCGGTTCCATGTCCAAAGGAATGTGGTGGTGATCCCCAAGTCTGTGACACCCTCCCGCATACAGGAGAACATTCAGGTAAGACCTGGGCCGTTCATCTGATAGTCTTCAGTGGAACAAATGATAGGAGGGAACAAAGGTCCCTGCCCTTCAACTTCTCATCCCACTCCTTCATTTACCAATGTGTCCTCTCATCTTCCAAGCACCTTATCAACAGAAAGCTGGCCTCACCATAGCCGATATGATCATCAGTTGACCACAGATGGACTAGGGGCAGGTACTAGCTAAGCCCTGTCAGGACTTAAACCACTGAGAAGGCCACTGCTCACCACTGAGCATTTAGATCATAGGCTGAACACTGTGTTGGCCAACTGTGGACTGTCTTGTAGATATATGGACTGGACTTGAAAAACTGCTCTGAGATATCCTTCAGGAGTCACAGTCATTGTACACACTTAGCACGCCTACAAGCCCAATCTCTTCCCTCTTAGAACACTAAACTCTATACATAATTTACTTTTTACTTAGAGAATAATGCGTTTGCCATGGACATATTAAGGGAAAGGCCTGGAATGTCAGATCTCACCAGCCTTTTCCTTGCTAAGGATGTTTTTTGGAACTCTTGCCTTTCAGGTATTTGACTTCAAGTTGAGTGATGAGGAGATGGCTGCCATTCTCAGCTTCAACAGAAACTGGAGGGCCTGTGGCCTGTTTCTGTAAGTAGTACCAGGTTAATAAAAGGGCTAATAGAAAGGACCAGAAGGCATGTGGGATTGTAAGATGACTTTTGTCTGCACATACTATGTTCTGGCAGTTGTGAAATATTAAAGTTTGAGTCCTCCTGGGGAATCACTAGGAGTAGAGACACTGTTATTTGATGCTCAATTTCGGAATCTTGCACGTGAAGCTGGGATTTCTGAGCCCTGGGTTGTTATTACCATGTAGGAGTCAGAAGTTCCCTTTTCCTCACTCATTCCCTCAGCAACTTCCTGTCATGTGCCATGTGCCGGGAATGATCTAGGTATTCTGGACATCACACCACACACTTCCTGTTCCCAGCCTTATATTCTACAGAGGGAAACGTGTTGAGGTAACTCCAAATACTTATGTCAGAGAGTAACAAATGCCATAGAGAAAAATAAAGTAGGGCAAAAGGCATAGGAAATAGTGAGCCCTGGGTAGTAGGTACTTTGATGCACGACTATCCAGGAGAAGATTTGCCGACAGAGTAAGTGAAAGATGAGTCAAATGGGTATTTAGGAAAATAGCGTTCTTTACAATCATGGCAACCATCACAGATGCCCTAATGTAATGTGTTCAGAGCACTTAAGTAAGTATTGCGAATACAGTGGAATGGTAAGTGTTACTGTAAAAAAAAAAAGCACCAAGAAGTTGAGCAACTTTAGATTAACATCATCCAGGTGGTATAGACTATGGACAGGTCCTTGATTTTTAACTCTGAAGGAGGGATAAGCCATGAGGGAATTTTTAGCAGAGGCTGACATGATTTGACATGTCTTGAAAGATTCACAATGGCCGGGCGATGGCCAGGCGTGGTGTTGCACACCTTTGATCCCACCACTCAGGAGGCAAAAGCAGACAGATCTCTATGAGCTTGAGGCCAGCCTGGTCTACAAAGTGAGTACAGGACAGGCAAGGATACACAGAGAAACCCTGTCTTGAAAAAAAAAAAAAAGATTCACAATGACTTGTGCATTGAGAGACTACTTATAATAACCCATGGAAAAGATGACAGTCACTGGACCTGGACCATGGTGTGTGTGGGGAGAGGGAGAAAATGAGAAAGACTGTACTCTGGATAAATGGGAGCATATAGTCAATTTAATTTGCCAAAAACAAAAACAAAAATTTAACAGTTCAATATATTTTTGTTGTTGTTTTGCTTTTGTTTGAGCAACTTAAATGTAGACTTAACATTTTGGTAAAGTCAAGGGTTTGTGATGTGTTTATTATGCCTGTTGGGTATCAGCTAGGATATGTGGAGTGTATGTGGAGCTAGTGGGTTTGTTGGCCTCAGACGTAAACCTAGCTAGATCCTAATCTAAACTCTACCACTTATTCACTAGTGATGAGGCCTTGGGTAGTTTAGGTGATGTCACAAAGTTGCTTCTTTATCTACAAAGTAGGGATGACAATATTAATTACAGCAAACACCCACCAAATACTAGTTTAGGATGTAGCAGGCACTTTAAGCTCGTTGCTTTTATTAATACCTTATTTATTACTCAGAACCAATCTGTCAATTTCAATAGTACTTCCCACTTCACAATGAAGTGAGAATTTGAGACAATAGTTCTGAGTCCTCAGCTCTGTGTCAACTTGCTTATGATCCCTCATGATGACAGTTTACTGGTGACCTGATCATTGATTGTTTTCAGGCCCTCCTTCCTTAATAATTCTGTCATATGTTGGGACAAGGCCATGTTCTGTGCTTCCCCGCTCCATGTCCTGTGTTCATAGTCTTGTTGGGGAAAAGATTGAAAGAGCACAGAGGTAGCTGACTATATCATGTAAACATGCCTCAAGTCATAGTTTTGCATCTGTAGACTACTTTCTTCTTCGTGTTTGTTGTTGCAGTGCAAGCAATGAAGAGGACTACCCTTTCCACACGGAATACTGAAGCTGATTCACTTGATGAGACTACCTCGTGGATTCCATCCTTGTGTGGAACTCACCCCTCTTGGGTCCTATTTTTTCCAAATTAGCTTAAAATCAACCTTGATGTAGGCCTCAATCAAGCAATGCTGAATTTAAGTTTTTGTGTTCAGTAAGGAGCAGACTATCACAGGGAAGTGTGATTCAGAGAAACAAAGGACAGTGTTCTCATTATTGAGATCTGACCAACCATTCATTAAACACCAGGAAGATACAAAGATAAAACAATAAAAAGTAATAAGAATGACTCTTGTAGTATGCTGTCCATTGGTGTGATAACCACCACGACCAGAAGGAACTTGTAGAGGAAAGGGCTTATTTGTGTTACATGTTTCAATCACAGTCCATCTTAGCAGGAAGTCATGGCAGAAACAGAAGCAGGAATGGGATCCAAAACTGAAGCAGAGACCATGGAGGGATGCTGCTTACTGACTTGCTCCATAGCTTATCCAGCTTGCTTATTTATACAGCCTGGCACCACCTGCCTAGGGGGGGCATCACCCACAAAGGGCTGGGCCTTCCTACACCAACGAGTCATTCATCAAGAAAATCCCCTACTGACACGCTCACAGGCCATCTGATGGAAGCAATTCCTCAACTGAGGTTCCCTCTTCCTAGGTGACTCCAGTTTGTGTCAAGTTGACAAAAACTAAGGAGCACAATCACCGAAGTGTCCAACACAGTTGAAGTGCTTTTGGATAAGCGAACTCACTGCATCCAAAATCTCAAAACTCCAATCTTACAGAAGAGGAAATAGAGGTATGGGCGGGGGGGGGGGGGCGAGAACGTGCTGAAGGCCCCAGGTAGTACGTGGCTGAAGCAAGTTTCAAAGGAAGGTGCTCTCAGGGAGAGCGCAAGGCCAAGTGATACCCTCCTCCTCCCAAGCCTTCACCTGACCCCTTCCCTCCGCTTTCCCCTGTGACTTTCTCAGTTCTTTTCTCTGGTTTTCCCATCTTGTTTGGTAATATGTCATCATGCCAGAGTTTGAGATGCTGGTAGCAGAGTCTGTCAAATCCACGAAGGTGGATTCACTGAGAATCTATTCATTGAGAGAGACTGGTACCCCTTGGTGTCTTACAAAGCTAACACTGCCAACATCTTGCAACATTTGGTCAGAATGGGGTGGGGGGAGGAAGGAAGGAAGGAAATGGCTCAAGAACTAGGTGGTGACCAGCATGAACAAAAGTTCCTTGAAAGAATCACATCTTCAGCTGAACCTTTTGCAAACCTAATTAAGGGATTTGAATTTCCATGATATTGAAAGATCAGAATGGTGAAAATCCAGAGACAAATTATACCGAGCCATCTTTAGTATCCTTAGTAACATTTTATTACCTACTTCTGTATGTGACCAGAATATTCAAGACAATGACCAGAAATTGAGACGGGTCTTATAAGATGTTTTTACCAAAATGCAAGGACAGAAAAGGCAGCAAGATGACAAAGAGAGCTGTGACTTCCTGAGACAGGGTAGTTCCAGCAGCTTTGTGGAACTAGATGTGCCTACTTGAGGAGAACCTAGCAGAGCACCAAGGGAAACACCAGAATAATCACAGCCTGCCAGCTTTCACACAGGACTCACAGCAGAAAGCACACTTCCTGGTGCTTGGTGCAGAGAAACAAACCTGCTTCTGTGGTACACGTTCATTTCATAGCTTACTGATAAAATGGTACCTGGTGAAGATTGAGCCTTTCCACAACCTCACCACACTGCAAACACTCACACTGGCGGGTATTTCACTCCAAAGCTCCTAAGCAAGTTTACAGTAGAAACTGTCAGAACCGAGATTCACATTCCCCTGGGCCATTGTACACTACAAGTCTGTCCAAATTGCAAGACTCGGATACATTCATTTGGTATGGATGTGGATGAATGGGTATGTCCCTTGCATGAGAAAGTGACCAGTAAACCAATTTCTGTGTTAGCCCCAATGTCAGCAACTTTGCCCCCCATTCAAAGATCTCAGGTCATCATGAGGAGCCTGTCCTACCTGTGGAAAGTGGTAGAATGTAGTTCTGGGACATTTCCTTTACCTCATGCATTCTCAAAGAAAGAGGGCTGGCCTGAAAACGGGGAGGGCGTGTAGCTTCTCTGTGTGTAATTATTGACCATCCCAAATTCAGAGATTCTGATAAGAGAGAATCTCAGGTCACAGCAGATATCTCACTAGTGGCTTAAACATATTGGGTTTGCCTTAGTTCGCATAACAGCCAACCTTCCTGTGTCCCTCAGCTGTTTAGGTAACACAGGATCACTTCTAGTTTTAAGATTATTTTTTTTTCTTTGGTTTTTTCGAGACAGGATTTCTCTGTGTAGCCCTGGCTGTCCTGGACTCACTTTGTAGACCAGGCTGGCCTCGAACTCACAAAGATCCGCCTGCCTCTGCCTCCCAAGTGCTGGGATTAAAGGCGTGCGCCACCACCGCCCGGCAAGATTATTTTTTTAGTGCAGTGTCATCTCTCTTTTCATATCCCACTTTGATACACCATGGCCTACTGTGGTTTTAATTCAGTTGTGCTATGTTGAGGTTTGGGGGGGGTGTCATCCATCCTGGGGCCCTTGCCTTAATTAGTGGGTGGGCATCCAGCCACTGGAAGGACAGATTCTCTGTGGAGCTCCTGACACCAAGCTAGAGGCAGCACAGAGACAGGAAAGCACATAGGTTCCTAGTAAGCTGGTGCCTCCTAAGTGGATAATCGCCCGTCTGAGGACTTAACTCAAGTTTTTTTCCTGGGGGAGACAACCCGCTTTCAGATGGCACCTTGCTGCCCTGGAGAGTTTTAATCCATTCCATTTGAGTTCTCACTCCTGCGTGGTGATCCGTTTTTCCCACTTAAGGTTATTTATCCTGAATTAACAATAAAGTGTCTCCTGGTTTGGGAGGAAGGCAATACAAAACCTGGTTGGAGTTAGGAGATGGTCTCTGCTGACCACTTCAGTTGCCTTCTACAGAGACCTTTGCAAGCCACCTGAGAGGCTATCCCAGTCTGAGCAAATAGGATGTGGTGCAGCCACCTTATCTACAAAAGACAGCAAGGTCTGAAGTTCAGAAGCCCCAATAGACCCTTGTCATAGTTTGAATGTAAATATCCTCCCAAGAGGTTCCTGTGTTGAACTTGGCATTGATAGGTGTATAAATTTTAGGAGATATTGTCCAGTTGTAGGAAATAGTTAATTAGGACTATACCCTAGAAAGCTATATCTTTTTCCAAGGCTCCTTTCCTATTCTGTTTGTGTTTGTGTTTTTGTTTTTTTCTTCCTGATCATTACGAAACAAATAGCCTTCTACTCATGCTGCTTAGAACCATGGTATTCTGCTTCTCTTCAGGCCCAATATTGTAGAGACAGGAATCCATGAATTGAAAATCTGGACCCAAAAGCCAAAATGTGTTCTCTACTTTATTTATTTAGTTAGTTAGTTAGTTAGTTAGTTAGTTAGTTAGTTATTGAGTCATGGTCTTGATGCAGGATTTTTGAGAGTGACAAGACCCTTCTCTTTTTTTTTGACATTTATTTATTTATTCAGGTTATGTCTCGATCACAGCCTCCTCCCCCCACTCCTCCCAGTCCCTTCCTCCCATCTTCTCCTCTCCTTTCTCTCCTTCTCCTCAGGTGAGGAGAGTCCCACAACTATCAAGTCCCCTCAGGTCATCAGTCAAATGATGGTTAAGAACTTCCTTTTGCACTGACACCCAACATGGCAGCCCAGGTAGAGTAATGTGTTCCACCAACAGGCACCATAGCCATGACAGACTATCCCCAACCCCCATCACTTGCTAAGGGTTCTATATGAAGGTTAAGTTGCCTATCATCTATTTATGTATAGGGGGGGGCCTTGGGACAAGACCCTTCTTGACCCAGAGTTCTAAGATGCCTGGGGTTCTCAGTCATCAAGGTTCCCTTCGTAACAGTGGCCCCAAGTTTTTTGTCTCATGGCAATGAGAATCAAAGATAGGGACTCTCCTGGGAGTAAGCCAAGTGAAAGCAGGCTTTGACAGTACATCGAGGCAAACATTCACACACATAAAATAAACAAATCTTTCTCAAATTAAAAAAAAATATTACAGAACAGTGAAAAGTTAGGGAAAAGTGAAAATCAAGGAAAGGTGAGAGAAAGTCCAGGGCTTTGTTTTTATAGGGCCAATGTATAAAGACAGATATAAGGCACAATATGATATGTCCTTCCACATATCATTTCTTCTAATGCAACTAGTTGAAACAGATTGTCTTGTTAGTAAATTGGTTGTATGCTGGACAAAGCCTTAGGTCATCTCTACTGAGATTGATTAATTCCCTGAGTTATCATGGGCAAAGCCAATGGAGGGTTCACATGCTGTACACATGACATCTTTACCCAACCAAGGAGATGGATCGTGCAAATCATGTGCTGCTCGCCAATTAGGGTTGAAGCCTCTCTCCCACAATGCCATCCCCATTCATCCCTGACTCTAGTTCTACCTTGACTGTCTGTTGGCTGTTAATCATTTTGCCAGTGTTACTACCCTCTGACCTTACAGGTTCCTTGAGTGCCTTTAAGTATACTAAGGTCTCTTGGTTCTCATATTTACGTGGGCATTCCTGGAACCATAGGGTGGCATGAAGGCTACCATAACCTTACATAAAAAAATCTTTCTGCAAGGACACCTGCCCAACTGTCTCTGACCTCAGACAGACAGCCTCTTTATTGATCCTTGTGTCTCACAGTAGTTAGTTTCAAAATAATTTGTGTAGGTTTTCCCATTTTGCCTTGGAAGCTTGCCCTTGCCATAGCCTTCTTGGTGCCCACACAATTCACCATGGCATTTCCTCCTCTTGTGGCAATATTCCTTCCCAAGTAACCTAACCAATTCATCTTGGAAGCTCTCACATCACTAGATAGTGTTTAATCTTCATTCACATTACTCAATCTGACAAAAGACCAAAATAAAATTTATTTTGTAGCATTTCATCACTTGGGCCCAACAGGCTTCTGGTTGTGGTTTGTCCTGGGGTTAGACTGGCTGCAAATCTCAAAAGCAGGGAGTGACTGTGGTGTGGCCCTTTCTGTGCTCTCACTGGCGTCACAATGCTTGAAGTTTAAGGGCTAGACACAATGCCTGCCCTCTGAAATCTAACAGCCAAGGAAAGGAGTAACATGGGAACATACATATTTAACCAGAGCCCAAATGTGCTAAATGATTTAAGAAACAAACAGAATACGAAGAACATAACCTTGGTATTCTATGCAATACAGGTATGCATGACTCTGACTTGCTAAATGCTGGTGACCTACTGTGGCTGCCTTTCTTTCTTTCTTTTTTTTTTTTTTTCCGAGACAGGGTTTCTCTGTGTAGTCTCTGCTGTCCTGGAACTCTCTTTGTAGATCAGGTTGGCCTTGAACTCACAGAGATTCACCTGCCTGTACTTCCCTGGGATTAAAGGTGGGCACCACCATCACCCAGTGTTGCCTTTCTTAACTAACCTTATTATATGTGGTTATATATAATAAAAATGGTTTGTCCTGGGGTTAGACTGGCTGCAAATCTCAAAGCAGGGAGTGACTGTGGTGTGGCCCTTTCTCTGCCCAATCCTAATGTCCCTTTGTCACACCCTGCAACTGTGGTCTACCTTCTTTGTGAAAAGCCTGGTGAAGAAAGCCTTTCAGAAGACCCTCTTGGATCTGAAACTGGACTATCTGAACCTGTATCTATTTCGCTGGCCACAGGGATTCTAGGTTTGAGCTGCTCTTTGCCCCATCTGTAGCTGCTAAGCAGATGCCAGAAAACAACAGCTGTGTCAGAGCTGGGGGTGGGGATAGGCTGTATTGCCTGACCTGGGAGTGGGAGAAAAAGCAAGACAGGAGCTCTGGGGCAGAGCAGAGTACTGGCTCAGAAGGGAGCCTTGGTCAACATGCAGTGCTTGGGGACACCACAGGCTCAGGCTTTTAGTTCTGTTTGAGAGAAACTGTGATTCTTGCCAGCTCAGATAAATAAGACTGGCCTGCCTGTCACTCTTCCATTGATTGCATGCCCCATGGTCCTCTCCAAGGGAAGCTCATAGGATGGTCTAGTGTAATGTTCTTAGGGCTCAACACTCCTGCTAGTTTAAGTGCACTCATGGGTTGGCATTCTGTTGGTGCTGGGGGGTAGTCAACCCACCCTGGAGAACTACTGCTCTGTGTCTGGGGGCCTCCTCCTGCCTACTCTGAAGAGCTTGGAGGAAATGGAATTCCTAGCCTTCTCCCCTCAAGATCAGCTAAGATGATGGTGGCATGCCATCCCAAATTCAATCTTTCAGCATGGTGTTGTAAGGCTGTAAAAAATAATAAAATAATAAATACCACTACCCCTCCCTAGGAAGGCCTTCTCCTCCATTCACGAGAACCTGACCTCATGACCCCTGGGGACATTCCACAGAACTCGATCCTCAGGACTATCTATCCAAAGATAATGGTCCCACCCTGGCAAGCTAAAGGTTGAATTTACATAGCTGACTGGGATCTTTCCCCTTCCCCTATCCCCACCTGCGGTTATCACCTAGCAGGGCTAAAAGTTAACTACACATTGTTCCCTTCATGTTCCCACCTGTTTGCAGCTTTCATGCTTAAAAGCTGCCTGAAAACTGTTATTCACGTTCACTACTTCCCAAAGGCTGTTGAACCCTGGCATGTCGGCTTAATAAAAATCCTCTTGCATTTTGCAACGAACCTCGGTCTCTGGGAGTCAGGACTTCAGGGAACCCCCAGGGTCCATCATTGTAACAACAGATGGTGGCTGCTACTATATCCTTTCTATTTAATGTTTGTCTAGTTACCCTGAAATTAAAATTTCCTCCAAGTTTATATGGGTCTTTGCTGCAATATATATAGAAATGCAGCAGGGTATACAAGTCTGGTGTAAAGGAGCTTTATTAAAGGGAAGAGAAGGGGGTTGGGACTTGGGGGTAGAGGTAGATATGTGTATGTGTATATGTAGACAGATGAACGGAAAGAGCCATGAAGGCAGAGAAGGACAGAAAGAGAAAGAAAGAGAGAAAGAGGGAAGCTGGGATACACAGAAAGACCTAGGGTATAGGAGAGGAGAGGACAAGAGGGGAGGGGAGGGTCAAGGAGGGGAGAGGAGAGGAGAGGAGGGGAGAGGAGAGGAGAGGAGGGGAGGGGAGGGGAGGGGAGGGGGGAGGAGAGGAGAGGAGAGGAGAGGAGAGGAGAGGAGAGGAGAGGAGAGGGAGAGAGTGTGCACATATCTGACTCTCTGATAGTATTCTATTTCTGCCAGTCAGTTCTGGGACAGATTGTTGTTGGGATAACTTTCTCCTACATTCTATGAAGCTGTGTCCCTGTATTTTTAATTGTTGGTTGCTGTGAAGGCAGAGGTAAGTGCTGGCAGAATGTTTAGTATTGTCCTCTCAATCGCCCATTACAAGCTTTCTATTTGTAAATGTTTGTCCTTCCTACCTCCCCAAAAGATGATCTCTGAGATTATCATATTAAAAAGCAAGTTGCTCCTCCATTGCTGGTGGGAATGCAACTTGTACAACCACTATCAGAAATCAGTGTGGTGATATCTTAGAAAACTTGGAATAGCTCTACCCCAAGACCCAGCCATACCACTCCTGGGCATACATCCAAGTGATTCCTCATCACACCACAAGGACATTTCCTCATCTATGCTCATAGCAGCTTTATTTGTACTAGCTAGAAACTGGAAACAACCCAGATGTCCCTCAACTGATGAATGAATAAAAAAACTGTGGTACATCTACACAATGGGATACTACTCAGCTATCAGAAACAAGTGAAAGACCCCAGCTTATGCCTCTCTGTAAAATGTCATTGTATTGTTGCCTAAGATAAGCTTATGCCTCTCTGTAAAATGTCATTATATTGTTGCCTAAGATAAGCTTATGCCTCTCTGTAAACTGACATTGTATTGTTGCCTAAGATAAAGGACCTTCCACACTGGGCGAGGCCAGCAAAAAACAGGATATCTATGGTTAAACATCTGCCAACTGACTCACCGGCCCCAGGAACTGGGGAAACCAAAAAATGTGCTGACGATAGCCTTGTGGAATGCCGAGTTTGTCCTTAACCTGAGCCCATGGCCTCATTTAAATCAACCAATGAGAACCCTGTAACCATGCATCTGCTTCTGTAAGCCCGCTTCTTGCCACCCCAACCCTATATAATCAACCCCCGTCCTAGCCCGGCACGCTCAGTCACCCGAAGGCTGTAGCGTCCGCAGGCGCCTGTGTGAACAATAAAGTTGCCTCTTGCACTTGCATCCGGTGGTCTCGGTCTCTGTCCTTGGACGCTGGGCCCCAGGGGCGGTGTCCCCGTTTCAGGGGTCTTTCACAAGGAAATCATGCAATTTGCAGCCAAGTGGATGGAACTACAAAAGCTCATCCTGAGTGAGCTAACCCAGACTCAGAAAGATGCACATGGCATCTATTCACTTACAACTGGATTTTAGCCATATAGTATAGGATAACTATCCTACAATCAACAGCCTGAAAAGAACAGGAACATAGACTTTGCTAACTGTTAGAGGGTCACTTTGCCCTAGTAGAGCTGCCATGTAGGCCCTCAGCACAAGAAGAAGCTCTTAGCCCTCATATGACTGCTGAACTGAGGGGGGTTGATATGTAGGGCATCCTACACCGGGGGAGAAGGATAGGTGGGTGAAGGGGGAGAGGGCGGGAGAGTGAGAGGGTGGACCTGGGAGGGGTGGAAGGAGGGGACTGTGATGGAGATGTAACTTGAAGTAATAAATAAACATAAAAAACAAAAAACAAAACAAAACAAACAAATAAGCTACAATGGTGGTCACTCAGCCCTCAATGCCAAAGGGCAACCCAAAGAGATGGATCAGTGTTGTCCTGCTGCAGATTGGTTCAGACTGGAATGTAGTTTTTGCATAATAAAGAGCTGGCTCAGGAGTTGGGGCACGAAGTAGGGGCAGAACTTTTGGGCAGGCAGAGAGGCTGGTGGGGACACAGGCAGAGACACAGAGAGATGCAGAAAGAGGCCGAAAGGAAAAGGGTTTAATTTAGGATGATCAGGACTTTTACTAAAGTTGTATAGCTCAAAAGATGATAAGGCACTGGGATGCCTTATGTCTTCAAATACTATTTTCTGGCAGTTGTAAAAAATTTAAACTTGAGGAAAGAGTTGGTACCTGGAGTTACAATCGTTTGGGAGCCATCATGTAGATCTTGGGAACTGAACCAGGGTCCTCTAGAAAGGCAGCAAGCAGTCTTAGCCACAGAGACATCTCTCTAGCCCCATATTTCCGTTTAACTTCAGTATACCCCAATATTTTGCAACTCAATCCATAATATGATAGAACATGTTAGCAGAGTGTGTATCTAGAACTGAGATGAAAACAGTTGTTAATCTTGTTCAGTGTTTCCACTGTTCTAAAAAAACAAACCACATTTGCAGATATGAGTTCCAAAATGTGTGTGATTCTGCATATAAGTTAAATGCTTGCTATTTACCTATATTTAATGTAATTGTTATATAATAATAGAGGTATGCTAATAATTAAATATTCTTATGTAATAGAGGCATACTAATAATTAAGGTTGTTATTTTTTTCCACCTAAAATGCTAATAAATAACAAACAACAAAAGATTCAATGATGACAAAAGAGACCAGCAAAAAGGAGAAAACTTTATGTTTAAATACAATTAATAGCACTTTTCCTTATTCTCTTTGGGCAAGGCCCATGAATTTTTACTTTCACCTGGTTATTGGAAATTATATAGTTATCCACAAACTAGCTTTATCATTGTAAGAAAAGTTTACAACTATAACAAGGTACAAAAGCTAGAATAAATCTTTCAGAAATGTATACAAACATTATGAACTCTTGGGTTTCAGTAGATTAGTATAGAAATGTAGACAAGGGGATCCTGGACACCCTACAACAATACAAGCTATTGTCATTGGTTATCCATCAGAAGTTGATGGGAGGACCCTAGTGGTAGATTTATCACACCTTTGCTGACAGGATGGAGAAAATCAAGGAGCTAGATGTTTTCTCCTTATTAGCTAACTTTCATAGAGCCTGAAGGTGCTATGTAGGCTGCTGGGGTTTAAAAGTCATCAACAATCTTACCCAGCCGTGAACTCTGTGAGCTACAATAACGACTGGCCTGACAAGATGCTTCCATCGGTGCAACAATGGCCCACATGCTATGGGGAATAACTAGGAACTTTTTAAAAATTTGATTTAAGGGAACTCATGCCTCATAATGTAAATCTAGCTAGAAATGAGACTGTGGATGTGGGGGTTTCTGCTGACAAGGGTGGAAGTCTGGCCCCTGAGCCCAGCACTAAGACGACAGACTCCCGTTGTTCAGCTGAACCCCTCTTTCCTCTGATTTGGGGATCCCAGATGCCCTGGAAAGTGTCACCCTGCCTTGCCCTCCTCTGACTTTCTCATGCTAATGAGGTCTGTTGGTGCTCTGGCTTTCAGTCAATGACATTCAGTCTAGGCCTCTAGCTTCCCTGGAGTTTTCCCCACCCTCACGGTCCATGAATTAATTAGGCATTCAATTTTCTCTCTGCTGATTGGACAACACCCACGAACCAAATACATCCCTTTCCCAAACCCCTTCCCATTGCCCAAAGGTACAAAATACTGATTCACAAAGTAAACTTCCCTTTTTTTCCTCTGCCTCGTGTTGAATATCTGAGTCTGCTTATTTGGAGGGGAGATGATCTTCCTTTCATTCTTGAAACTCCTCTACCCCCCACCCCCCACCTCCCCACCGCTGTGTCTAGAAAAGTCTTCTATGATTTTCTTTACTTGCCCCCTGTGTATCTCAATTCTGTGTGCAGTGACAGCACAGCATTCTCCTGCATCCCAGGAAAGCTCTACAGAGCTCCACATACCGACTCCAGTCTGGTGCACAGATAAACTGTGTCCTCTGTGAACTTTTAGGGAGACTGCCTTCTTACTATCTTATGCCTATGTATGCATTTTTTGGCAGGCATACAATGAAACGGAAAGTCAGATGACTCGTGGGAAAAGACATTTGCAGTGAGCAAAGGCTTACGTAACCAAACCTGTTGATCAAAACAAAAACCCATTAGTTCTATGTCCTTTTGTCAACCAAACTCTTTCTCCTGTGTATGTTACACTTAAAAAAAAAAAAAATCACCATCTAGCAAGGTATGGTAGTACATGCCTATAATTTCAGGACTCAGAAAGTTGTTGCAGGCTGATTTTGAGTTTGTGGCCAGCCTGGCTATACAGCAACTTCCAGACCAGTCTCAGTTACTTATATTGTCTAAAAACTAAAACAAACTCTAGTCAATGGGTATAGTTGAAATTCATCTAAATAAAACACCTTATTGATTTATTAATGAACTGTATTATTATCTAAGTTATTAATATTAAATTGACAAATGACATCAGTGAAAAGCAATTTATACAATTGAAAATTAGTCTTTATAGCTAATATGTTAGTGTTCATAGCTCTAAGAGACACAGAACACTCAGATTGAACCCTGAGAGATGCTACATTGGTAGGATTCTTCTAAGACTAGAGTCCAGTGAGCTGTTTAACAATTTAAAATTTCAGTAAAAAAAAAAAAAAATTCACTTTGTCAGTCAACTGAGGTATGGTCTTGGGGATAATATATATATATATATATACATATATATATATATATATAAAATCTAGTTCATGAAAAAAACTGATAAATATGATCAAATTCTAATTTACATCACTGTCCAGAGAAAGAAGTAAACTGAAACATATGTTTATTTGCTGTTTGTACTTTGTCCTTGCAGTAGATAGAAAACTTCTGAAACTATTTGAGTGCTAGAACAGTGAGCATAATTTTTTAAAAAGCTAAGCCTGAGTCATTTGCTTTCTGAACTGATCCAACCAGTGTAGCACATAGGCACATGCCTGCTGACCAATAAATAAGTGCTTTCTTAATAGTATGGAGGAAAATTCTGGTAAGTCGTTGCATGATTGCTTTCAGTATATGTTACAAGTGATAAAAACAACCTCCCTCTCAACTCATTTCTGAATTTGAAATACATGGTAATGTGTGTAGTTGAAGTAGGTAAGCATAGGGTATAGCATGCCAGTCCGAGACATCACTTATACAAACATCTCTTCTAACAAAGCACTTGGAACTAGACCCTCACCTGAATGTCCTATGCATACAGACTGTCTTAGTTAGGATTTTATTGCTGTGAAGAGACACAATGACCATGGCACTCTTATAAAGGAAAATATTTAATTAGGAGGGTCTTATGGTTCAGAGGTTTAGTCCATTGTTGTCATGGTGGGAAGCATGGTGGCACAGAGGCAGATCTGGTGCTGGAGAGGTAGTTGAGAGTTCTACATCTGGATCAGCAGGCAGTGCAACAAACAAGTAAGCCACTGGGCCTGGTTTGAGCTTCTGAGATCTCAAAGCCTACCCCCAATGACATACTTCCTCTAACAAAGCCAAACCTACTCCAACAAGGCCACACCTCCTAATAGTGCTACTCCCTATGGGGCTATGGAGACCATTTTCTTTAAAATCACCACACGGACTCCTCCTGTATCAATGCACTTAGCAGCCTGATGACAACCTAGGACTCCCACCTGCACATACATCCAATTCCAAACAATGGAGTAAGTGTCTCTTTCCTTTAACGAGCATCAAAGACATGGAGATATTCAGTCATACTCCAAGTATATCATAGTATGGAAGGTAGGGAGCCCATCAATGCTGAACTAGTTTTGGATGCATGCACGGTAATACAAATTATATCTTCTGAGTGAACTTTTAGGAAGACTCTTCTATTTACCATTGTCTTAGTTGGGGTTTTATTGCTGTGAAGAGACATCATGACCACAGCAACTCTTGTAAAGGAAAACATTTAATTGAGGCTGGCTTCCAGTTCAGAGATTTAGTCCATTATCATCATGGTGGGAAGCATGGCAGCATGCAGGCAGACATGATACTGGAGAAGGAACTGAGAGTTCTACACCTTGATCCACAGGCAGCAGAAAGAACAAATAAGCCACACTGGGCCCAGCTTGAGCATATGAGACCTCAAAGCCCACCCCTACAGTGACACACTTTCTCCAGTGAGACCACACCTACTCCATCAAGGCCACACCTCCTAATAGTGCCACTTCCTATGTGCCGAGCATTCAAACACAGTCTATGGGGGTCATTCCTATTCAAACCAACACAGCCATCTTATGCTTTTGCATAGGTAGGCACGTATACAATTAAAGTCAGTCAGATGCATCATAGAAGGAACATACTCAGTAAGTAAAGTCTAACGTAATACAAGCTTGTTAATCAAAATAGAGAACCACAACAATTTTCCCCTTAGCAACAAGCTCCCTGTTCTCTTGAATCCCATAAAAGGAAGCATAAACATTACCAGGAGGCCTTCAGTACTCTCTCACTCATGTTACTCTGGACAGCATGATTCTTCCTCATACACACTGTCCTTACACACTCACAAAAAGTTGTCTTGCTACCTTTGCAATACCAGTATGCTTCTATTTCAATCTTGAATGAGACACCAAGAACCTGGAAACTCTTGGTCTGGACCCAACCACCAGTAACATAGTGGCCATGAATCTTAGCTCTAAAGACTGTAGATACTTATTAAATGACTATGAATCATGAGTCATTGGGGTAGGGTACTGTCAGTTGAAATTTGAAGGACTGGCACATACTCTTTGTTTGTAGATTTTTTAGTGAATAGTTAAAAAGCAATATTTTTCCAGATGAACTTTGTCATTCACCTTTTCCCATGACTTAGGAAAACCTCTGGCAACCATTGTCTATTACTTATCTGTCAGAGGGTAAATTGACTCAGAGAATCAGACACTTTTATTATTTCCTATTGAAGAGGGTGCCCAGAGGTATGAGCCATTCCTGTGCTGTTTGAAGTAGAGGGGTTTGAGAAGAGGGTCAGGCAGGTGACCCCACTCCTGTTGCGATGGTAGAATATTCAGTTGCCTGCTGTGGATGATCTGATGTATGGTAGAGGGTTTTCAGAGAGCAGGGAACATGCTAAACTGCTGCTAAGAGTAACATCCAAGGAGCTACCAAAGAAACAGACAGTTGTGAAATCTTGACATCACTGATGAGAATACACTTCAGGAATTTAGAATTAGGTTAGCATATAGGCTTTTGTATCATTCTACAGGAGCACCTGGCAGCCCAGGACAGAGATACTGTTGACTCAATGTACTAAGGGTTGCTATGCCACTGAGAGCAAAGGGCTCTTGGATGCTTGCTGGCATCAAGAAAGTGGTTCTTAGGCAGAAAATCCTTCAGGATAGTTGGGCCAGAAATGTGTCAGAGCAGAGATTGGATCATCTTCATGGTTAAGTATGATTGGTTACTAACAATGAACAGAGAACACTGTCTGCTGCCATTACTTGGGTATAACTAATGATTCACACTCTTCTTATCTTTAGTCAACTGGTCTACCTCCTTGTAGTCTGGAGTCTTTGAGGGTTTATTTGTTTGTGGATTTTTGGTTTTTGGTCTTCCTGGATTCTCAAACCTTTCATTGTATGTATTTTATTTTTGTTTCCATAGGCAGACCAAGCTGATCTCAA
Organism: Lophiomys imhausi; assembly: GCA_907164525.1. Lineage (NCBI taxonomy): Eukaryota > Metazoa > Chordata > Mammalia > Rodentia > Muridae > Lophiomys > Lophiomys imhausi. Next base: position 5,236,045 of record CAJQZJ010032516.1, read on the forward strand.
ATTCCTGGAAGTATATGTACCTCCTGCCTCAGCATCTGAAATATTGAGACTAAAAGTATGCTCAAATTTTAAGTTTAGGGGCTGGAGAGATGGCTCAGAGGTTAAGAGCATTGCCTAGTGCTCTTCCAAAGGTCCTGAGTTCAATTCCCAGCAACCACATGGTGGCTCACAACCATCCACAATGTGATCTGGTGCCCTCTTCTGGAATACAGGTGTACATGCAGATAGAGCACACATATGCATAAAATAAATCTTAAAAAAAAAAGAAAAAAAATTTTAAGTTTAACTAAATTACCATCCTTTCAAACTTTAGGCTCCCTTACAAATACTAAGTATCTTACTGGACTAGATGAACAGCTTAGTTAGGATTCTGCTACCACCTAGTGGTGCTTGGCCAACTCACATATCCATCCATGGTATTCTGGCTAGGAAGCAGTCAGGAGGAACCAAGACAGAGCTGGAAGATTTGGATATTAGCACTCAAAATTTTTGGAATTCATCATAAGAAAAAGGAACAAGTCATTAGGTACAAGAAATACAAAATAATAAGATTTTATGGGCTGAAAGAAATTTTGAGCTAGAGTTCTTGACAACAGAGGAGTATTGTGTGGGATAATAACAAAGGAGTTAACTATGATTGCACATAGACAAAAAAAAGTTAGAAGAAGGTCCTTAAAACTAAAAGCCAAAGAAGTTGCAATGGTCAGTCACATTCCTCAGTCAGATGTGTTTGTTTTCTATGGTCCATGTTTCAATGCTATTTTTTTAAATCTACACTGTCCAATTCATTGTCTATAAAATGTTGGTTGAACTGACTTGAGTGTCTGAAATTAATGGTGATTATAAGGATGCATGTAGTCTAGATGACAACTTGAACTGTGTTGCCTGACTTTTAAAATGAGCCAGTTTCAAATACTTGGCTTTCTCAAGCCAAGCAGCTATTTTCAACCTTGCAAAGGCTGTCCCCATGTATCTTCACTGAGCAATTTCCTGCCCCTGATACTTAAGGGTCTTGCATATGCTTGCAGGACAGGAAAATACTTGGATACTACTGTGTACTTGTTGCCTAAAATTAACACACTAAAGCAATGTCCTTCTCATCTTCTCAACTGTTTAGTCTCCCTGAGAACTTTATCCAAGGGAGATTTCCATTCAAGAATTCTGAATCTGCGGTTCACACACTCCAGGCCACAGAGGATCCCCTGAAATCATATGGAGAAATTTGCTAAGTCTCTTTAATCTACTTTTAAAAATCAAATTCTTAAAAGGATTATGTCCCATCAATATAGAGCCCTTGCTTTTGGCAAGGGACTTTCTTTGATCTCAGGCTGTGCCTTCCCGAGCCCTCCCTCCTTCCTGAGCACCTAAGTTACTCTGAGTTATGTTTCTTCCTCAGACTTCTCTCAGGAAGCTGATAAATATTTGCTTCCTGGCTACCTTCTTGACCTCATAAGTCTCTGGTCAACCTGGATGAATCCCCTTCTTCACTCCCCAAAGGCAGGATGATTTCTAGAGACTTCTTTCATTCCTTGGACTATATTTCTGCCAACTGTGAGTGTCAGTGGGCATGAGAAACAGCTCCACAGTGTTGTCTAGCAACCCAAGGAGCTCTTCCACAGACTTCTATTCAGATGAAGCTATAGAGCTCTGAAGTCACCCCTTGATACTATTCCTTCTTAGTACTCCTTTATTGTCAAGACCTCTAACTAAAAAATTCTTTCAGCCCCCCCCCAATCTGTATTTCTTGTATTTAATAATTCCCTCCATTCCTTTCCACTTTGCTACAGAAAAGAATTTCAGAGTGAGCCAATGGAAAAAGCAGCATTGGACCTTGCTGAGAATTTGGTTCTGGGCGTGTGGCTCAGTTGGTAGTTTGCTTGCCTAGTGCCATGGCCTTGTGTGGCTCCAGGGACAGACCTAACTGAAGGCAGGGAGGGGACAAAGGAAGACAACACAGAAAGCTGGGTTTCTGGTGGACTAGGCTCTGTGCTGGAGAGAAGCTCAGCATGTGAACTATATACAGCTGAGCGGAGAGGCAGCTGTTATTACATTCAGATAAATAAGGAGGCAGAGTTTATAGTACACATCCGGATCAGGGAGACAGGTCTTCGTAGAGGAGCAGAATTGAGGCTGTGACTATCTGGGAGACGTGGGAGGATGAAGCAGTGGTGGACATTTTCTGCACACGCTGTCGGTACTTACACTTGGAGCAGACAGGAGGGCTTTTCTGTTTTCCTATGAGCCTCCCATGGCTGTGGCCATGTCAACAGCCCACATTCCCTCAGGACTTCCTCCATTCCCAGCAGCCCAGAATGTGTGCAAGAAGTCTTGGGTTTGATCCCCAGTACTGCATGAAGGGGGTATGTAGTTCATACCTGTAATCCCAGTGTTCAGGAGATGGAGGTAGGAAAATCAGAAGTTCAAGGTCATCTTTAGGTACACAACCTGTGTGATTTGTGCCAGTCTGGGCTAAAGGCCCAGCTTCAAAAGAAAGGAGTTTTAACATAGAATGAAGCATAGGCCTTGATAAAGAGGTGCGTAGGGAAAGGACAGTACGAACTCTAAATGTGAATATGGGTTTCTCATGTATGATGTGTCTTTACAAAAATAAACACACACACCATATATGATTTGTGGCTTCTGAAGTTAAATTTCAAGTGGTTGTTAAAGAAACTTTTCTTTTTCAGTAAACAAGGTGAATCTGTAAGTCAGAAAGTCAAAGGAATCCTTATAATATTAAGCCAAATGGGAGTTACAACATGATTTTTCCTGTTAACAAGGCATATAGTCTTATTTGTGAGATTCTTAGAAAATTGCAGGTTTAGAGCTGGGAAATCAGGAAGGCTTTATTTTTGTTTGTTTGTTTGTTTGTTTTTGAGATAGTGTTTCTTTGTATAACAGAGCCCTAGCTGTCCTGGACTTGCTTTGTAGGCCATGCTGGCCTTGAACTCAGAGAGATCCACCAGGCTCTGTCTCCCGAATGCTAGGATTAAAGGCATGTGCCATCATGCCTAGCACAGTAAGGCTTTATATATTCTGGCTTTAGGCATGGGTCACTGATATTTTAACATTCTTATTGTAATATCTCTACAAAAGGAATAGTGTCTTTATGTAGAGAACTTTCAGAGCACACTTTAATTTTGGTTCCAGGACTACCAGCATATGGTGCCCCCAGATTTGTGCAGTCCTGGGGATTGAACCCAGGGCCTTATGCATCTAGATTAACACTCCATAAACAAACTACACCCCATGACCTGTAGTTCTGCCTTTCCAGGCTAAATTTCTTTGGAGTTTTGTTTTGCTTTGTTTGGTTTGGGTTAGCAGCCACAACTTGCCATTGACTCATTTTTATCTTCAAGCCAAAGGAAATTCTGAGTGGGTTTTTTTATGTGATTTTTTTTTAATAGACAAAAATAAAGGACTTTTCATAATCCTTAAATTCTTCTTGTTGGGTTCATGGTCTCCGTGATAGACTTTAGCATATTACTATACTGCCCCATGATTACACTATGTATCTTTTTTTCATTAGCTCTATTTTCCAATTATGGGCTTTATTGAATATATTGCTAAAATGTTTAAATAGAAGGGGCAGTAACACAGAGTCCTGTCATTTGCCACAAGAAGATTGAAAGAAATGAATTTATCATTACTCTTTGAGTATGGTCATTCAATTGGTATGAACTCACCTAATTCACTAATCTATAATCTAGGGCTTATTATTAGATGTTTTTATCACACAAATAAGGATCTTCCCAAATGCCTGTCCAAGTCCACAGACTAAGTTAATGCTACCTTTACTACATCTTCCAGTATAGAAACTCTATCAAAAATGAAAAGAAATCTATGGTAGGCTGGTTCAACCTTTGCAAATACCATATTCATCAGTGTCTGAGATGCAGGGCCCCTCCTCCCACATTAGGAGAACAAAGAAGTATCCTACAGCTTTCAGAAGTTCTCCTCTGACGTGTTAGAGATGATAGCTGGGGGCTGGGCAGGACGAGCCTCTGGAAGATGAGGAGACAGAAGGAGATAACCATCCAAGATTGGTAAAGAGGGCAGAGTGGAGAGTGATGACCAAGAAGCACAAGGGCTCTTTGAGGTCGGTGGTTCCAGTCTAAGTAAAAGCAGCCATCAAGGGTGTTGCTCTCTCCAACTCTGTGCAGTGGCTTGGGTTCAGGCTTGGGTTCATGCTTAGAATAAAGGTGAATTCAACTTATCCTACATTGCATATACTTTACATAATAGCACTCAACGTATAATTTTTGCTTCATGAGGACATATAGGAATTTGCTAAGAAGTATTTTTCAAGGATCATACTCTCAAATTCCAAGTCCTAAGAACAGCTCTGAATGTAAACTTAATTGGGATTAAGGTCATTGGAGATTGAATAAATTAAAAATTGGGGGAATTAGATAGTCCTAGACTGAGGGTAGATCCAAAACTCAGTGACTGGGCTCTTTATAAAAGAAAGGAGAGGATTTATGGCCACCGGAAGGTGAAGTGAGGATAGAGGCAGGGATCAGAGTGCCCTGTCTGCAAGGGCCAAGTTTGTCAGTGACCTCCAGAAGCTAGGACACAGGCATGGGATAGTTTTCCACTCCCCACAGAAACAGCCCTGCTGACTGCTTGATTTCAGATCCTGTCTTATTCAGCTGAGAATAAGCCTCTTTGTTGTGAGCCATCAGCTTGTAGTAATTTATTGTGGTATCCCCAGAAGCTGGGCAGAGAGGGAACTCAGACTTCAGTGAAGCGCAAAGAAAGTGGTTGGGGGAACAGACAAGGAAGTTTTCTTGAGGCTAAAAAATTGAGACTGGCACCATCTGAACTTCCTGAAACCTTATGACATTTCCTGCGGGGTCCCTCTAGAACACCATGACTCCTCTAGAAACCACACACGGAGACAGCCTGGAAACCCTGAGGTTATTTTGAGTCCATTGTCCTATTTCCATGAAAGCGCTTGCAAATATTTTGTTCTCCAGGATGTCTTACTCCTATGGCTTACTCAGCCTGGTTGTGCAGTCCTGAAACTTAGCTTACAGTAAGTCTACGCTAAGTCTGTCCTGGAGGAAGGCAACCTCCCACACATCTGGATGTCTCTAGGTTCTTGACTTATCTCATCTGGAATGAGAAGAGTCAGCAACCAGCCCCACACTTTGATGCCCCTATTCGAGATGCTTTACTTGATTCTAGTTCTTGGGTGCCCTCAGCCTCCTCAGGGAGCCCCTGCTTATCCTTCAAGACTTGTCTCTAGATCTTCTGCTTTGTCCACACCAGCGAGGCATTAATTATGGTTTCTTTTCTTCTCACAGAACCGTGAATTTCTATTAAAGAACTTACTAAATTCTATCACGGCTTGCTTCTACCTGAAACACTGGGGGAGCTATCCTGACGTATGAGCCCCTAGCCCTTAGCCTAGAATCCATCTCAGCCCATATAGGCCAAGGAAAGTTAGATCAAGAATCTACAACAAGGGGGCTGGAGAGATGGCTCAGTGGTTAAGAGTGCTGCTGCTGGCTGCTCTTCCAGAGGTCCTGAGTTCAGTTCCCAGCAACCACATGGTGGCTCGCAACCATCCGTAATGAGATCTGGTGCCCTCTCTGGCAAGCAGGCATACATGCAGACAGAGCAGAAAGAACACTGTCTACATAATAAATAAATAAATCTTAAAAAAATGTTTAAAAAAAAAGAATCTACAACAACTGCCTTCGAAGTTTTTATAAAGTGTGTAACTTCAGGGATTGAATTTCTTTTTTTTTTTTGAGATTTTAGGTTATTCAAATTTGACAAAGAAACAAAGCTGGTCTTATGTCAAAGAGGTCAGCAGAGCAGTCCCACGAGTTTAATGCTTTGCCACTATGACAAGAGGATGGGAATGGCACTGTCATTCCTGGGATTACCAGCTCCTTGAGCACATGGCAGGTGGGTTCTTCTATTTGAAATCAGCTTAGCAGAAGCTTCCTGAATTCATCACTAGAGAATCCCACTGAAGCACATTCCCCACTCTCTGGTCAGTTCAGAAACCTGAAGCTTTCACAGCAGACAGTGTTCCACTTGATGCTCTCATTCTACACTTTACTCAAATGCCCCTTTTCATCGTGTTTCACTTGAGGTTATGTCAGGAGTATTTTGTACTTAGAAATAATCAAAATGAATCCTTAGCTGGATCTAAACAAAATTATGTCTCTGCTCCAAGCATCTCAGCTTCTGTGTACATATGCTCTGTGGGAGATGTAAAAGCATTCCAGTAAACAGGAGCTGTGGGCAGAAACATTAAAAGAAGTTTGGGGGAGGTAAGCGGTATGTTTCCCATGGGAAAGGGCTACAGACTCCTTTTATGATTCAGGCTAAACTCAGATTTATAAAACAGTAAGAAATACATGAGTCACACCCTCACTCGTCATCACCACTCTCTCTAAATCAAAAGCTGACCAAGAGTCACAATGAAAACCAGACTGCTGTGCATCTACAGATGTTTGCCCTAAAGAATCTTCCCACAAGGTATTCCAACAATTTCATATAACATTCTCATAGCACAAGATATTCCTCAGCCTGTTAAGACTCTCATAGTCTGATACAAGAATTCCTCACACCTAATTTCTGTGTGTTTCCAGTTTGAAGAACATGAGCTTCTGTTATGTCACATAGGTGGGGAACTTGTCTATCTGTAACTCCATACATTTAAGTCTCCTAGAACGGGCCCTTCCAGATAGCAAAACTTTAAAAAAGAGCTCATGCATAAGTAGTGAGCACTTTCACATCAAATACAAACTGGACCCACTGTTCTTCCAGAGGCACACCATATCCAGAAATATCCACACCTCAGGCTGAAATTATATATAACAAGATCATGTGTCATGAGGATCAACAGAACCAACCAAGCTAGGTCCCTAGAGGCTTACAGAGACTGAAACACTAACAAAAAAAAGAAAAAGAAGAAGAAGAAGAAGAAGAAGAAGAAGAAGAAGAAGAAGAAGAAGAAGAAGAAGAAGAAGGAGAAGAAGAAGAAGAAGAAGGAAGAATGGAAGAAAGGAAGGAAGGAAGGAAGGAAGAAAGAAGCTTAGACTAGACCTAGATCCCCCTATATAAATATAGAGGATAGGCAACTTGGTCTTCATACAGATCCTCTAGCAAGTGAAGGGGGGGTCTCACTCATGGACTTTGTTACCTGTTGTTGGGACACTTTGCCCTAGCTGAGCTGCCATGTCAGGCCCCAGAGAAGGAAGAAGCTCTTAGCCCTCATATGACTGATGAACTGAGGGCAGCTGATATGTGGGGGCTCCCTATGCCAAAGGAGAAAGATGGGTGGGAGAGGGGATAGAGGGTAGGAGGGTGGGATCGGGAGGGGAGGAGGGAAGGGGCTGTGATCGAGATGTAACTTGAATTAATAAATAAATGTTAATTAAAAAACATATGTCTTTTAGTTTAATTAGGCTTGTTGGGTTATAGGAGCCAACTCTGGACCCCATTCCTGTGGCATAACATCTTCCTTTCCCTATAGTCTCACAAGGGACCTTAAAAGAGCATATTTTGTTCTCCCTGAACAGGTTAAAGTTTTTACCTCAAAACCTTGCTCTGTTCATTTTAATAAACTATTTGCCTGGAGGAGGATACAAATCTGAACTTATCTCAAACCTTGTTCTTCCCTAAAACCTAACAGTCCAAAACATTCCTGACCAACTACTTGATCTTACTACCTTCCAGTGAATTTTTCTTTCCTCTTCATCTATTCTCGCTGATTTATCCCAAAATTCAATGACTGGTATCATCTGGCCTTTAGAGCTTGTGGCCATTTCTCCTTTCCAGCCCACCCCACCCACAAGGCGACTACCCATGTCATACGAACAGAATTGGGAAGAGAACACTTAACCAGAGTTTGGGTAAGCAGAGTCAGGAGGAACAACCGGCATTTGATAAGGTCAGTGTCAGAATCACAGTGAGACAGAGCAGGATGGAGTGAGTATCCAGACATCTCTATTATCCCACAAGCTAGAGTGCAAAGAAACTTAAGCAACACATTTCACAGAAGTCAAGCTCTCAAGATGAAAGAAGCAGAACAGAAGCAGAGATGGATGTGTGTGGAATGAGAAGAACCAATACACATTTATTAACCCTTGCTGAGAAAGCAGGAGAGGATAAGAAGAGTTATGTTTACAAAGAGATTGGCTACGGAGAAGTCATGAAGTCTTTGAGTTGAGTGCCTCCGAAATGGATATTTACAAAATCTGTGCTTTGACCATTGCTATCCATGTGACGTACTTGGTTGACCTCAAAATTGTCTCTGAAAAGATCACGAGACAGCCCTGTGGCACTAGAAGGCATCAACAAAGTAAAAATCACCTGGAAGATGTTTGCTGGGAGGGAGGCTTTGGAAATAAACATCAAACTGAATCTCTGGCTCTTCACTTGGGGGTGTTAGTGATAGTGGACTCTGAGTCACATAACGCTGATGCTGCTCAACTCCGTAATACTCTTCTTGATCTATACAATTGTTATGTGGAAGGCTTAACCAAGCTTACCAACCTCAGACAATTTCCTAAGCCCAAATCTTCCAGAGTATTGTAATTGTTAATGTTTTAGGGTAGGAGATGGGTGTGGATGATGGTGAACTCCAATAACCTATCAGCTCACACCTGTACCTTGCTACCAGCCATTTCTCATCAGCAAAATTACTCCTTTGGTCCATTTTTCTAATCAAAAATGGGCAAAACTGAAATATCAATATATTAAGGATTTCTTCTATTGCACATACAAATTAACACAGGAGGAAGCAACAATTTACTTTGAGAAACCAATTACCTAACTAGCCATCTCAATACAATATATGAGACACATTTCTTTAAACTGGGGATTATTTCTTAAGACAGGTCTTTATCTGAGGAAAGTGCTCTACAAATAATATCTCAGGAACTGGGAATGGTGGCTCATGCCCTGTAATCCCAACACCCTGGAGGCTGAGGTAGGAGGGCTGTTGTGTGCTAGAGGTCAGCCTGAGCCACATAGTTTCAGGCCAGGCTGAGGTACGTAGCATGATTGTGTGAGACCTGTCCAACAATCAAACAACACACAATGCCAAGTAAACTAAGCAAACTGTAATATTCAAGTAGAACATTAGAACATCAGGTTATTTACTTATGTTCTACATTACTTTAGTAGTGATTCTGCTTGGTACTAAATTAGCATTGGTGTGTTTCTTCAAAGCAGCCCCCTAGACTTACACTGGGAGGTGGTATTTTATTTAGAGGAATCCAGAGTTTGGATGGGGTACACTGAGTCTGAGAAGAGCAGGAAGCAACAGAGAATACAATAATGAGGAGGTTGCTGCTGTAGGGAACTCATTGCTACTAGGCAACTTTAGAAGGTACAGTATGCCTCAGAGTTGTACCATCCAAAGGATGAGAAAGCTAGAGAACTACCATCTGTCATTAATTGGAGGGTCAATCCTAGTGAGTCTAATGTCTGAATACTTCCTGGCTATATGGTCCTCAGTAGCATCTTGTGGTCACAGAAAGGACTGACTAATGCTAAGAGATATAGGCATTTACTTTAGTCTATGAACTTAGAGAGGAATGTCAAGTGTGGAGGAGATACATAATAGATCACAGTGACTTTTGGAGACGCGACTGATTATAAACCCACTAATTAACACTTTCATTAACAGGAAAACCAAAAGGTTGGCAACCAAAGGTGCTAGATGTAGAAAGCATAAATTATATCCTTTCTTTCCATACAGGATCCTTGCAAGTTTCTCCTCAACCCCCAGGTACTAACTCAAAACCAGGTTATATAGATGGCCTGAGAAAACAAGCTTCTCTCAGAAGGCAGTAGGGCTAGACCAGAGAAGCTCTGTAGAGCACACTCAGCAAGAGAATGTAGCACTTTTCTTATCAATGAGAATTTAGTGCCTATATTGCAAGGAAATTGTTTTCTCATGCTGTGAATTTTAGTTGTATTTCTTTACAAGTGGAGAGCCACAAGATTATCCTTTCAAAAGGAAATATTGAAGCCAGTGCACTGTGCTTACAGCTCTTCAGGTACAAGGTCTACACAGACCTTCTCTTTAGATTCCATAGGTGTACCAACCGCCACTCAAATGCCAATTGCTTTAAATTATAAAGTATTATTTGTGTGTGTGTGTGTGTGTGTGTGTGTGTGTGTGTGTGTGTGTGTGT
>CAJQZJ010032516.1:5248764-5283981 GCA_907164525.1 Lophiomys imhausi
ACACACACACACACACACACACACACACACACACACACACACACACAAGCAAAAATGATCAAAAGACTTTCAGAGATCTGAAAATAGCTTCACATCGCTGAACCAGAGTCTCTTGCAGTCTTTGATCTCATAGGAATTTTCCAAGATTGCAGTGAGCTGAAAACAACAGATCTCTTAGTCACATCTCATTCCAGAGCATGGATGGTTACAATGACTAACTAACAGAAATGAATAATCGTGGTTGGAAATACAGATTTATTTTTCAAATATAAACACAAATCAAACATTGTTCCTCAGGTTACCTGGCAATAACACAACCCATGTAGCTACCATGGAATATGGACATGTCTAAAGGTACAGGTTCAGACTAGTATAATCCCCTTTTCTTAACTTGGTAAGGCTCTTCAAGTTGCAGTAACTAAACTCACCACACCCAATCAACAAACAATGAAAAGATGATAAATGCCTTATAGTTACATTTCTGGAAATTTGTAAGAAGCATGGTCGAGTCACCCCACTCATCACTAATATCAATACTGTAGATCATTAGATGAGACTTAGTAAATTTCCTTCATCTTAACACAATGAACTATAGAGCAAGAGTGAAAGCAATTGAGACCCCTTTTAGACTCAAAATGAATTACACATTTTTTTTTCAGAAGAGATTTTATACATATCTGTAGTTATACAACTCTGTAGTTGGAGAGAACTGACTCCAAGAGACATGAAATGTTTTCTTCAGGGTTACAGTGGGTTAGACCACAATTCATATCTTCTGATTTCTTCAGCTTTAGGTAGATTATGCTACAATGTGTTATGAATTTGAAATGCATCTATCTTGAATAACTCAAGATGACTTTATCTTGGCAATTCACTGATAACTGTACAAATATGTTCAGTGGGTTTTCCAGTGCACTAGTAGAAATATTCTTTTGGGCCCACAGCTCATGCAATTTTGGAGCAGGATAACATTTTCAAAATTTTAGAGGAAAATAAGAAATACAGCACATACACCATTTGCTTACATTTGAATAGATTTTGACTAAGTACTTTTGTTTTTCCTCTAGTTTTTCATTTTGCTTACTCTTCCATTTGTGTACGAACACTTGCTTTATATTTGTGCTTTTCAAGCGGCTAAGTATAGTCTCTCATTGAACTATGAATTGAGTTTCATCACAGTTACAATCAACATTTCAAAGAATGAAGTTTTACATTAGAAAATACCAGGGGTTCCTGAGAAAGGGGTAAAGCTGCAAGTACCACAACAGGTGGTTTCAAGTTCTCTCCTTCCACCATATGGGTTCTTGGAATCAAGGTCAAAGAAAATATCCCCAACACACTAATCACTTAAGCAGGATTTTTCAGGAAATGACAAGTTTCTTAAGAATAAATGATTTCATTTTGTGAGGTCTCACTTGTCAAGTGTTAGCTTTAATCTGGGCAAATGAAGAAGAAGTCTGTTGCCCTTGGTAGTCTTTCAGAGCTGAAGACACTGCACATTTTGGACACAGGACTTGGATTAAATTATTAATCCAAGATTAGAGCTGGATATAACCTGAAAGCTCCTGAAATCTAGCTTCCATAGTACCAGAAGGTGCTGTGTAAGATGCCTATGGAGGAAAGCAATCAATAGTCTAGTGAAGCTGTGATGCCTATGAACCACAGCAACGACCATAGCAAGATACCTAAAGATGCAAGAGTGGCACACAGATCTGGGTGGTAACCAACAGTTGTCTAATTGGACTTAAGGCACAAAACTCAACAGGAGGGAAATCATATCTAGTATTAGAAACAAAGCAACTACCTAGGGCTAGTGAGATCATGGATTGTAGAGAAGAACTTACTGCCACCACTTTACTAGAACGGAATAATTCCTAACTTCATTGTAAAACTTATCCTTATATCCACAATTAAGTGTAGCTCTCACCCCACACCAAAGAAACTCATTGCAGTGAACAGAGATCACTATAGAAAACCACAACTGATGAAGTACAGAGATCATGGGGATCCCAGCCCCAATAGATGTATCTATAGCATGACTTCTGTACCAAGGGCTCACAGAACTTAAGGGAAGAGTGGGCAGAGAGATTATAAGAGCCAGAGAACCAAGAAGTGTGCTGTGAGATTGTTTCCTAGAAATTCAGAGAAGCTACATTCGTATCTCAACCATACAGTTGTCTAAACAAGACCAGAATAATGACAATACCAATAGACATGCCAACACAGAAGGGAAATCTCATGGAGTCCCACTTGCTACACAAAGAACTACAGGCAACTAATGACTTTCCTCCAGTTAAGGCTCCTAATTGATTACACAGTACAAAGTCGTCATCCCTGAAGTCAGATAGGTATAAGGAACACCAAATGGACACACCAGGTTGAACTTGTGTGTGTGTGTGTGTGTGTGTGTGTGTGTGTGTGTGTGTGTGTGTGTTCGTGCTTGTAGAAGCCAGAAGAGGGTGTCAGATCCCCTAGAACTGAACAACATGGGTACAGGGAACTGGGCTCAGGTCCTCTAAAAGAGCAGCAAAGCACTCTTAACTGCTGAGTCATCTCACTAGCCCCCACTATTCCTGAAGTCCTAGCATACAAGTATAACTATCTCAGTTTACAGCAGTGTGAGTAGTCAGTACGCAGTACATCATTTCTATTTAGTTGGTGTGATGCCAAGGCTCTGAGACATTCAGTAACTCAGGGAGAACCACACAGGCACTTGTTTCAGGATCTAAATCACCACCCCAGATCTTAAGACATCATGTACAGGAATGATCTTTTGTCCTGTAGCCCATGTTCTTTCTTTCCTGTTTCCTTTCCTTTCTTCTTAGCCCCTTCCCCCTTTTCATCCTCTCCTTCCTAATTGTGTAATATTTTTCATATATTTGTAAGTAAAATGAATTGGCATTAACTCAGCATTCAGCTAAGAATAGGATACTGTCAATACCTCTGAAGCCCAGGGACTATGTTTTTTTGTTTGTTTTTATTTTGTTTTGTTTGAGAAAAGGTTTCTCTGTGTAACAGCCCTGGCTGTCCTGGAACTTGGTTTGTAGACTAGGCTGGCCTCGAACTCACAGAGACCCACGTGCCTTTGCCTCCTGAGTGCTGGAATTGAAGGTGTGCACCACCCACCATACCTGGCTGGGACTGATTTTTATCTCCAACCTGTAACCACTATCCTGGATTTTATATAGTCTCTGTTCCCTTTCTTTCTTGCCATTCTTACAAACATATGGTGCTTTATTACTGGACTTCATGTTAGTGGAACCACTGTATTCTTTTTTTTTAAATAAAAATTATATATCTGACATTTATTCATGTTGATGTGTAGATACACAGCTCTTTCTTTTTGACTGAGTTAGAGTACTCTGTTTCAGGACTATGCTGTGCTTTCTTCATGCTTTCTCACTGATGGCCATCTACATTATTTTCAGTTTTGTACTATTAATGCTATATATGACTCCAACTGCACTTGCACATAAGCAAAAAGTTTCTCCAAGACATTCATGTCACATGGGGTGAAATGACTAATTCATAGACCGTACATGTCTAAAACCTTACTAGCTAATGCAAGTACTTTTCCAGATCTTGTTTCACATCTTGGTTTCTAATCACTGTTTTGTAATCAAAAGAACAAGCATTCCTTGAAGAAATATTTGATTACAGCACCAGAACAAAGAATATACAAGAAACATGTTATGATGCCAGGAAACACGAAAATGATCCAAGAGCCAAAACCAAACAAAAACACAGACCAACTTGAGGGGACACCTAGAAAAATGAGAGCAGTCAAATGAAGCATTTGGTCATAAACCATAAAATAGAATAAACACCCAACCCTATAAAAATGGCAACAAAATGAAGTATTGAATTATAATCCATAAAATATCACAATTTCCTATACATTATCTGATAAAAAACTAATTAAAAGAGAAATAGGTGGGACTGGGGAGAAGTCCATAAAGTGCTTGCTGTGTAATGCTAGATGGAAAGGCATGAGGAGAAACAAAGTTCACATTGTTTTAATATAATTGCGAAGATGTTTATTAATTAAGAAGAGAAAAACAACGCTTTTAAGGGAGAGAAACTTGATAAAACCACAATAACCAAGTGACTACAGCTGTGTAAGATGGTATCAGCATCACAGCCTGTGCCACGGGGTGGTGTGGACACAGAACCACTTCATAGCACTCTCAGCTAACACGCATCGCTTCAGTGATGAGAAAACATCAAACTCAAAACTGAGAGAGGTCTGACAAAATAATGGTCATACTTCAAATCTATCAAGGTTGTGGGAAAAGACATTAGAGGAACAAGTACAGACTGCAGGGGACCAAGGACAAGTAACCAACTGAATGCCAATGAGATCCCGGATAAGATCATGGAACACAAGAGTCTCAGCGGGAAGCCAGCGGTGAAACTTAGGTGAAGTTCTCAGTTGATGCTAGTCTCCTGTCTCTGCCTACTGTGGCATGGTTCTGTAAGATGATGATGTCATAGAAGCTAGGTTTCTCACCATACCTGAAGATCATTGACTCAACTAGGCCCTCTAGCCCATGCGTCCAGAGATCTGTGTGACTTGGTTCCCTAGCCCTGAGCTTACAGACACACATCACCACACCTGGCCTTTACGTGACTGTTGGAAATCCAAATGCAGGCCCTCAGCTTGTACAGGAGGCACTTTACTGAGTGAGCCATCTTCCCACCCCCACTATTTTGTTTTAGTGACAACCCCGTCAACAATGCATATCTAGAATATAAAAGGGACTTACTGTGCACCTATACCTTCTATTTGATTCTGCCCATCATTTCAGGAAAAAATACTAATGGATATACCTTAAGCAGGCTCTTTGAGGCATTAGATGGACTGACCACAGTAACTTTACATTTCAAAATTTGAAACCATGAATGAACACCTATTATATTGAGAATAGGAATATTATTTCTATTAATAATAGAAAATGTGTCTGTAAATGAAACTTGTCAATCTTATGTCACAAGATAATGATAACATCTCTACACAATGCCCACAGCACTTCTTGCCAATGAAAATACTCAGTTATTGTATGTGTTATGAATAGAAATAACACTGAATGCAGTCTCTGTCACACTTTACTGTCAAAACAAGAAAGTAAAATCACTTACGAATTTGTCTAATTGAAAAGTTATGAAGCATAGCAGAATATTATTAGCATGTAATAAATTTGAGTCTTGCATAATATTCTCCAGTCTGAGAAACATCACATAACTTTAAAATAACCAAATTAATAATTAAGGGTGAGTTCAGTGGCATGGGTTAAGAAACACATTTCAGTGGTTGGGAGAATAGGTCAGTAGGTAAAGTGGTGGCTGCATAAGCACGAGGATCTGAGTTCAGATCCCCAGCACCCACAGATAGCTGGTGTGGGGAGCATATCTGTACCCCTAGTACTCAGGCATGGAAACAGGCAGAGCCTGGGAGCCTGCTAATCAACCAGCACGCAGAAATGGCGAGCTCCAGGCTCAGTGAGAGACCCTGTCTACAAAGATAAAAGTAAGATGGAGAAGCAATTCAGGAAGACATCCAGATGTTAACCTCTGTCCTATGCATGCATGCCTGCACAAGAAAGCGCCTGCCCCAACTACCAAATACACATGCATAACACCCTACCCAATAGAAACACCCTACCCCATAGAAAAGAAAGCCAATGTGCAAAACACAGAGAAATATTATTGGGTATGGGTATGCAGGTAAGAAAACTGGTGCTTGGCAGGGAAGGGAAAGAGAAAAGGGACAGAAACTAGTAGGGATAACAGAGTCACATTCTAAGTCAAGGACACCAGAAGAAGCTACAGCTGTATTTACCTACTTTGTGTAGGGGCACAGCACATAGAAATCTGGTGGACAGTGGATATAATTACTCATGAGGCACTCTGGGAGAGAAAGAGAATTAGCAAATGCTAGACACTTGTTATGTAGCAAATTCCTTAAATTACCCGACTTTAACTTTCCAGCAAGCCAAAGCTAGATATTATTCATGTGTCACAGAAGAATCCTGAAGACTAGAGCGGTTACTTAACTTACTCTCAACTAGGCAAAGGCAAGAATTTGCCCACATCTGCCTGTTTCTCCAAAGCCAAGGGTCACTACAGGTTTTTGAAGATGTAAATTACCCATTTTAAGTGCACAATGGCAAATTTCGACAATTTTAACACAACATGTAGCCATCACGATAATCCATTTTGGGAATACACTTCCATTACCTATAAAGTTCCTCAGTGCTCATTTGTAACTGCTTTTTCTTAGTTTTAAATAACTAGACCCAGAAAATATATTGTCTCAAGGGCTCTTTTTATGTCACATACTTTTTTAAGAAATGCAAGCAGCAGTAAAAATTATGTCGTATTTTATTTTTTAAGAGTACTCAGAAACTCCATCTTTTTAAGCAACCAAACTCCATTTTATAAGCAACCAAAGGACCAGTTCTCTCCTGCTCATTTTATGATGCATATCTTCAATAAAAAAAAAACATGATTCTCAAGTCAGCTTTAAACTTTTAAAGATAAAAAGATGACAGATAATAAGTTGAATTAAGTATTTCCTTTCAGTTTACTGAGAGTAAGTTGTAAGGATAACTGATTAGAATATGTATGTGTGTGTGTGGAGGTGGGGGGAGCTTCCTTGAGCATCAAGCCAGAGTGAACATTTATGCAGAGACTAAAGTTATGTAGGGACTTAATCTCTTCAAAATTTAAGAGCCACTCATGTGATTGATTATTACTGATTTGCTGTGCTAACTGAAATATGTACATTTCTGAAGGAAAAAGCTGAATCTATTAAAGATGTCCACATGGGAAGCATTTGTTGAAGAATTTTGTTAGACTGGTCTACTCTTGTTTTGCTCAATACAATGAGTTTGGAGTAGAGAGCACAGGTCCTTTCCTATGGAGCCTAAGCAGATTTCTCCACAGAGAAAAGTCTCTAGTGAGGCATAGATATACTAGCCTTCTTATATTTGCTTAGTGTTCCATTAGCGAAGAAAGTAGGTCATTGGCACTCCGACTACTTGCATCAGTTGTCAGAGTGAACATGGATCCCAACAGCCTGAATTTTGGTATATCATTTTTCTTAGAGTCATCTGACTTTAAAGACTTTCCATTTGTTCTCACTTCATAAGCAACTCGTCTTATAGTAACTTTCTTCTTGGGTTTTCATGCTGTGATGGCCAACATATTTATCTATCTTGTATCTGACACTTCACAGAGCAACCATGTGGAGAATAGTCAGGGCACTCGCCCAGTACAGAGAGACCAAACCTCGGGTGTCAGTTTTGAATGAGCCTGAATGAACAAGCCTGGTGATGAATTATGTACTCTCTCTTTTTCTTCTCTGGAAACTTACTAACAAATGACACCAGTCTATTGCCCAACTTTATTTTATAAGGACTGTGTGAGAATGTGATGGAAAACAATGAGTTTTGTCTGCCTCCTGTTGAAGTCATGGATCTGTAGGTTAAATAGTTTCTCCTCCTAATACAGTAATAGCACCTATACACAGTAGAGTAGAAACAGCTCTCCAAGCCAGTAGAGAACATTGTTTTAGAATAGTGCTACCTGGTACTGCAAGTAGCCTCTCAAATGCTTGTATCCAAAGATAGATTATTTTATGTTAAAGAGGTTTTTTTTTAATTTTTAAATTTAATTAAAAAAAATTTTGTTTTATGTGTTTAAGTGTTTTGCCTATGCACATGTCTACGTCTGGTGCCCATGGAGATCAGAAGATGACATCAGATCCCCTGGAATTAGAATTATGGCAAGTTATGAGTTCTTATGTGGGTGCTGGGGATTGAGTCCATGTCTTCTTTGAGAACATGTGCTCTTAAATACTCATTCATCTCTCCAGTCCTTAAAAAGAACTCATTTAAGATTAAGACGATTTCATCATAGATTGACTTTTTTTGTCTGTTGTGATTTTTTATGATATTCTAGAGGTCTTTAAAATGTTTATCTCACTATGAACAAGCCCCTAAGGCTTCATGTTTTCTTACCTGACTGACATCTATGGCCCAACTCTTATTTTGACTCCATAATCACATGCTTTTCTCTAGTAGCACAGCCCTTGAAACCTTATCTGTTAGGACCAGCCATTTGCTGCCCTGGAAGGCCTCCAAGTGACACACTGCATTTATTTTTCTTAGAAGAAAGTGAGAATATCAACCAGGTTGATTTGGCAGTATATGTAAGAAATTGGAATATTTTTGAAAATATTTATTTTTATGTGTATGAGTGTTTGTTTGCCTCCACATTTATGTACTGTGTGTGGAGCTGTGCCTGCAGAGGTTAAAAAGGTGTCAGATGCCCTGGAATTGGAATTATAGATTATTATGAGCTGCCATGTGGGTGCTGGGAACCCAATCAGAGTCTTCTGCAAGAGCAACAATTTCTCTTAACCACTGAATCATCTCTCCAGTCCCTGTATCAAGATGCTTTAAAGCTAGAATTTATTGAGTTCCTGCCATGCAAAGAAGGTATTCTTTAAATAACACAATTTTATGAGGTAATTACATTTATTATGCCCATTAAGTCACCAAATAAGAGAAAGATGTTAAACAAGCTGCCTCAGATTACACAGCACAAAAAATAGTCCTTTCTGGAAACCAGGCAGACTGGTTCCAGTAGAGTGCACACCAGGCAGAGATCACACCCTACATGACTGTACATCTCTGAATCCATTACTGCTGTTCTCTAGTGGATGGTTATTAGTTCCCAGTAATACATCTGCATTGTCTATTCATCCTGAGACAGGACAGTCTTACACTAAGCTTCAACTGCTTTCATACGCAAGTAATTCTTTCACCCACTCTTCCTTTTTCTCAGCTATAACATGAGAGAGTCTAACGTATGGAACTAGAGGACATTATATAAATAAGTAAGCAATCAGGACCAGAAAGACAAACACCATTCTCATTCACGCATGGAAAGCTAAAGAAGTTGATGTCATAGAAGTAAAGAGTAAAATAGTGGTTACTGAAGACTTTCAAGAGGAGGCATGATATGGAGGGTTTGAAAAATTGCTACTAAGATAGGATTAGTTCTAGTGTTCTATAGCATGGTAAGGTGACTATACAATTATTATACATTGTATAATAAACTAGACTGAGGGAGTCCAAAAGATGCCAGCATAAAGAAATGTTTAGGATATAAATTTCAATTACCATTGCATCATGATACATTGCATATATGTATCAAATTATTACATTGTGCTCAAACTGGAAAAGGTAAATATTAAAGAAAAAAACAGTGTGTATAAAGTTTGCCAGTAATCCCACCACTTAGGAGGATAAGACAGGAGGATTGTGAGTTTAAGGTCAGTTTGGCTTATATAGCAAATACTGACTCAAAAAACCAAATTGAAATAAACAGAATTATGTACATTTTCAGTTTTATTTGGAGCTAACATTATGAGTATATGCATAACATTTAGGGAAAAATACATGGGCAATGGCCTAACCACAGGGAGGATGGAAGCTCTATATGAGGAACAATGGGAAGTCACTGCTCTAAGCTGAGGAAGGGAGGACTGTCATAATCACAAAGGTTTCCTTCCTACTAATACCAGCCTGGTTCCCTAAAAGAGTGAAAGCAGGTTCAGGGAAACTTATCAGGAGGCGGTTGAGAAGCTGCAAGCAGAGTGTGATGGCAGATTAGGCCAAGGTATTGACAATGCCTAGTGCACACACTCTTTAGTTTCAGGAAAGAGGGACCTGTACTCAAGTCAATGGCAGAGGACAGACATGGTCCTATTGAACTAGATTAACTTGACTTTGAAAGAGTTGGTGGGAGACTCTCAGCAGCAAACAGCCAGCTAATGGTGTGTCCTGATGCTAAGATAGACAGTCCTGTACATGGAATACAGGACTAACGCTGTAATTTGCTGGAGAAAGACAATGGTTCTTCCAAATTAGATAAAGGTAGAACAGTCTAAGTCAGCAAATAATGTTTTAATGCCTTATGGACCAGCTCAGCCCTATTTGTAAAAGACCATGGCCTCTGTATACATTAGTGTGAAATTATTTTGACCAGTTAAGCATGCCACCAGAAAACGATACTTTATTCGGGTTATTAATGGAACAGTTCTCAAGGTATCATATGGGCTGATACTTAATTTTCAATATATGCAGGCAATAAAGAAAAGAGGCAACAGAGTTCAGATAATTTATTACTTTTTCAGTTATTTGGATGAAAGTGAGACTACACCAAAAGTTGAAGTAATGGAGCAAGACAGACTTGTTTTCATGATACCTATACTATATCGGAATAGAATTCATCTTAAATTTTAAAATATTCATTCCTGCTATTTTTCTTTTCAGTCTTCTTTTTGAGGCAAGGTCTCACTAAATAGTCCTAGTATTCCTGCAATGTCCTATGTAGACCAGGCTGGCTTTGAACTCATAGAAATCTGTCTGCCTCTGCATCCTGAGTGCTAGAATTAAAGGCATGGACCACCTCATCAGGCTGGCTTACTATTTTTTTTTAAATTATGTGTATAGATGTACACATCTAAGTGTAGGTGCCCATGGAGTCCAGAAGAGGGTGCCAGATCTCCAGAGCTGGAGTTATAGAAGTTGTGAGACATCAGATGTGGTTACTAGGAACTGAACTCAGGTCCCCTGTAAGGGTAATATAATATCTTAACTGCTGAGTCATCTCTTCAGCCTCAGAATTAAATTCCTCATGGCTGGAATATATTGTGGGACATGAGGGTGCAAGAAGAGAGAATTTCCCCAGAATTCTAAATTAGCAGCCATGGGTTTTTGTCCCAGTCCCCTACAAATACTTAACTACTTCTGAGTAAATCACTTTAAGTTTATTTGTGCAAGGAACTAAATAGGTTTCTTTCTAAGACTCTGTGAAGTAAGTGTAGTATTTTTGAAGGTCATCTTTGCCTTAAATGGGTTTATGATAATCTTTGTGAGCACAAACTCACTCTTTCAATGTTTCCAAAGAAAACAGTTCATAGACAGATCAGAACAGGGTCCAAGATATATTGTTATCTAGATAACCATGGGAACAGTCTTGCCATGACAACAGTGGCTCCTGACATTGTTAGCTTCTGTGAATGTCTGTGTCAAAAAGACCATGCTTGTTCCTAACATTTGCTCTTTAATTCCTACTTAAGAGAATCACTGGTAAAGTTGTTTCTCTTTTATAAAAATACATATTCTAGTGATTTTGGTGAATAAGTCTATAACAAGACAAATATTGTTAGTTCTATATAACAAGCTAGTATAATTGGGTATTCATAATAGCATCGAAATAAATCACATAAGCAGGCATCCTTAGGTTCAGAGTATCCCTAAATGTCAAATGCTGAATGTCTGTTTCTCATGATTGGTTTCTAATGGCTGCCATAATCCTTCCTGAGGAGAAAGTTTTGATACTACAGGGCAGTGGAAGTGCTTTCTGCTTCACCTGTCCCCATTTGTATGAAGAAAAAGAACAGGTTGCTGAGTGTGTAAGATTGGGAATCTGTACTCCCTACAGTCAACACTGGTAGCTGCCTCCTCCAGCTGTTCCAACCCGAACTCTAGTTAATCCTTGTCCAAGTTACAATACTATCACTAGAGATGGCTGATCACCTGCTGGGAGCTTTCAGGCTTTGAATCTGTTCTTCCAGAAATGAATGCCTGTTCTTTGAAAACCCAGGTGCAACTATCATGTGCTAAACTGGATATATGGGACATGCAACTTGCTACAAGCAGGTCTTAATGCCATCAGTTCATAAAGCGTCACAGAAGTCGAATGTGTGGCAAGATTATCTTCCTAAATGTATGGATATCTGTTAGCTTGTCACAAATTTATCGGACTTGTTTATAGGGTTAACTAGGACAAACTCAGAAGACACTAAGCAGCTTTTAGAGACCAAGAAGGAGGATTTCCTCATGTGGTCAGGCAAACATACCATATCTTATCTTTCTCATTCACCCCCAAATTCTGACACACAAGCTTCACACCTTGCGTGGTAGTTCAAGCCTGCTTAAAAGCTTCCAGCTCTGGTGCTAGCTCCGAGTGACAAGCTGCCGTTTTCACAGGTTTCTCTTCTTCAGAAACTAGTTTTCCAAGTTTACAGTTCTCTACAGTCCCGCCCCATTCGCCACGTCTCGTTCTTTTGGGACGTTCTATTAGTTGTTTCTCTTCCCTTCATAATGTTAGGAGAAAGTTAGAATGAGCTACGGTCTATAAGTAGGACACACTAAAGGCTTTCATTTTAATCTCTATTTACGACGCATATGCGTGGCAAATGAGCTTCCGTGAGGATCTACCGGGGTTCAGCCCAGGCAGAATCTGAAACTTGGCGCTGACTAGAAGAAATACCACCTCGTCTCCTCCACGGTTCCGCCGACCCCAGGTTTTTTTCCCTGAGGCACTGGACGCTTTCGAGAACTTCAAACAGTTCTTCCTGCGGCACCTCAGGCCTCAGGTTTCTCAATTACCCCAGCGACTCTCCAGGGTTCGGGTCTTTACGGACAAAGCCCGCCCACCTGTGCCGAACTTACCATCTTATTGGTATATCCGGGTGTCCGCCTCCTCATTAAACCAATCATAACCTTCCTTGTTACCCGACGGATTTGAGAAAAAAACGGAAAGAACGCAAGGCTGGTTACTGGTGGGAGGGCGGGGCCGCGAGTGAGTGACAGCTCTGTCCTCCAATACACAGCGCCATCGGTCCTGCCCTTTCTGGCTTCGGGGCTAGAAAAGAGCGTCGATGCCGGTGGTAGGGATGAATCCTCGCAGTTGCCGGCAGGTCGGCGTCACTGAGGAACGGGAGCTGCTGGTAATTTCTTTGCAGGTGAGTGGTTTCGTGGTAGACTGTTGCAGTCGGGAGAGTTTCTTTTCTTTTTTAAGTGGCGTGGTGTTTTATCGTGAGAAGGCCAGTCCTATCCTGCCCGGCTTTAGTATCTGGTGGGAGTCTGATACATGCCCCACCGGTCAAGCGGCGACCCTCACGGATCCCCCAGGTCTCAGCTGTCCCTTTCTCAGAATGCATGTCTCTGGGACAGTGAGTTCTGTCAGCTGGAGGATGAACCCAGCGGTGGAGTGATGGTGGCTTAGGAATGCTGAACTCTATCTCAAAAACGGCTGAAATACGGTGTGGCAAATTGTCTTTGCTAGTAGATTCCCTGGAAGGAACCAGGGCTCTCCATGGTACGTAGGGTGACGGCAGACCTGATCCTGAAAGTGTAAGTTGATATGAGGTAAGGGGGAAAGGCCATGGAAGGCAAAGAAATCTCATATGCAGTGATCTCATGAGTCAAGTTATAGGTTCAGGGGAGCACTAGAAACACCCTCCTCACACACACACACACACACACACACACACACACACACACACACACCACCACCACCACCACCACCACCATCCCCTTGCCGCAAAAGTATAATTCCTTTTGTTTTAAGGGATAGGAACAAGCATTTCACTACAGTAAGTCAAAAGAAATGCAAAAATTGTAATTAAGCTTACTATTAGACATTGAGGGGATGACCCCCCTCTAAATTAGTAAGTATTTATAGCTTGTGAATGGTCCTAGAATATTAACTAACAATTCAGACTCCTTCGGAAGGAAATAAAAAGTATACTGTTACATTTCTTCAGCAGGTGCTAAATTTTATGTAATAAAAGGAGAAGTCATGCCAGTGAGTTTTACTCATCTTCCTGTTGCTTATAGCCCATCATACACTATAGATACTCCCAGGATGGTGTCAGAATTTTAGAAAGTGTAATTCTAATAAATGACATAGTGAGAGAAGAGTGAATTAGAAGCCACGACACTGGCTTTAGTCCAGAGGTTGTTACCGTTTGAGTGATCTTAAGTCATTTCAGTTCTGGCTCTTAATTTTCATCTCTCTCTCTCTTAAAAGATTTATTTATCTGTGTATGAGTGTTTTCCCTGAATGTAGATATGTGCACTGCATGTGTGCCTAGTGTCCGTGGAGACCAGAAGAGGGTGTTGGGCCTCCTGGAACTGGAACAGATGGCTGTGGGCCACCATGTGGGTTCTGGGATGGGAACCCAGATCCTCTGGAAGAGCAGCAAGTGCTCCTAACCACTGAGCCATCTCTCCAGCCCAATTTTCACATCTTTTAAAAAAGCAGAAGTTACATTTCTGAGATCCATACCTTATTGAAGTCTACTTAAAAATAAAGATGATTAGACAATTTTCCACTACCAAGTCCACAAGGAAAATCTCACTGTATTGAATTAGGTGTAAAGTTTGTATCAAATATAAGTGCCTAGCCACAAAGACATGTTCTTTTGTGCCCATATTTAAACTGAATCAAACAAAGCAGATCATTTTTTTAAAGTTTTTTTTTGTTTGTTAGTTTTTCTTTTGAGAGTATAGAATTATAGCAAAAAAAAAAGAGAAATCTCATTACTCTTAGGGAACCACTATTAGTGTTTGAGTAGTTTGTTTTTAATTTCTTTTCCTCTTTACATTTTATGACTTGTTGAGATTAATAGGGTTGTTTTACTGTAAGTAGTGATTGATATGTCTAATTCATCATCCATGTATCTAACTTTTTGTGTCTAGAGAACAGAGGACACAAAATGCTTGCACTGGTGGCTTCTTGAACATTCTTGAATTGAAATCAAGTAAGGGGAGAAAGAGAACAAAGGTATTAATATTTGGGCATGGTGCCATGCTCCTGTAATCCCAGGATTTAGGAGGGTGAGGGAAGAGGATTGCTGCAAAACTTCGGCCAACTGGGGCCACATAGTGAGACCGTGGATCAAAAGATATCAATAACAGAGCCCTTCATTAAAAAGATGTGGCAATAAAATACTTTATAGACTATAAATTTAACATTGACCCCCCTCCCCCACCAACACACCTGGATTGTGGACTATGATAGTATTTGGTGTGCTTCCAACACACTTGGATTGCAGACTATGATAGTATTTGGTGTGCTTCCAACACACTTGGATTGCAGACTATGATAGTATCTGGTGCTTCCAACACACTCAGACTGCGGACTGTGATAGTGTCTGGTGTGCTTCTAGTACTGCAGAACTCATTCTACCTTCCCTTTCACCCACATTTGATTTTCTTTCTTCTGTTTAAGTTTCTCCTCTCTGACCTTTCCCTCATGTTACTTTATTTCTAGATTTCATATATATTCATACCATCAGCCCAGTAGAGTCACTTTGATGGACCTTGTCTCTGCCAATCTTCATGAGTTAAAGCATAGTCCTTTCTACCTCTCACTGTTTGGTAGAGTGCCGTAGTTTATTTAATATTCCCTAAGAGAGTAATGGTTTTGTTATTATTATGGTCATGGAACCGAGATCCAAACAATTTAGTTTATTCATGATCAAACTGTCAATAAGCTACTAACCTGGGCTTCTGCCCAGGT
Source organism: Lophiomys imhausi (assembly GCA_907164525.1). NCBI lineage: Eukaryota > Metazoa > Chordata > Mammalia > Rodentia > Muridae > Lophiomys > Lophiomys imhausi. The sequence continues at coordinate 5,264,152 of CAJQZJ010032516.1, forward strand.
TTTTTGACTTTGAACTTTTGGGATTCAATGGACACAGTTTATATTGACAAATCTACCACCCTAGGGAAGTAGCCGGAGATAGAAAAAAGAATCTTGAGTGGCTGTTGCACATGCTGGTGATTGCAAGCAGGCTGGAGCAAGACCACAGCTCAGGCAAAGTCACATCTCGTTACTAAACATGTGTATGTCTTTCATGTAAAGAGGGCACTCACTACGTATAGTGATTTGTTGTCTTTGGAGCCCATTGTGTGTGGGGGAGGTGTTAGTAGATGCACGGTTGAAGGATGAGATTGTTTCAGTGTCTGAGAGCCCTGGGAATGGCAGGCAGCATCTGATGCAGAAGTGTTCTTGGAACTGCACACACAAATGGAAGAGTTGCCATAGCAATAGGCAGGGGAATCAAGTGCTGTTAGGACAAATTTGAATTTTTAATACTGAGCTTGAGTCTGGGGAAGGCAAGTTTTGTTAAGATACTTGAAACTAAGGAATTAAATCGTGGGTTTCATTTGCTTCAAGAACTGTTCCTTTTTAATTGATTAGAGACATTGGTAGTCTTTCTCTTTGTCCTCAAATGTAGCTGCCTCATCTTCCATAAAGTTAGATCCCTCATACAGTGGGATATAATGATTGCTGAAAGCTGTGCAGTAAGATCTGGACAAAGGAAAACCTCAAGAGTATTCTGGGTGCCTTTTGGATATTTAATTCTTAAGGGTAAGCTTTGGATTTAGATGATTCTATTCCCATGTCCCTTATTTGATATTACTTGACATATTCCTGTTTTGAAAATGGAATAAAATGGAAGTTTTGGTTTCTATTTTACACTGTGATTTACTCATCTTTTCATGGGTTATGATGCAAGAATCTTAGGTGTACATTACTTTTTAAATGCTTGAGGGAAGGAGGAAGCAAAGTCCTAGCAGTGTTAATTTGTAAACAGAATGGGGGAAGAATATGCAAAATTGTGTGGCTTGGTGATGGACAGAGGTTAGGAAGCAGCAAGATGGGCATGTTGCCAATATTGAAAGTACTTAGAAGTTTGAAATATAGACATTACCTCAGTAAATTTGTTTTACGTGCCCATCACTCATCTGTCTTCTCTCTGTGTTTCTACCTTGTCAAATGAATCTAATTTTGAAGCACAGCTTCATGGTGGCATTTACAGAAAGAAAAAAAAAACCTTTGGTTGTTTTTATAATCTAGATGGAATTTCAACATAGAATATATTGAAATATATATGAAAATTCAACATATAGTATAATCAAAGGTGTTCATTATAACTGGTGAAAAGTGTCTTTTGAGTCACCTGTTTTTTTTTTTTTTCTGTCCTGCTAGGACAACTGGATAGTACCTGCTTCTGAACAAATATACATTCACTTTTAGTATAAAACACTGCAACATGATTTACGGAGAGAGTAGAGTAGAGGAATTTTAATTCAGAACATGGCTGCTGTGGCAAGGGATCACATCCAATGACCTTCTAAGTCTATGCAATCTGGCTGGAATACAGACACACCTTTAATTCCAGGAGACCGAGGCAAGCAGATCTCTGAGTTCAAGGCCAGCCTGGTACAGAGCAAGTTTCAGGTAAAGAAAAGCTTAGATTCAGGCGTGGTGGTACCTTTAATCCCAGCACTCAGGAGACAGAGGCAGCAGATTTCTGAGTTGTAGTCAGTCTGTTCAGTCAATTTGGTTGAGTCAGTGAGTTTAGAGGCAGCGGAGTTGAGTTCATGGCAGTTCTGTTTGTGGAATTCAGAGACAGTTTTTACCAGGAGAGTGTTATAGAGAGAGGTTGAAGAGGGAACAAGCTAAATACAGGTAAAGAGGAGAGAACAAGTCAGAGAATGAGAAGGAGCCAGAAGAGCTTATTCAGCAGTAAGTCTCAAAGGCTGAAAATATTCAAGGCCTAGATTAGATTTTACAGAGGCTAGAGGCTTCCAGGACTAGGCTTAGGTTAGCAGAAGGAGCCAGTAAACCTTGGAGATGATAATTGCTTCAGTCGAATGAAAGTCAACACTACAGTAGAGCATGTTAGATGAGAGACTGTGTTTGTTGGAGGTTAACAGGTGAATCATTTCCCATATTTCCCCCTTGAACTGGTTCCTAAATATTGATTGAATTAACATAAACTGGGTATCAGACTGAATTCAGTGTGCTCAGTGTTTACTTCTATGAGGAATAAAAATATCTGTGAGTAGAATTCCATTACCCAAGGTACTTTGAAGTTCAGAGTACAAGTTGGTGATTTTGGTTATTTTGTTTCTTCGAAACAGGGTCTCACCCTAAGCTGGCTATTTTATAATGTTGCGGCTGTTCTCTGTTACAGGTTACTTGGTTAAGGCCAGAAACACTAGTGTGAAGAGCACACTCAAATATGGGCTCTAGCTAGGCAGGGATTTACATACCAAAGCCTCTGGCCCATTGTTTTCGTATAGTCCACAACATATAAATGGGTGGGGGTTTTCACTTTAAATTGTTGAAATTAATATAGTGATAACAACACATCACATGAAAATTATATGAAATTCTAATTTTGATGCTATCATAAAATTACATCACTTTCAGTCACTTATGTGCTACATACTTGCAGCCACAGAGAAAAAAATTATATAATTGTACATAGTCACTAGAGAGATTATATAGTCTTCAAAGCCACAAAAAAGTTCATTGCTTGGATTTTTACAGGGAATATTGCCACCATCTTAGCTAAGCTATAGTTTCTTTCCCTCTTATCTTTGTTCCTTTTTACAGCCATTTTCCTGGACCAGGTTGTCATTATATGTTACCAGGGTTACTACAAAACCCTACAACTAATATTTGTACTTCTCTGTGAGTGTAAATGCTACTTGGTCCTCAAATGCACGCTATTAGACCTTTAACGACGTCTCAATATTTACAGAAGAATCTGCATTCTTTGGCACAAGGTCCTTCTTGAGCCTCTATTCACTTTTGTCTTTCTAGACTAGTCTCCACCTACTTCCTGATTATACCCTATACAGAGTGACCATATAATTTTCCAAATGGGACACTTAGGTGTGAAAGGGGCCTTACTAATAATTATGTTGGGGAAGGGAAAAAGAATAAAGCAATACTGTTTTAGGCAAATCAGAATGAATAGTTGCCTACTTAGAGCTCTAGCCATTTTGAATGGGCCTACTGTTCTCTGCACCTGCTGATTGTTTCCTTAGGCTAGAACCACATTCTCTTTTTTATATCAACATAAATTTAAATATCTTTCCAAATCCACCTTAAGCAATGCTATGTCCATGAAGGGAGAGATCATTTCCCCCTCCTATTCTTTCTCCTTTACGAATGAAGAGCTTCTCGTGATGCTAATTACTTTCACTCCTTAGTGACACAGGAGCATGTACACACACGTTAGCTTTTCTCTCTGATGTTTGGAGGAAATAATCGATACTGGAGCCTGTTTTCCTCGCAGGCTTACCATTGGTGCTGTACCAAGTGGCATTTCTGCACTTTTGAAAAATGAATAAATTGACTGGGCTGGGAAGGCCAAGGAGGACTGGACATTCAGTATATGAATCATTCATTTTAATGTATTGAAAGTAGTAAGAAAAAAAATTGAGGTTTTAAGGTTTGAGATCAGATCCTTGGGTTCCAGCATGTCAGTGGAGCAGGATGGCTCTGGGCACGGGCGTATCCCTGGGGCCAAGGTGAGACTGAATTGCAGTTCTGCCCTTTACAGCCTGTGTCACTCTAGGCAAGCCCTTCCTTTCAGTTCTGTAAGATGGGCATAATAGAAAGTGCTTCATGAATAGTGGTTGACGTTTCCAACATGTACTCTGAATTAACTGCTGTGGTTAAGACCACCACCGCCGCCACCGCCACCACCACCACTGCTGCCATCATAACGTAGGTGGGGTAGGATAAAATAAAGATCCAAGACCAGGTGTAAAAGTAGAAGAGCTGGAGGAAATGCTATATAGAAATCCTAGCGGGTTTTTCCCTGAGGAAGGGATTGGCCTTGGAGGAGTCTGAGCAGCATGGGCTGCTGATGGTCTCCATGTAGAAATGACACAGTCTTTTGAGAAATCACTTCAGCAGCGTAGACAAAGCACACACTCATAGTTAGGGGACTAAGAAAATAATGTCTAGGACTGGGAAGGTGACACACTCTATACAAATATGAAAACCTGAGCTTGGATCTCCAGTGTCTATATGAAAAAAGCTAGACTTGGTACTGCTTGCCTATAATCCTAGCACTGGGGAGGCTGCGACAGGAGGGTCCCTGGGGATTTCTGGTCAGCTAGTCTTGTTTAATCTGTAAGATTAATCAGGTTTAACATGAAGTCATGTCTCAAAATAATAAAATAAAAAAATAATAATATGAAAGGAAATATAAGAAAACACCTGGCCAGCAACCTCCTCTGGCCTGTATACACACACGTGTGTGCACATACATACATATAAAGCACACATACCTGCCATACACATATGTAACCATAAGTCATAATTAAGCAGGAAATGTTTGTAAAGAAGGAAGAACAGTAAGGAGAAAGAAAAAATGAGTTAGAGTCATATAACAGGTATGTTGGGTTAGTAAACTTTCTTCAAACACACAAGACCTTAAAAGGAAGAACCTGGGGCTGGAAAGACGGCTCAGTGGTTAAGAGCACTAGCTGCTCTTCCAGAGCACCCAGGTTCAAGTCCCACATGGCCGCTCACAACTGTCTGTAATGCCAGCCCTGGGGGACCTGACTCCCTCTTCTGGCCTCTGTGGGCACCAGGCATATACTGCTTGTGGTACACAGGCAGCCATTCAGGCAAAACACCCACACACATTAAATAAACAATAAAAGGAAGAAACTCTAGGAAATAGTAACGCAATAACTTTTTTAATAGTATTTAGTTTGAAAATTAGTACCTAACTTCAGTGTCAGTAACTTGCTGATGGATAAGAAGAGCATCCTTAAGAACCAACTATCGGATAGTAAGCTTTACCAAAAACAAAACAAAGCAAAAACGAAGCTTGAGGTTTTAAAGAAATGGGTATAAATTTGGGATGAGAGGAATATAGTCTTAGTTTCAATGGTAGTTCTTTGTAAGGTGCATGACTGCTTGGCCTGGCAATGCTTTCTCTAGCAGTAGCAAGCTAAGTTTTCCTCTGTATTCATGTGTTTCAGTGCTTGTTCTGAAACGGCTGCGTAGACCTGAAGGGACAAGCTGTGACTGGAGATGATTGTGTGAAGTGAAATCCATTGAGCCTAGTCTCCCAAACTAAGACTGCAGTACACACGTGCACACTCACACACTCACCCACTCACACATGCACACTCACCACACACTCACACACACCCTGTGCTGTGGTGAGGAAGAAAGAGCATGGGTTATAGAAAAGCTCCATCTTTTCTCAAGAGTTGCCTCCATTATGCACATACAGTCCTCAGAATTCACCGCTCTTCTGACCACTACCTGCAGTCCAGTGGTGTCTTCTTCACACATCAGTCTTCCTGGGGTAGATGTTTTGAGTTTGCAGCCCCTGCCTTGAACTTGTCAAACTGACAAGTGTGTCATATCTGTTGCTGACATTTGGTAGGCCAGCTTCGGCAGATGCTGAGAGATGTCGTGAAGGTTACAGACTCAGCAGTGCCTTTGCACATGTGTGCCAGCTAGTTAAATAGGAAGTTAGTTTATAGTACCAAATAAGAGAATAGGAAGCTTAGTTTCCTTGAGATAGATGCTCTAGTTTGGTGCTGTATCCTTTGTACACCTCCTGTATGTCAGAGTGAAGGAAAATGTATACTTGCAAAGGTTTGTAGCTGTACTACTATTCTGCTCCACTGTATATATTTTCATAAAAAGAAAATCAGAATTGTTTTAAAAAAAAAAACACAGAAGCAGTTGTAGCAGATTAAGATACTGGGAATCTCAGTGTAGGAAGCTGAGTACTGGTAATGCCATTGCTACTTGCTTAGCTCCCCTGATATAATTTGTAATCCAGAACTGATCTAGAGGTGCTTTTGCGTATAGAACTTGTCCACCATGTCTGTCTTAGTTTCTTCTCCATTGCTGTGATAAAATCCTCTGACAAAAGCAAACTAAAGGAGAAAGGGTTTATTCAGCTCACAGTTTCAGGTTACAGACCATCATTTCAAGAAAATAAAGGCAACAGGAATGTGAATCAGTTAGTCCCATTCTGCCCACAGTCCAGAGCAGAGAGCAGTGAGCCAGTGCATCGGTCCTGGTGCCCTGCCCCCTTCTGCCTCAGTCGGGAATGCCCCACCCACAGCCGGTGAGTCCTCCTAACCTCAGTGACACGGGCGAGATCATCCCACAGGCAGGCTCAGAGACCCCTCTCCAAAGTGATTCTACATTGTCAAGCTGTCATGCCAGTCTTCATTTGAAGGGAAATTCCTTCACTAACTATTTACCCTGAGGTAAATTACTTGTCATGGCAAATTAAAGACTGAAGTACACGAGCAGTTGATAGCACGCGTCTCATTTCTTACCCACAAACCAAAGCACATGGTTTGCAAGATTGGGTATGGTGGTTTTCAATAGTCTTGAAGCTTCTGTTACTTGACTGATGGAGGCTTTTGAAGCAGGATTATGAAAATACCTTTCTTGAGGCTGGAGAGATGGTTCAGCATTTAAGTAAGAACACTGGCTACTCTTCTACAGGACCTGGTTTCGAAGCTTAGCACCTACCTGGTAGCTAACAACCATCTGTAGCTCTAGGGATCCGTTACTCTCCTCTGGCCTTTGATAGTCCTGGACACAGACCTACATACTTACAAAACATCCATACACACACAAAAAATCTTTTTCTGCACAACTCCAGCTCCATGTACCACACCCATCCACGTGAATTCATTGCTTGGTCTGTGCAGGTGGAGCTGGATCAGTGTGGTTATCCCCTGGGCACAAAGAGTCACCACCGGGCAAAGTGCTGCCCAGATGACTTTCATCCTCTTCTCTCTTTTGCTACCTTGATGCCCCTGCAAGGCCAAGAGGATATAGACACTGTGCTGTCTCCCTGCAATTTTCCAGCTTTGTGAGATGCTTCCCCTGGGCCTTGGTTCTTCTAGGCACTGGGTGCATCCCTGCTCCATATGCACCAAAACATCAAAGAAAGAGAATTAATTCTAATTCTTGTAGCCTTTCAGCTGCTTACAAACCACCTCAGTCACCACTGCCACCCCTTCTTCCTGAAGCCCTATTTTACTGAAGCTTTTCCCCTTCAGACACTCTAGGAATGACTAAAAAGGAGTTGAATAAAGATAGGCTCCTCTAAGCTGTCACTGGCTGTTATATAACTGTGGGCGAATCACAGCCTAAGCAGGACAGAAAATCTCCAGTTACTGGACGTTGCTAAGAATGGCAGAAGCCAGGCCCTAGTGTTCATATAATCTTTGCTCCCCAGTGTGAAAGAAGCCACTGGGGTAGACATGGAAAGTGCAGCTGAGCAAATGTGTGTCAGTAGTGACCCATCTTCTAGTGGCAGACTGATGGATCCAGGTCTCCAGGCTCTCGAGGGGACAGAGTAGGCCCAAGCATCTTTGGGGCAGGAGCAACAGCATAAGGGAATTGAGAATTGCTTTAGGGTTGCTTGTCCACCTCCACTAGATTCTCCTCACAGTATGTAGCTGCTATGAGTTTCTGCAGGATGGGAGAGGAGGAGGCAAGGCCTGCTTATGGGTGCGGTTCCCTGCACTCCCACAGACCTGTTTCTGTTAATCTCTTCCTGCAGGCAGAATCTCTCAGCTGCTTACATTTGATAACTTGTTTTGCATCCGGATTTATTCCTGTCAACAGCAGGAATGTGAAAAATTACTTCAGCGAGTACTATATTTGCTCTTGTCAAGGTCACTTTAGAGCATTTATAAACCGTTTGAGTGTTAAACTAAGGTGTCTCCCCATACCTCAGGTTTGTGAACCTGTAGCATCAGAGAGCTGGTTACTACCTGTCAGAAAGATGTGTGACATACACGTAGTGCTTTATTGAGTTAACATGTTTTATAACTTCCATAATGAGGTCAGACTGGAAAAACACTGAAAACCCCGAGAGAAGGATGCCTTCACTGTAGTCAACTGCTAGAAGCTGGGCGCTCCCAGCTCCTAGTCATTCTTTTGAGATCTGTAACTCATTCCATTTGTCCTCTTAATAAGCATAAACTGCCTACTTGTTGAGTAGAAACACACCATTAGAATGGAGCATTGTCATTTTATGTCATACAATTAACATACTATCTTGCCATCAGAAAATTTAAGTCAACAATGTTGTCTGTAATTACCTGAAGAGTGTTTCAGTATGTGCCATAGTATATGAACGCCAGCTGTTTGACGTCAAAACTATTCAAAGGAATTTCAGTTTATCTTAGAAACTGTCGGTTGTATAATTGTTCTTCATTACTGGGTAGTCATTTAAATAAGGAATTTAATTTGTATTTTTTTGTCTTTCTAGATATCATCCCGTCAAGAACACCAGGGAAGACCAGCCACCAGCATGTCTAAGCACAAAGTTATTATACTAAGGCATGGAGAGGGCGAATGGAATAAGGAAAACCGATTCTGTAGCTGGGTGGACCAGAAACTTAACAGTGACGGACTGGAGGAAGCTCGGAACTGTGGGAAGCAACTTAAAGCCCTGAACTTTGAGTTTGATCTTGTCTTCACATCCATCCTAAACCGGTCCATTCACACAGCCTGGCTGATCCTCGAAGAGCTGGGGCAGGAATGGGTTCCTGTGGAGAGCTCCTGGCGTCTGAATGAACGTCACTATGGAGCCTTGATTGGTCTCAACAGGGAGAAAATGGCTTTGAATCATGGTGAAGAGCAGGTAAGGCTCTGGAGGAGAAGCTACAACGTGACCCCGCCTCCCATTGAGGAGTCTCATCCCTACTTCCATGAGATCTACAGTGACCGGAGGTATAAAGTGTGTGATGTCCCCTTGGATCAACTGCCACGTTCAGAAAGCTTGAAGGATGTTCTGGAAAGACTTCTTCCCTACTGGAAAGAAAGAATTGCTCCGGAAATATTAAAGGGCAAAACCATCCTGATATCTGCTCATGGGAATAGCAGTAGAGCCCTTCTGAAATATCTAGAAGGTACTGGCTTTCTGTTCTGCTTCAGAGCTTGCTAAGTGATGTAGTTGGGTCTCACTCTAGAAATTGAGCTACAGTGTGCTATTCCACACACTCTTCCCTCTTTATGCCCCTGTCACTTCACATTTAAGAAGCCCCTGTTCTACAAACCAACTTCTGTCCTATAGTTTTTGATGTTCACTGTGGCTGAAGCAGAGGTTTTCAGATGTCAGTGTGCATCCATCACCTGGAGAGTTCAGTATGTCAGAGTTGTGGGTTGCACCCTCGGAGTTTCAGAGCCAAGAAGTACAGTTGAGACCTTGCATTTCTTAGCAGTTACTGGTAAGAGCTGCTGCCTTAGGAGCACTACACTTTGAAGGGCTCTGATCTGAAGGGTCACATGGCTTCTACTGTAACACAAAAATAGGCTTAAAAGGAAGCAGTTGTACAAATAGTATTGAAAATAAATTTATTTGAGCCTTTTAAGTAAATTATCTAGAATTCAGTTTCATTTATTTTCTTTGACTTTCAAACAATCCTGGCTGCATTTTCAAATCTGGATTTCCTGAGCAGTTCTTCTGTCACAGTTTTTCAGACTAGAGTTAGTTACTGCTTATGAGAATGTTAGAGGGAGGAAATGAAAACAATTGGCTTATTTACGTATCTCTGGTAAATGTTTGAGAGGACCAGGGGCCTCAATTTATTTCAGTCACATGATGTTTTGTTCTAAAACAAGAACTCTTGAGGACCCTGGGTTCAGCATTCTGTGGATTCTAGTGATTGAGGGTGACATTTCTCACTCCTACTCTCCCTTCATTATTCCCCACGGCTATTCCTTCAACTGTTCTGTACCGTCTTCCCTGCCTGCCTCATCACTGGCCACAGCTTGCTGGTCTTAGAGTCCTTTGCTTCACCATTCCTTCCAACTGGTCTACTTTCCCATAATAGGCTACAAAATTGGAAAGATTGAAACTCTGTGTGAAGTAAGTGGAAATAGGTTGCTGACCACAAAGTGATGTGATCTCCGTGAGATTTTAGTGTGAGCATTTTGCCATATGCCTAATTTTTATGGCATTATCTAGACCCAATTTATTACTTGCATACCTGACATCCACTAGTCATGCAGAGATCTATAATCTGCAAACTTTATTAGCTGTTACTAAATTTATTGGATAAACACGATAGTTATCTTTTTGTGTCTATATATATAACCTATTAAGTATACAAAGGATTCTATTTTTAATTGCTCAGAAAAATCAAAATGTGATTAAATTATATGTAACTATCATTAACAGACTGTAATAATTTATTGTTTAAAGAATTGAGGGACCTGTTGAAACAGTCAATTGAAATTTAAAATTCCAATATTTCTGACAGAATGTATATTCTATGCATCCCCTTTTACAAAGATGAAACTTAGATTATGTTGTGGTCAGACTCCCTTCCCCAAAGAAAATGCCACTATTTTCTTCAGGGTTCTTTTTCTTTTAGCTAGATCCCTTAAAAAAAAAAAAAAGAAAAAAGAAAAGAAAAAAAATTTCTGCTGTTTAGTACCATTTACTCCTCACCTGTCTATAAGGTTAGGTCTCTTTAAGATATTTCTGTAACCCTACTCCACTCCACCCTCTACCTTGTCAGTACATTGATAATTTACTGTTTATTAATGATCTTTATTAGGGAGCTAGGATAAAGGTCTTACCTTTGGTGGTAAAAGAGACAATCACCATGGTAGAGGTGAAGGGAAAATATCTGTGGAAGGTGAGGTTGGACATTAAAAAATGTGTCTACATGCTAGGTGATGGTGATGCACACCTTGAATCCCAGCACTTGGGAGGCAGAAGCAGGCAGATCTCTGAGTTCGAGGCCAGCCTAGTCTACAGAGCTTGTTCCAGGACAGCCAGGGCTACATGGAGAAACCCTGTCTCAAAAGAAGAACAAAACAAAGCAAACAAACAAACAAACAAAAAAACCAAAACAAAAAACTTGTCTACAACTAAGGGAAATTTTTAAGGTATTAATAATTTATTGAAAAAAAATCTAATCCAACAGTGTACCTGCTTTGGAAAAGCATTTGGCAGCTTCCTAAAGGGAGTCAGTGTACTCCATGCATGATCCGCTGCCCCACTCCTGCACTCACATTTGTGTTAGTGCCCTACTGTAGCTATAAAGAAAGTGCTCAGAGCAGGATGCTTAAAACAACAGAACTTCATTTTGAGTCTAGAAGTCCTGAGTTTTAAGGTATAGGAGGGCTCAACCTCTGTGTCCAGCTCTGCAGCTCTAGATGCTGGTGATTGCTGTCAATCTTTGGTATTCCCTGGATTTGTAGACCATCATTCCTGTCCTGTTCCAATGTATTCTTTTTGTGAAGTTAGTGGGTCCTTGTCCAAATTTCTTCATGTTGTAGAGACACCAATACTTAGGGTATGCCCCCAGCGACCTCATTTTAACTTGATTGTTTCTGTTAAAGACCTAATTTTCGGGGCTGGAGAGATAGCTCAGAGGTTAAGAGCACTGACTGCTCTTCCAGAGGTCCTTAGTTCAATTCCCAGAAACCACATGATGGCTCACAACCATCTATAATGAAATTTGGCGCCCTCTTCTGGCCTGCAGGCATACCTGAAGACAGAACACTGTATAGTTAAAAATAAATAAATAAATAAAATGTATCTTAAAAAAAAAAAAAAGACCTAATTTTCAAATAAGTCCACAAATAAGAGAAATGAAAATTTCCACACTAAAACTTGGGTACAAACTTCCATGACAGCATATTCATAATAGCCAAAAAGTAGATCAACTTAAATATCCAACTAACAAATGGGCAAATTGTTTTATAGCCACACTGTAGTATATTTTTTCAACAGTGAGAAGGAATAAAGTACTGTATGTGCTATAACAGATGAATGTTGAGATCATTATATTATCGGAAAGCTCATCATAAAGCATCAACAGTGTAGGATTCTTTATAAAATGTCCAGACTAGGGGCTTGAGAGATGGCTTCACAGCTAAGAGTGCTTTCTGTTCTTCCAGAGGACCCAGGTTCATCTCCCAGCTCCTATGTAGCCTGTAATTCCAGTTCTAAGGGATCTGACACCTCTTTTGGCTTCTGAGGCCACCCACACGTGTGACATATACTCATGCAGCCAAACATAAATACACATAAATAAAAACGAATCTTTCAAAAAATGTTCAGAATAGGTGCAAATCTAGAGACACAACATAGAATACAACCCATATTGACAAGATGGGATGCTTGACATCTGTGAGGGCAAGTGAGTGAGCTGCTTACTGGGTGATGAAAATATTCTAAAATTGATTGTAATTATGGTTGCACAACTCTGTAAATGTATGAAAAGCTGTTGAAATATGCACTTTAAATGGATAGTTTGTGTTATATTTTATTAATGCTATAAAGTCAGTAATTAAAAAATATAAAGGGTATGTTATTGTTCAGGTTAGTGAAGAATGGTTTAGGGCAAGTGTATGGAAGTGATAGTAGCACAGATATTCATAAATAATGATTATATAATAAGAAAGGCGAAAATCTTAGCTTTGATCACACAATCAGAAAAGGACTTCTAGGGCTTTCTGAGAAATGAGCAAGCTTTAGGTCACACTTCTGAATGCCTTCCTAAAAGTCTGCCATATAGAATTCAGAGGTTAACAAAATTGAAATGATCTTGTTATAACTTCAATCCCTATCACTGTAGATAAACTTTAGAAAATGTTTTTAATTTGTGATACTGGTTTAAGGCAGTGGGATTAGAATGAGAAGAAAAGACTTACATAGGAAGTATGCAAACACAGGGAAAGAGCGAGGACTAGAAGATGTCTGCAAGGAAAGAGAAACGTGTATAAAGGAGCTAGAGAAGAGAAATGGTAGGTTTGGTGCCAGGAAGAATGACAGATTTTCTGTTGGGGGAAACGGCACCAAACCCGAAGATGCTGGTAAACATCAGTCCATAACTGAGAAACAGTGTAGTGTTTCATTGTTGACTGAAATGTGGCCACAGGGAAACATAAAGGGAGCTTTTGGCTTTGGCTCTCACCCATCCTTTGGGAACATTTTTTTTTCTTTTGGCCTGGCATAGCCTCTGTTGGAACCATTGTTAAGATTCATAGAGTTCTTTGATGTCACCGTGCCTCCCTGTTGTGGACTGCCTACCTAACATGGAAGAAGTTACTTCATGTGTGTTAAGCGGGCCGGGCTCAAGTTTAGGATTATTTCATAAAGTAGTTATCTGTTGTTGTGGGAGTGTTTAAAATGCTTGTCTCCACTTGTTTTCTCTTATATATTGAAATTAAAATCCAAGTATTCACAGAGCTTCTAAACTGTGGATCAGAAACCCATATGGAATTGACATATGACAAGGGACCATGTAATAAGGTGAGGTTGTGGAAAGTCTGGCAACACTAAAAGGTTTCTGAGCACACAACAATAAACTCTGGGGTGTCGCATTATGTGATTTCACTGCAGCCTTGGTTGTGAACACACGGGGAAAAATTAAGCATCAGTATCTTCTCAGGATCGATCTGAAGGAGTGGTGTCTTGAAGAATAGTGTTTCTTCCATATCCTCTGTTACTTGATGGGATTTCAGCATTTTAAAATTCGTTATGAACATATTCACTCACCAACATATGAACACCAACTTTAATTCTATTGTCTTGTATGTTGAATCTTCAGAAGTTCAAGTTTATAGGGCTTCATGTGCCATTTGGTAAATTTTTTTTTTTTTTTTGGTTTTTTCAAGACAGGGTTTCTCTATGTAACAGCTCTGGCTGTCCTGGACTTGCTTTGTAGACCAGGCTGGCCTCGAACTCACAGTGATCTGCCTGCCTCTGCCTCCCGAGTGCTGGGATTAAAGGCATGCGCCACCACGCCCGGCTTCCATTTGGTAAATTCTTAACCTAAAATACTTCGTTGACTCTAGAAGCTAGAGTTTCTCTAAAAAGGTAGATGAATCCCCCCTAGTTTTGGAAGGACATCTCTGCTCTCTCATAGGAATCAACACTTGGAATATGTGTGTTTATTATGAAAATTTACCACATTGCCAGTTTTCATTGTTGTAGTTGTCCACCCCACAAAATCCATTTCTGATGTATGTTAGTTATCTTGATGTAATTATTGTCACCTTTTACTTTTAGAATTACCCAGCTCAGACAGTAAATTATAAAGTCACTTTCAGTACGGATGCTTTCTTTAGACTTAATGACCAACCTGAATTCACTAGAATTGTTTTTGAAATGCATACGTCCTGTAAACACAAAAGTTATCAAATTGCTTACATTGATTTAAAACAAAAGGTAAACATGCTTGTTGTAGATGCATCTGATTCCAATTCATGCTTTCTGTAAGTATAAATATTTATATAAAAATTTCCCCTATAAAATAGGGTCTTTCTTTCAAGGAGCTGGGAAAATTTCCCCTGGGTTGCCCTTAAATCGCTTGACAAACACCATGTTATCGATTATAAAACTACTTTCCTAGTTGTTTAAGAACTAACTCAGAGATGGGAAGAGTGGCGACGCCATTTAAACAGGTAATTACATTTCCCTTTAGTTGGAAGTATGTCATGTCACTCACTAGCCCTCTGGTCTGTAGAGGTGTCTGTACTTCAACCGTGAAGTGTTGATTCTTAGGATGCTATTTTGCTTCTCATGTGTTTGGTACTGTGGCATTACTGCAGTCAGATCCCAACTGTGTTTGGAAGGCGGGTCCCAGTGTAGTGTAAAACCCAAGAAGTCCTCTGATGACTTGGCTCTGATGACCATAATCTTCAGTCAGAATTGTTAACTCTGTCCCAAATCCAATTTACTCAGCTTCTAAACAGGATTGCAAACAGGATTTTTTTCATTTTAATTTTTCCCTAAAAAAAAAAGTAGTTCTTTCCTTGCTTATTCGTTACTCAAAAACATTATAGTGTAAGAAGCCCAGTCAAAAGCATCCCTAGCAGGTAAACCATTTTTTTAAAGAGGTAATTTAATACAAGGAAGTGAGTCTTTAATTAATACTGACATTGTAACAGTGTGGTCTGTGAATGGCACTCCCTGGCACAGCTGTACAAAGAGGGCTTTTTTGGAGCTCATATTTCCTGCCAAGCTAGTCTTAGACATTTTATATAGATATCTTATTTCATGTAGAAATCTGAATGTGGCTTTTAACTCCCTGGAAAGCAGTAGGTAAATATTGGGTTTTATTCTGTTGTTTACTATCTCCATATCATATTTCTTTATATCATGGGCTCATTAAGTTGTTCCACATGATGAACTGCTTTATTTAAGGCGAGCAAGCTTTTCATACCCCAGTGCTATGGAAGAATCTGTTACATCTGGCTAAGTGAAAAAAAACTTGCCCCAGAATGCTGTGTCCCACCTCACCCCATGCATGTGGCATGTGGAACGAAACCAAACTATGAGGACCAAGCAGAGATGAGTGGCAAAGGCAGGCTGGATGACTGCAAGGGAAGGGGGGGGAGGGGTGCTGGGGATGCTGGCCTCTTGGGTGCCACCACCTAAGGCGTCTAAGCACAGGGGTACCCTTTAAAGTCCTTCATGAGACTTCACACATAGGATACTGGAAGAGTTTGCTTACAGTTTTGTTTTTATGGTGCTGGGGATTGACCCGCAGCACCTCACACCTGCCAGATAGGTGCCCTGCCACTGATCTATATATACTCTAGCCCAACAATACATTTAGTTAGTTTTGCGGATGTTACTTGTATAGACTGTGAAGCCTTCTAATAATGGCTTTTTAACCCCAGACCTACGACCCCCTTTTACCCGTATTCTTAGCCTTATGCTTTCATCTGCCCTCCCCACGTAGACACATACATCCCGATTCTGACGTCATCTAGTCCAGAAGTAGGTTATGAACCTCTTCGAGTTAATATGTGTGACCGATACAGTCGAAGAGAACTGTTGTTGGTTGGAAATCAGCTAACATTCTTACCTAGGGATCGTCAGTTTAGGAGCCTTGTGGCAACATCCATGGCAGGCTGCCTGACTGATGAACCTGGCCTGTACCCTGCCAAGAGATACAGTATCTCAAGTCTTGAGGTCACTTTCATTTTAATCTGAGAATACTTACTACTTTTAGAAGACAAAACAAGGCATGGGATATTATATAGTAAGAAAATTCCTCCTGGGACTACTTTACTACTGGTTTTTTGGAAGCATAAGTAATTACCTACACCTTTCTCGGTAGGTCCAGGTTAAAGCAGGTCTCTGACAGGCTCAGATATGTTTCTCACAGAACTGCAAGAGGAATTCCAGCGCAGGCCGGAGAGCTAAACTGTCTGCCCAGTTCCAGACAGGCGTGTGTTTCTTTTTCTTGTGGTTGGCATGGTCACTTCCTGTTTGTTTCCTGCTGGTCCACGCCGAAGGAAAAGCCGGGTACCAAACTGAGCGTTGGATGTGGTCTGCACCTTGCCAGAGGAAGTAGATTGTTTAGTCTGGGTTTAAGCACAGGATTAGACAGTCGCTAGACTGGGAGAAGAAAGTGGCAGGCAAGAAATTTGTGTAAGACTTGGACTTTGTCCCTGGAGAACTGTGTGCAGCTGCCCACACAGCAAGGCAAAGACATGGTGACAATGAAACGAGAGACATGGGAGGAAAGGTCAGCTAGAGCTTGCTGCTGTCTGTGGCAGTGAGGTGTTTGTCACTTTTGGCATTTAGTGTGATATTTTCAGAATCATGGAGTTCAAACCCTCTTTCCTGGGAGACAAGTAGTTGCTTAGTGAGAGAATTGAGCTTTCTTTTATGTAAACCTACAAAATCTCTGGTAGCCTTTATTTTTAAATATCATAAGATTTTAACTATAAAATTTAAAGGCAAATACATTTCTCTCTGGCCAAAGATGGCTGTTACTCTGCCGACTTTCACATCGGGTTACAGTACTTAACACTCTGTTTCCCCTAGTTCCCCCATTCTATCTTTAAACTGTATGTATGTGAAACTAAAGTTTTAAAGGCCTAAAATTAAATTTAGTTGTGTGTTCACCTGTAAAGTACAAAGTCTCTTTTTTCAACCCTCATCAATAATAGAAGAATATAAAGTTCTTATCCCACAAGTCCAGTGGGGACATGGCTGGGGAGTGGATGGGTTCTCCCAGTTGACTGTCAGTTGGCTGACTGGAGCTGGGTTTTTGTGTTTTTTTAATCCTGAAATATGGGCTTTCCTTTTGTCCTGTAACAAACCCTTCCGTGTCCCCAGTGAATGCTTCTCCCATTTCCTGCTGTTAAAAGATTTGTAGGCAACTTAGAGAGAAGCCAAAGAACACACACAACACATTTAATTGGGGCTGTTTGCTTGATTAGCACTAGATATAAACAAGGTTTTGTTCCAGGCTAAGAACTGTTTAAACACACCCCCAGTCCCCATGCACCCCTTTTCTTGTTCAGTTCATAATGGGAACACTCTTTAATAAAGACTTCAACATTAAAGATTAAATTTAACTCGAAAGCCAAGAAAATTAGAATTCATTCAGTTCAACTGTATGCCCAGGGGCCAGTGATTCAAGTCCAGCCCTTGACCCAAGGGCTTGAGTACTTATGAATGAGTGAGGCAAACAAGGCCCTGCCTGCTGTGGCTCTTATGTGTTTAATCCTTCAGAAATTTCACCAAAAATTCACATCTGACAAGACCTTCCTTGGACTGCTCTCATGCAAAAGCTTTATGCTGTGGAATCTTTAACTTTTATTCCGTATAACCTTCAAACTCATGTGAAATTCTCTGTAAATCCCGTTACGGTACACCTCATGTATCTGGTGGACCCTATATCTACACATCTTCTGCCTCCTGGCAATGGGGCACTGCTTGAAGAGCTGGGGTCACAGGAATGGGCAGAACAGAGTTCTCATTCTCAAAGAACTCCGAATCCTGGCAGAAGCCAGGACTTGTTCAGATGCTTCTCCCAGAAGGCACTGAGTGGAGCATTGCAGTACAGTGTGTGTCCCGTGTTCTCATCTGATACAGTGACTTAGTGAGGGTGCGACTTTCTGAAGTTATTCCTGCATGAAGAAAATAAGTTATTTAAATTTCCCATTTTTGATACGGGTTTACTCTCTTGGTTTTCTCCTAAACTTTCATTATTTTTTTATTTGAAGTGCTTCAATCATTTCAACTAGTTGTGGTGAATTCCGAGAAGCTCCTGCATAGAAATTCAGGAATTAAAGATGGTCTAGGTATTATGGTACTTGCCTGGCTGGAGTCCCAGCCCTCCAGAGGCTGGGATAGATGATCTCAAGTTCAAGGCAAACCTGTGCTACATAGTTAAACGCTGAAGGCACCAGCATATGTGTGTGTGTGTATGTATGTATATATCAATGTATATATCAGTGTATATAACATGAAGAGATGGTTTCAGAAGGACTGTGATGGGAAGACGGTAGATAGGGAGTAAGAACTTGGTGCCATTTCCAATAAAACGTTCCTGGACTCTATCAAATGTGAACTGAGATTGGGGGTGTAGCTCAGTAGATGTGGTGCTTAGCTAGAGTCCATGAAGCCCTGCCATTTGATCCCCAGCACTGTATTAAACTGGGTTTACTGGTACAGGCTTGTCCTCACAGCACTTGGGAGGTGGAGAGTCAGCAATTCAGAGCCATCCGCAGCTACAAAGTGAGGTTAAGGCTAGCCTGGGCTACATGACACCTTGTGATTAATTAAAAAAAAAAAAAAAACAAAACCCTGAGCTAGTTACCAGACGGGGGTGTATATCTGGCTTCACATTTTAACTTCTGTTTGATGTCCCAGTGAATGAATTTTTAGGAGTATAATGCAAAGCATCTTTTGTGTTACTTCAGTTTGTTTCATGTAGTGTAGCTTCATTGTTCTGGCTTTGGGAGTTCTATTTACTCAGCTTTCTTAGGATGAAGCATGTAATATATGCCAGATTTTAGTAACGAGTAATGGCTTCCCTGTGGTTGTTTTCTTAATTTACTATTTTAAAATGTCAGCTGCTTAAGTTTCATTGACTGATTATTAACAAGTCTACATATTTTAAGTATTTGTAGTAATTAGTTGACTGTGTGACTAGCTTGAGGCATTATTAAAATAGAATGTTGACTTCATTGGAAACATTTCATCTTTTTAAGCTCTTTGTTGGTGACATAGTATGGTCTGGAGCCCTTTGTTCAGTGAACTCACTTAAGAACGAGTCATTAACTATGCAGCCTTGGGCAAGGACTTGGACTGCTGGCTCCAGTTGGATCTAAGTCAAACCTTTGGGGCAGGTGGTTTGCCCCAACTGCCCGCTGCAAACCTAGACCTTGTTTCTAAGGTCACACAGGCGGCCTCTAGCCCTGTCCCACCTGCTCCCTGCGCTCCTCAGCTATTGTAAGCTCACACAAACTTGCTCTTCCCCTTCTGCAGTGAGAACACCGGGACTGATGTCCAGTTAGTACCCAGCATTTCACCAGAGCTGGGCAAAACTAAAAACATTCTCCTTCATCTTCCAGTGCTGGAAACAACAGTGGACAAGGCAAGTGACCAGGGTTTTAAGTACTGTGGGTAAGAATGGTTCATTTTTAGAGCTTTAATAGTCTTGTGTTTTGAACAGGCTTGTTTAACCTTCTTGGATCTGCTTAGAACTTTTAATAGCTTTACTTAACTATAATCAACATGTAACTGACCCTTAGGGTGGTTTTTAGTGTACGGTTGTCCTTAAGTAACCAAAGAGGTTCCAGACAACCCTGTAGTTACCAAAATCTGTAGATAGATGTTCAAGTCCCTTAAGTGAAATGGCGTGGTATTTATATATAGTTTATGTATGTTCTCCCATATGCCTCAGA
>CAJQZJ010032516.1:5283991-5295074 GCA_907164525.1 Lophiomys imhausi
TATTTATATATAGTTTATGTATGTTCTCCCATATGCCTCAGATTACCAGGGTATATTTATATATAGCTTATGTATGTTCTCCCATATGCCTCAGATTACTTGTAACACCTAGAACTGTGTGAATTGTTGCTCTTTTCTAATGTTTAAGTAATGACAAAGTGGGAAAAGGTTTACATTAGTACAGATTCATTTGTTTCCAAACATTTTCCATTGGTGACTGAATCTGTGCATGAGGGTCCAGTGGATGTGAAGGGCTAACTTGTATAAGGGTCCAGTGGATATGATTGATGTCCATGATCATTAACACAATTAATTTTAGAAAGAAGGAGTGGAAATAACATTGATCAAGGAATACTAAGTTACAGTTGTATCAGAGTAAAGAGTCCTGTTTTGTTGGATAGTACGACGGCAGTAGCTAAGTTTTGTTCAGGATCATTCAGAAATCTGGAAGAAAGGACTTTGAATGGTTGTAAGAAATAATGATAAAATATGTAAGGCAGTTAGTATGCTTAACTTGATATATATATACTTTTAATTTCCTCCAAAGCAAAATGTGCTCCTCCATCTCCCAGCCCTGGGCAGCGGTTAATCCACTTTGTGTCATTATGGACTTACCTGCTCTGAACATTTTTGGTTAATGGCTGCTCAGTCACCTTGGGGATCAGCTAGTTTCCATCCTTCCAGCTCTGGGCTTACAGACACATACTGCCATCTGCAGCTTTTTCCTTGGGTGTTGGGGATTCAAACTCAGGTTGTCATGCTAGCATGGGATGCACTGTACCGTCTGAGCTACCATCTTACTATTAAATCTTCCAATCCATAAACATAGGGTTTCTTTTATAGAGATAATGTTTAATTTAAATCCTATACTATTACATTGTCAGAGTTCCATTTTTTAATTTATTGGCTCAATTCATTCTGATTCTTTTTTTAAAATGTTTATTTATTACTTCAAGTTACATCTCCATCATAGTACCCTCTTTCCATCCCTCCCAATTCTGCCCTCCCACCCTCTCCTCCCTCTCCCATCCATCCCATTCCTCCAATGTGGAGTGTCCCTACACATCAGCCCCTCTCAGTTCAACAGTCATATGAGGGCTAAGAGCTTCCTCTTGCACTGGGGGCCTACATGGTAGCACCCCTAGTGCAAATTGTCCCATTCATAGGTAACAGAGTCTGTGTTCCTGATCTTTTTGGTGTGTTGGTTGTAGGATAGTTATCCTGCACTATATGGCTAACTACTGTGAATAGGATTGTTTGCTTAATTTTACTTTCATGTTGGGTTTCTGTACTGATGGTAGATCTTGAAGACTTACCTAATTTGTTGACACTATTAGTTGTTCATTGTTCTTTGTGTTTGTGTGTGGAGGGGTTGTGGTTGTTTTTTCATCTGTAAATAGTTTTACTTTTTTTCTAATCTAGGTGGCTGTTACTTCACTTTCTTATTTATTGCCCTAAGTGTTCCTATGCAAGGTTGATTGGACATGAGATGCTTAGTCTTCTTAAAGCAAGGTCCTGTGTTCTATAAATTAAGAAAGGTCATGAATTTCAGCCCTTGTGGTGCATGTGAGATGCTGGTAGACACTCACACACAGTCCCGTGTCTCCTGACAGACTCTAGTCATATACAGACACTTTCACTAGCTATCAACTGATAAATTGATTTTTAGATATAAAATATATACTGATTAGATAAATCTGTAAGTCCATCTTTTCAGTTCAGTGAGCCATATGCTTGCTGATAGTAGCTGAGTGGAAATGGTACTCAATGTTCCCATGTTTCTCATGCCTCTAAGGCAGTGTGGTTCTCACCTTTCCTAATGCTGTGGCTCTTTAATACAGTGCATCATGTTGTGATGACCCTAACCATAAAATTATTTTCATTACTACTTCATAACTGTAATTTTGTTACTGTTATGAATTGTAAATATCTGATATGCAGGATATTTGATATGTGACCCCCCCCCGAAAGGGGTCGCGACCCACAGGTTGACAACTGCTGCTCTTAAGGTATCTTCACTTTTCTTGTTTATTAAGAATAAACTAAATTAATTTTGGTGCTGATAGAGACTATCCTCTCTCGTTTTATAATAAAGTAGTTCACTGTAGGTAAGAGCCTGCCAAGAGTACTGCTTCTATGAAAAGGCCTTTGGTTACTGGGGGTTGGGCAGGTTTGGCTCCAGGGTCTCCAGAGCTTTCACTGGAAGTGGGAGTGAGAGGCAGTGGGTTTCGAGCCCTCAGCAGTCCTCTGGCTCTGATCCACACCCCGCTGAACAGCCGGGTGCCTGGGCTCAGTGCTGCTCTTGCTGGTGTCTGTCTGTGGCGGTAACCTTGTGTAAAATTGCTGTGTGAGTCCGGGCTCAGCAGGGCCTAGCAGTGGAGTGGCTGCCTGTTCTTTGAAATCTGCCCAGAGGAGGATTCATAGAAGGGGAGGGAAAGCACTGCTGCATTCTTTCTTGTATTATTCTCCTTTGTCTTCTACCTCACAACCTTTCCTAATGCGGCATTAGAGAGAATGTGAAGGAGTAAATGATTATATGTGAATGTGAATGTCTGATTGTGAATGCTTTACTTGAGATGAGGGAATGTGGAGGCCCAGGAAGTCTCCTTCCCTAAGTTCCTTTGTGTAATACATTGAGGCTCTGGGGCAGTGTGCTTGGAAGAAACAGCTTTCTAAAGGCAGCAATCTCCCCACTGCTCCCTGAGGGCATTCTGTGCACAGCACTCATCTGACAGCGCTCCTGGGCCTAGACATGAAATTAGCACCAAGAGCTACTCCATCAGTAAGGACCCAGGGTGGTGATTCCAGGATTCTGTGCTGTTGCCGAGTTGTGACTAGTGACTAATTAGAATAGCCGGGCACTTTTATAACTAACTGGTAATAATTTATTTTGCCACTGCCAAGAGAAGACACACGCTTGCCCTCTGTTCAGAACTGCCGCCCCTAGATCTTCTCCATTAGTGCAGGAGAGAGACCTGTGATTAGAGCTTAGAAGTCTACAGAGGCACTGATTCTCTTCTTAAAGATGGGTTTTTAAAGTAGATGATTTGAATGCTTCGAGTTGCCTTTTAGTTTGCTGTTCTCCTATTTCTTTTCACCACACTTTCTCTGTGTATTTTGAACAGAGTTTAGTAGGTACAGGTACCTGGGTTTGAATCCAGGCCCTGCCATTTACTCCTTGTGGTCTTGAGTTGTTCACTTGGGTTCTTTGTGCCACACCTTGTTCACTTGGGTTCTTTGTGCCACACCTTGTTACTTGTAAAAAGTGATAGCATGTTTCCTCAGAGGTACCAGCGATGAGTCCATGAGTTATTTACACAAAAAATAGAAAGTGCTTAGAAAAGTACTGTCCTGCATTGTGCTGCCAGGATTTTAGATGTTTAAGGTAAAAGTAGTTGTAATAATAAAAATTTTTACCACCACAGCCCCTACTGCCATTCCTACTCCTGTAGTCAAAGGTAGATTATCTATAATTTTCTTATATTAAAAAGTATTAAATGTGACCTGCCCAACACACACATCTTCCTCACTTAGCAATTGGGGTGTTAAGGGCAATAGGAGAAAGAGACCTTGTTTACAGGCTTCCTGTAAAGTCCTTTTGTGATTCTTCCTGGATCTTTGGGGAGAAGTCCTGCTTCACTAGGTTTAGCCCAAACCCATAAAGTCTTACAATCTGACCGCATTTTCTAGTCAAGTAAATTAGATTTGGTGCTTAATGAAAACCCTCATTTTCAGACTTGCATTCAAAAGACAGTTTTCTGTTTTCTTTTTTTCAGTTTTAGATAAGAAACAGCCAGGAATAAGTTGCCCCAGAAGGAACATACACTTCTCAGACTTAGCACTCTGTCTAAGCCTTTTCTGTTCATTCTCTCGGTGTTCTGGAACTATAGGTAGAACCCCTCATGGTTTTTGGTATGATTTGGGGCGCATACTTAACATGGGGCAAGTTCGATGTGCTGTCCAACAGGTAAATAGAACTTCCTGCCAAGTTTGTGTGTATAACACCCTGTCCCTTCTCTCTGACCCAACAGGTATCTCGGATGAGGATATTATCAACATCACTCTTCCCACTGGAGTTCCGATTCTGCTGGAGTTGGATGAGAACCTGCATGCTCTTGGGCCTCACCAGTTCCTGGGTGACCAGCAGGCCATCCAGGCAGCCATTAAGAAAGTGGATGATCAAGGAAAAGTGAAACAAGACCAAAAATAAAGCTCTTCCCCGTGTGGCCAGGAATCAATGCAGTGGTGGTGTGCAGGGCGTCATGGTGCCAGTTTCTTCTTTCCCCCCATTGCCCCTTCTTTCCCCAAGGCTGGGCTGTGTGGTAGAGTTTGTGTAGCTAACTAGGTAATTTATCATGTGGCTCTGATGTGACCTTAGGAGGCTAAAGAGCTTTGTGTTCAGCCTAAATTAACCTTTCCACTACTCCCCTTTGAATTAAGTTTATAAAGTAGTAAGTAGCCAGTGAGGTTTGATCAAGGTTGTTTTATGAGTTTTGGAGACAGGAAAGTAGAAAATGGAGACGAAATTGTTTATCACTTAATAAGTCATTACTGAGTTACCACTGACAGGCACTGTTCCAGTGAACAGCTCAGCTTTTTGTTCAGTAATACTTTCTGAGATGAGTGAAGACTACCGGGTAGCACTTGGGTGGTTTAGACCAGAGGTCCATCGAATGGGTCCTAGGGAAGGCAACCAAGCACCACCATAGTGCAAGGCCCTTTAATTTCCCCTAGCCCAGCGCCATCCTGTTTTGCCCTCAGTAGAAATCACCTCCGACCGTTAGATATGCACAGCTGTGGCAGTTTATATTCTCCTTCTGTTTCATTTTTAGTTTTTGAACTTTAACCTTTGGGTACTTAGCAGTTAGTTTAAAATAAAGTTTTATGACTACAAACAATGCGTCCAAAGTGTCTCAGGTGCGTGATAAACTTTAGGCCGGCTTCTGAACCTGTCCTCGGCGCTGTCTCCCCACAACCCTCTCAGGGTTACCGTTAGTATGACACAGGGCCACTCCTGACTCAGAGGCTGGCCTGGGTGAGGAGATTATGCTGCATGTGACTTTATCCAGCTGAGCA
This sequence comes from Lophiomys imhausi, assembly GCA_907164525.1. Taxonomy (NCBI): domain Eukaryota; kingdom Metazoa; phylum Chordata; class Mammalia; order Rodentia; family Muridae; genus Lophiomys; species Lophiomys imhausi. The sequence goes on from CAJQZJ010032516.1 coordinate 5,289,068, forward strand.
GGGTGACAGGCATATGGGAGCTGCTCACCTGCATTTATTGTTCCTCGACTGAGCACAAATGATGGCGGTATGTGTCCTAGGTTAGGTGGGCTGTGAACAGAAGTGACGCGGGTGCTTAGTGCTGTGTGTCAGTCATCATCGTCTCACCGAAAGCACGCCATGGATGTCTCAGCGACGGTCAGGTACACATCTTGCAGTCCCAGTAGTTACCATAGATTTTATGGTTTTTTCATGCTTTTCCAGGGTCAGGTTAGTTCACTTGTACCCATTAGACAGTAAAATTGGCCTTTACAGAAACCAGTTCTAAATCATTACTGGTGCTTGGCATCCACTCTGGTTTTTTGGTTTTTGATTCCGTATCATTAGGGATTGGCAGAAAACATGGCCGAAGCGATGAACATCCAGTGTATCTTTGACAGCAGGAGAAAGAGCAAAGTGGCCTGGCCTTGTCTTGTCCTGCTCTCACTAACTGTCTATAAACACAGGGCATTGTCTGGGCCCTTTTGGTCCTCATAGTGTATATTCCTGTTCTCCAAGAGGGAGGGACCAGGAATAGATGATTTTTTGTTTGTTTGTTTTTTTCTGCCAATGCTTTCTCCTACTTAGTGTTTTTGAGATTTGACTGAAATACATGTGAGCAGAAGATATATATATATATATATATATATATATATTCATAAAATTACTTTTAACAACTGCAGTGCCTCAACCTGAGGACCAGCTAGTGAAGCTGTCTTTTTGTTTTGTTGACATGGACCTGGGATTTCTGGAGGTAGACCTAACCTGCATCTTAATCTTGGTCTCTTTCTCAAACTGAGATAGACATGAGCAATTTTCTTTCTAAAGCAAAGGAAGACATCTATAAATGTGGTCCCTGGAGTAAGTCACTGCAGGTTCCCTGGGGGTCAGCTTGACAGGTCTCCTCTGCTGTGTCCAGTGTGGCAAGATGAGGAGAAAGCCAGAACAGCCGCTTCAGTGTGGCAGCTGAGTCCAGCATCCCGTCTCACTGCAGACACATCTTTTCAAAGCAGTTCTGTCCCAGGAAATGTTTTTGCACCGAGTTACGTTGCCCCTGAAGTAACAACGCATCCTGGGTTAGGATGCTTTCTGATGAGTTTTGCCTCATCAACAGTGTTCTGGAAAATCAGTGTGATCTATTTCCAAGTTGATTTTTGCCTCCAGTCAGAGTGTTGTGTCTCATGTTAGAATCTTGTCCACTGTTGTTGGAATGTAGTGTCTTCCTTTTAGTCCCGTTGTTTATTCCAGGAGAGGTTGCAGAGCAAGCATTCTTCTTCCCCAGTGTGTTTGTTTTGTTTTTTGAGACAGGGTTTCTCTGTGTAGCCCTGTCTCTCCTGGAACTCACTTTGTAGACCAGGCTGGCCTTGAACTCACAAAGATCCACCTGCCTCTGCCTCCCAAGTGCTGGGATTAAAGGTGTGCACCACCATGCCCAGCCTCCCATAGACACTTTTTATTGTGCAATTGTAGTTCTGTATTTGTAGAAAAAAAATTAGTTAAATTTCGTTGGGTGCCATTTGCAGAAATAATTAGTTAAATTGTTTAACTATTTATATTATTATTAATTGGTTTGATGGCAGTTAATTCTTATCCAGACATTATAAATGAGCACACAGACACCATGTGGATTTTATCAAGCCTAGGCCTGAGTTGAGGAATCTTGGCCCATTTAAGCTAGCTCTTAATTCTACTACCCAAATATGACCCCATATATACATATGTCCCCTTGGACTGCCATTCTGCACGATGTGCCGATGTTCCTGGCCATGTGGAATGAGGTTCTTTTTTCTAATCCATGATGTGTGCTTCCTTCTTGCTGCTCCTGGCTGGAATGCCCTAATCCTCTGTCTAAAGTGCAGGCTTCCTGTTCTAATCTCAGGAAGTCCCACCTTTCTTTGTCTTTGCCCAATCTCAGGCCTCAGCATTTATTTTAACCAATCAGAGTCAATGTAAGTAACAGACAGCAGCAAGCAGGACCAATTAATTAACATTTAGAATGCTTGCCACTACCCCAACATTTATTTTCTTTCTGATTTTCACAAAATGAGCTAGAGGAAAACAGCATTACAAGACAGAAGACTCATCCATGGTGTCAATTTTAGTCATTTTTAGCTATAGTGACACATAAGATCCTGGTCATATTTTCTGTTTTTATCTTTTGTATGATTGGCTTGTTACAAATTTTGGGCTCACTCATTTAATGCATTTGTTGTATTAAACTGCCTTGTCTCTCAGGAGGTCTAGTTGTGTGGCAGATGCCAATTCAAGCTAGGCTTTTCTCATTGAGCTATGAGAGAAATTTAAACCACTGAATCCAAAGCAAATATGGAAAATTTTTAAAAAAGATGAATTTAATTATCCAATCTCTAATGGCAAATTATTTGACAGAATTAAATGTTCAACTGAAGTGATTCTATAACTGATAGTTATATTTATTCAAGAAGGCTGTGGTTGAATGAAGCTTAATCTCCAGATTCTTGTGTTGTTGGTTTTTGGAGGTGGGCCATTAAGTAATTAGGATTAAAGGAAGTCATGAGAATGGGGCCTGATGGTGACTTTAATGGCTTTACCTCAAGAGAGAGAGACCTGAACTATTTATTACTCTTTCTCCAGCTCTTATAAGGCCCTCACCAGCTCCTAGCAACATGATTTTGGTCTTTCTAGTCTCCAGAACCATGAGCTAAATTAACCTCTCTTTACAAACAGTAAACATAGTAACAGGAATGAAGACAAGGTGGTCTAGCTATTGTCTTTAAGAGCTTAGAACCATAAGTTGAACCCAAAATACTTTGACAAGTCTTTGTGTGTGTGTGTGTGTGTGTGTGTGTGTGTGTGTGTGTGTGTGTCTGTCGGTCTGTCTTGAGACAGGATCTCTCATTGGTCTGGAAGCTCAAGAAGCAGTCCAGGTTGGCTGCCATTTCCTCACCTCCCCACAACTGGGATTACAATATGTACCACCATGACAGGCTTTTTTTTTTTTTTTTTGGTTTTTCCTTTTTTTTTAAACATGGATTCTGTGGCTCAAACTCATCACCTTAGTGGTCTCTCCCCAGCTCCTACATTGACAAATTTTTAAAAGCAAGCTAGGGAGCAGTACCACTTATGTGTACACATAATACAACCACAACTTAATCTCCTCTTATTAGAGTTGGGGCTGACCATTTATTATAAATTGTCAATACTCTGAAATATTTTCATAACAAAAAATTAATATCCATATAAATAGAGTGTATAAGCATAAAGAGTACTCTTGCGGTGGTCACATAACTACTGTGTCAACTTACATCCACTGTAATGTTCCTGCTTTTTATTTTCCTCGGTTCCCCACTGAATTATGTTGAAACAAAATAAACATCACGGGTGATGCATTTGAAAAAGAAAAGCTAAAATAGTCTTCTCCAGGTAAAATGAAAGTTGCCTGTGCTTATTCCTTCTTGGTGCTCTAAAGAACCAAAAAGCAGCTCTGGCAAAGTATTGCAACTCGAGCTTTGACCTGTATGTGGGCTGTATTAGTTCTGATTGTTGGGGGGGGGGACCTTTTAGCCTGTCAGGTGTGGTTTCTGGAGGACCGTGTGGATACCTCCAACATGAAGTGTGTTTGCAGATAATGTAGAGACTCTTCTTAGGTTGCTGTTTGTGATTTGTATGAAACATTGTGATTACCTCCAGATGACATTGTAGAGATTAATGTGTCCCTGCAATGATTTTATAGAATTAAAGGTGAGTAAATTTACCATTGTAAATCTGCCATCATCACGGGAGGAGAGAGACACAAGATAGAAGAAGGCAAAGATGGACCCTTTGAACTGGAAGCCTTTGTGTGAACATGTGTGTATATTTTCATGTGTGTATTTTCCCCTGTTGCCACCAGCCCTGCCAACCTGCATCCTCTGAAAGGCCCTAGCAGCATAACCCACCAATCCTTAGCATACCTACTTCCCTTTGACCTTAGTTCCTAAGGACTTTTACTACACACAGCTGGGGTGTTTAGGGAGTGGTTCCAGATCTGAAAAAAAAAAAACAAAAAAAAAAAAACCAGGCGAAGCACAAGGTAAGCCTGAAGCACCTCCACCAGGCAGAAAAGAGGGTCATGCCCCCAGACTGATAGGAGAGAAAAACTGGCTTGAAGGTACAAATTTGGGACAATTTAAGGGAATTAATTTTAATACAATGATGGTAATGGGTTGTAGGACATTGAAAATTTAAAAATAATAAAATCATACATTTTGGTTTTGGTTTTTCAAGACAGGGTTTCTCTGTAACAGCCCTGGCTGTCCTGGACTTGCTTTGTTTTTTGTTTTTTGTTTTTTGTTTTTTTTTGGTTTTTCGAGACAGGGTTTCTCTGAATATCTCTGGCTGTCCTGGACTCCCTTTGTAGACCAGGCTGGCCTCGAACTCACAAAGATCCGCCTGCCTCTGCCTCCCAAGTGCTGGGATTAAAGGCGTGCGCCACCACCGCCCGGCAAGCTTTGTAAACCAGGCTGTCCTCAAACTCACAGAGATCCGCCTGCCTCTGCCTCCTGAGTGCTGGGATTAAAGGTGTGTGCCACCACAACATTTTAAAGAGTGGAACAAAATTCTAAAATTTTCTAAAATGTAAACGTAATTGACAGGAGAAAATACTTGATGCATACAACTTTAAATTTGCTTTATTATATGAAGTGACCAGATAAAGGTATCTGGTTTCTGTCTCTTTTGTCTTGAGTTCCCTCCCAGTCGTTTGGTAGATAAGGGAAATAGAAAACTTCTTAACATTTATTATATAGAGTACAAATTACATATTCAAGCTGGTGAGATGGCTCTGAAGGTACTTACTGCCAAGCCTGAGGACATGGTAGACAGAGAGAACCAACTACCCAAAGTTATCCTCTCATTTCCACATGCATATTGTAGTACTCACATGCGCACACACACTAAAGAAATTAATAGTTATGCAGTCTTTCACTTTTTTTTTTTTTGCCTTTGAAACTACAGCTGTGTAGCAGACCAAATGAACTTATCTGCTGATGTAACACACCAGCAACACAATTATGATTGACATCCCATTTCAGGTGAATAATAATGGAATTTCCTCCTGATGCAAACATTTCTGTTTTTTCTCTCCTTAGTATCTTGGAGTGACATGACTTTTTGATGCTACCCTGTGACACCTAACTTCTACTTAATTGCTGGGCCTCCACTTCCTTTAATCTGAGCGCCCTGCAGCAGGCACCTCTCAGGTGTGACGTGTATCACCCAGCTCAGTGTCATAATCAGCTTGCGTCTAAGTGACTAGGAAACAGCCATCATCCCTGCTGCTGAGACTTCTGAGGGTCAGTGGCCTGAAATGCCTGTAACAGAAGTCAAATGCATTCTACCACCATTAAAGGTTTTCCTTTTATTTACAGTGCAGCTGGGTGTTTAAATCTGTGTTTTCAGCTTTTTGTCACTGACAAACTACCTGATGAAAACAACTTAAGATTTCTTTGGCTGAGAGGTTTCAGTCCATGACCACTAGTCCCTGTTGTCCCTAGCTGTGGTAGGCAGACAGGAAGCATGACATCATGACAGGAAGCATGTGGAAAAGCAGAGGTAGCCAGGAAAGGAGGAGGGAGAAAGAGGTAGAGAAGTCAGAGACAATACACACGCTTCAAAGGCATGACACCAGTGACCAGGCTCAAAACAGGCTTACACTCCACAGTTTCTATTTCTCAGTAGTCCGTTTATATCTCTGTCAATACATTAAGTTTTTTTTGTTGCATCAGAACTATTTGTTTTTATTAAATTTTATACTATAAAAATGTGAATTATCAAATTTACCCCACCGTTCCTTTCCTCCAACTGCTGTTTCCTTCTAACATTGTGTATGTGTGTGCACACGTGCATGTGTGGTGTGTGTGTGTGATTGTATGTGCATGTGTGGTGTGTGTGTGTGTGCGGTTGTATGTGTGTGTGTGGTTGTGTGTATGTGTGTGTGATTGTATGTGCATGTGTTGTTGTGTGTGTGTGT
>CAJQZJ010032516.1:5295084-5337036 GCA_907164525.1 Lophiomys imhausi
TATGTGTGTGGTTGTATGTATGTGCATGTGTGGTTGTGTGTATGGTTGTGTGTGTGTGTGCATGTGTGGTTGTATGTGTGTGTGTGTGGTTGTATGTATGTGTATGTATGTGTGTGTGTGTTTAACCCACTGAGTCCACTTAGTGCTTCCTTCATGTGCATGGGTGGGGGTCATCTACTGGATCATGGACCACATCTCTGAAGAAAACAGACTTCCTCCCCAAAAAGGGATTTCATGATTCCCTCCCCCACCCTGTCTGTGAATATACAGAATACAAGACAGAGAAGTACTCAATATTTTTATTACATTTATTATAGGGGTACATGCATGCTACAGTGCATGTAACTTTGGAGACTGAGTTCTCTCCTTTTACTATGTGAGTTCCAGGGATCAAACTGGGGTTATCAGACTTCAAACAGGTTCATGAGGCTTAGTGGCGAATACCTTCACCTGCTGCAGTATCTTGCAGGCCCTCGATGTATTCACCTGTTTAGATCCGAGTCCTCATAATACAGTTACTTACCTCAAATCCCCATCTTTAAAAAACAAATCAAAAACCAAAAACTTGATTTCCTTTTCATTTTTTTCTTATCTTTTAATTAAAATATAATTACATAATTTACTCCTCCCCTTTCCTCCCTCCAACCCCTCACATGTTGTCTCTCTCCAGCACCTGCCATGCTTACTGCCTTTATTCCCAGTCAAAATAAATATATATGTATGTATGTATGTAGACTGTATATAAGTATATAGATACAACCTGTTGAGTTTGTTTACTGTTGCCCATATGTACATGACTGCAGGGCTGACCACTTGGTATTGTATAATCAATTAGGGGACTAATTGTCCTCTCAGCAGTCATTAGCTTCCTGGAGTCCTTAGTCTAGACTTGGGGCACCATTAGACCTCCTGCATTGTTAGCATGTTCATTGGTATTGTCGCTGTTCACCAAGCCCCATCTTAACACAGGCGAGTCTTGCGGGGAGGAGGCATTTCATATCCAAACTAATATCTAACTCTTCTCACTTTGAAAAATGCAGTTGAAAATGAAAATGAATTAATTTTCTTTAAGAGATGCGTTGAGATCCAACACATCTCAGGATGTGACATGAGTGTACCTCCAAAGTACCAAACAACCAGTGCGCAAATAAAGAAGCCATTCACTAGCAGCCCTGTGGACTCTTAGCTAGGAAATTAGATGGCTAGTCTCCTCATGAAGAGGCCACCACAGCCGAAGAAGCTGCTGCCCCGTTTACTTAAGAAGTTTCTATAAATCGAGTAGTAGTGACCACCACAGTTGAGGAGGGAAACATCTGCCTAATTGCCTTACTTGGTATCTAGTTGAAAGGAAACTTTACTGGAAGCCCTACTGAACTAGGTAGGCTGTCAGATGGAGCTGAAATTTGTGTCAGTCTGTAGAAAGAATTAGTTAAATTATTACACTGTATTCATATTATTTTTAACTGGTTCTGTGGTGTTAATCCTTAACCCGCCATTATAAATGAGCACACAGAGACCTAATGGATTTTAACAAGCCTTGGCCTGGATTGTGCAATCTTAGCCCTCTAAGCTAGCTCTTAATTCTATTCTCCAAATATCACCCCATATATACATATGTTCCCTGGGTTGTTATTCTTCACATTCTGCTGATGTTCCTAGGTATGTGGAATGAGGTTCTTTTTTTCTAACCCATGGCATGTGTCCTTCCTACTCTTTGTTTCTTCTCCTTTTACTTCTACTACTGCTAGAGACTTCTACCCATGAACCTCTCTGCTTCAGAAGCCCACACCTTAGTCACACCTATCTCTGTCTTTGTCCAATATCAGGCCTCAGCATTTATTTAACCAATCAGAGACAATGGTTAACAAAGGTAACATAGTTTCACTTGATGTACAGCAAGCAGGCTTCTGGGAGCAAATTAATTAACATTTAGAATGCATAACATTACCCCATCATCAGTCAAAGGAATTACATATAATCTACTATTTCACAGTGATAAGACTATGAAGCAGCTGAGATTGGGCCTTGACAAATGTAAAAACTGCAGAAGGTAAAAGCTAGCACAGAGTTCTGTACCCAAAATTGAGGCCATTGATCCATTCTGACAGATTCTGTGAACACCCAGAGTCCCTCAGGCAGCCCCTCTAGCCGTAGGTTCACTAGTTGGTGTCTTTGTTTCTAAAGTGTTCTGGATCCTGACTTCCATGGCAGGGCATATATGCAGCCAGAGGACAGTTTGATTTTCTTTCTGCACATGGACACTGGGGGTCAGTATTTATTCACAAATGTGTCTATGTTTGGGTCTGACCCTATATCTGTTCATGTACAGGAAGGCCCGAAATTCCACTCTGGGATTTCTTTCTGTGGTCATGTAACTAGAGTGCTCCGCCTGTGTAACCATAAACATAAATAGAATCACTGGATCCCCATGAGATGTTAGCCTGGGAAAGAGGCAGTTTTGAATCTATAAACTGAATATATAAACTGATACCAAGTCCTTCCTGGTTCCTAGAGACTTATCTGGCAACATTGGCCATATCAGGTTGTTCAGCCAGCATCCTGGCCACTACCCATGACTTTCCTCTTGATTAATTGTGGTGTTATCTCTACTTACAGTTTTATTCCTTCTCCATGCCCATTGCTGATGCTTAAATAAATCCCTCATCTCTCCCAGAGGTATTTCAGCAGCTTTCCTGTTAATTCTCTTGCCTCAACTTTTTCTACTCCTCTCCAGACAGGTGTCGGGGTGATCCTTCCCAAGTCTTGCCCCACAGAGCCTCATGCAGACACCCAGAACCCTCCCTTCCAGGCTCCTTCCTCCATCACTTGCCTCTCCCCTTCTCATTGCTGCCTCATGCCTGCTCATCCTTCAGGACTGATTGGGCAATCCAAACCAATTTCCCATTTGCAAAGTGAATAAACACAGAAAGAAATGATGTGTGTGAGAAACTTTCATAAATGCAAAATATTGATACATATGAAGTATTTTTAAATTTGCCAAGGATTTTGCATTATACATGAATGCATTATTATTTTAAAACTCTAAAGAATTTTGTGTATTTGGAACAGTTCAATTTTACTACACTTTGACACTAATTGATAATTCTATATTCTATAGATTTTTTGATAATTTTATATTCTAAAAAGAAAAAAACAAAAACAAAAACCCGGGATTAGGCAACAGTGCTGTTCACTCTCATGGAAGCTCCCTTGTTCTGCAACTGGCCAGGGAACTGAATGAATTCACGTCTGTGTACCGAAGTCACACGTGCACGTGCCCCCTAGAATTCCCCAGGGCTACCCTCCTTCAGTGTCAGTTTGGTTTTCAAGGCTTTTCTTATAACTAGCCCTTGATCTTTGACCTGTCTCGACTCTGGTTAGCTACTGTCTATGCAGAGATGATCCCCTGAGAGCAAAGGAGACCTAATACATAATCAGCTCAGAGGATTTCCCCTCAGGCAGCTGCTATAATGTCGTGGAAACAGGTGGTTTACAGAGACCTGCTGTGTTGTCATTCAAATTACAAAGTATACATGATGACATAAATACTTCATGAGTGGAAGAAATTCTCTAGTTTTGTCATTGTAAGAACTATTTCATTTATTTCTATAAGCGTTTTTTCACATGGACACATTCTTAATTCATGTTCCATATTGCATTCTTTTATGTATCATAAACATTTCTCCATGTTTCAGGACTATCCAAGCGAGTTCTACATTTGAATGCTGTCCTGTTGTTTGAAAAGAACCTAAAATATTCCAGAAGCAGTACTTGCAATTTTTCTATAATGAATAATATTTAAGAATATCAACCAAGCTAACATACTGTTAAAGTAAATATATTTATATGTCTTAAAAGATAAATATAGTAAGATTTCAAGATATACAAGCCAGGTATTGTGGCGCATGCCTTTAATCCCAGCACTCTGGAGACAGAGGCAGGTGGATCTCTGTGAGTTTGAAGCCAGCCTGGTCTACAGAACAGCCAAAACTACACAGAGAAACCCTGTCCCAAAAAACAAAACAAAAAGATATGTAAGTTATTTTATGTGTCTGTAAATCACAAGACATCAACAAGGATGGTTATGGTAGTATTCTCTGAAGAGGGTTCATATATGTGTCTTTGTGCATACACATGGCTGAAGAAATAGCATAGGCAGAAACTCCAAGGCAGAAAGAGGGTTTCAGAACAAAATAGCTCTGGGCATTACAAAAGCAAAAGAAACAAATAAAAACAGGTAATAGAACCCAGAGAGATGGCTCCAGGGATAAAAGCCCTTGCCTTGCAAACCTGATGACCTGAGTTCAATTCCTGGAATCTACACAAAGAAGGAAGGAAGGAGAAAATCTGCTGTACAAAGTTGTTCTCTGATCTTTACAATGGGTGCCTTGGTATATGCACTCCAACAATTACACATCATGCACACACATATATTCATACAATAATAAAGGTTTTCTTTTTTAATTTTTAAAAGTAGACAGTTGTTAAGATCAGGGTAGCTTGGCCTGGTGTGGTAGTGCACACCTTTAATCTCAGCACTCAGAAGAGGCAGAGGCAGGTGGATAGCTGTGAGTTCAAGGACAGGCTGTTCTACATAGTGAATTCCAGGATAGCCAGGGCTATGTGGAGAAACCCTGCATCAAAAAAAAAAAAGAAAGAAAGAAAGAAAGAAAAGAAAAAGACCAGGGTAGTTTGGACACAGTAATGAGGTCTGGCTGGCATGGGATGGGATTGATTAGAGCTATCCAAAGCAGACTGGACATGGTCAGTTGCATGAAAGACAAGCAAGGCTTTCTCAGTAGAGGACAGACCAAATAGCCCAACCCCTTTTTGCCAATAAGGAGTGTATCATTTAGGAATACAGAACTCCCCTCAGGATAATATGACACCCCTCTACTATGAGATATAATTTCTATGAGAACTGGAATCCTACCACATTTAAAAAGAGACTAAGAGGGAACCTTTGACTCTTTGCTACCTCTAGTTGCACCACTTCTGAATAGCATCCCAAGGAGAGGAAAATGGCAATAACTATTTGCATGACTGTTAAATACCATATTTAAGATCTTGATTTTAGGGGTTGGTTAGATAGCCCAGTGGCTAAGAACATTTAGAGGTTCTTCTTAAATTTCTATTTATTTATTTGTTTGTTTGTTTGTTTATTTATCATCTGTCTGTCTGTGTGTGTGTCTACGTCTGCATGAACATGCCACAACACATGTTTGGAGGTCAGTAGACAACTTGAGACAATTCCCTCCTTTTACCACATGGGTCCTGGAGATCCTCTGATTTTTAGGCTTACCAACAAACAAACCCCTTCATGGCTGAGCCATTGCACCGGCCCCTCTATTTTTTTTCAGTGGAAAAACTAGAGAGCTCTACCTAAAACTGGTGAACGAATATGGAGAAGCTACAGTGGCCATGTTTCTTTTTCATGCACTTGCAAATTAGCACAGTGCTGTTCTAGTCCCACAGGACACTGTGTGGAGCCAGAGCGCCGAGATTTATTCTGTGTGAACTTTAAGTCGGTGCTTTCCTAAGTGACTAAATGTGAGTTTGCTTCCGTTCTTTACTCAAATGATCTGTCCTGATATTTGGAGAATCCAGAGTATGTGTGTTAAAGTCTGACTAGTTTGATATTCCAAAAGGGAAACCAAACAGTAAAGCCATACTTTCTTCAGCATGGAGGGTTAGAGATTAATTAAGCTCCGGCCTCAGAAAACATCAGCATCGGACCCTGAAAAATGGTTGAGTCTCCGACAGCTGGTCTAAACTGACAAGGGTATTAGGTGGCTCACGGACTCTTGGGGATAGCCAGAGAGTGAAGCCTGGAAGGACACACAGCTGAGAGGACCTCTTGTGTGTCCTCTCAGGAAGGACACACATCATGGGATTGTTCCAGCAAAGACTCAGTGCCCTAGATGTGAGGCGCACACACACTCTGCCCTCCTGCTGGCCGTGCTGGGCACTAGCTCTAGAAACTTCCTACTACTATCCATTAGGCAGTGATTACAAAAATGGCCATACATATCCTTTTTCCTGTGCCCGTTCATTCTCCCTTCTCGTGGAACTTTGTCCTCTCAGATGACTGAGGGCTCAGCCACAAAGCCACCTTCTTTCTCTTCCTGGATGTTAGTTCAAGGCCAATCCTAGTTACTGAAAGGACTGTGCTGATGCCAGTAGTAGGGCTGAGAATGGGCAGAGGACTCTCCACTGTGAGGGCCACCTACCAGTCATCAGCGGCTGCACACACCCGCCCTCTGTACAAAGTCTGACTGCTCTGGGTCCCCCCAGCTCCCAGCTGCATTTGCTTTCCCAGCTACTTTTTTTTTTCTTTTTTCTTTTTCTAGAAAGTTGAAAGGTAAAGTCCATAGCAAGCGATACTGGGAATGCAGGCTGCTGAGGGTGCTCGGTTCCAAATTGATGAGATGAGTTTGCTCTTGGGCAGGCTTAGACCTCAGAGGCAATGCTGCAGTGGCAAAAAATGCTGGCTCTGCCCACTTCCTTCTCTTTATTCCGATTCAGACTTAAATGCCTGCCTTGCCCAAGGCTCATGCTGAGATCTGGACCTCAGTAACTCCAAAACACACACCCTTTTCAGAAATCTGTAATTTCATCATTTCTTGACCAAATGAGTCTAGCCACAGAGAGACACAAACTTTCCATTGGGATTTATTTTGCTGCTCTGTTTTGGCAAGTATGATTTTTTTCCTTCCCTCTCTTGCTTTTGAAACTCTGTTCATTACAAGAAATATAGGTTTTCCCAAAACTGATTTTAAAAATAAACTTATTATTAAACACATACATCTTGCCTTTCTAATGCTGGTTTATAGGTTTGAAGTCTGAGATTCAGAACAGTCTATGGCTTAGAAAGTAAAATTCAGGTTGTATTTGGCTGGAGAACCCTGATCAGGGCTTTGGAGTCTAAGATCTAGGATGACCCACCTCCTCTCAGTCCTACAGCCAGACCCTGCTGCATAAAACCAGAAACAGCAGCACCGAAGCATAGGCAGCCCACGGCTTCCAGTTTGTGGTTGCAATTGAACACTCAGTTTAGGAAGCAGAGTGAAATTGTTTCTTGACAGATGAATCATTTATAACAATTAAGAAGTATGAAGTTAATGAAAAGCAATTAAACCCAGAAGCAAGCTTTGTTGCAAATATTTGTCCCAAAGTGACTGACTATATGATGCAAGTGCTAGTCAATTTTTAGAAAAAGAGACTGGTGAGCTATTATTAAATATGGAATAAACACACACACACACCAGACGATGGAAGGAATGCAGGAGCCCTGGGGCAGAAGGAGAACAAGCTAAAGAGGGTAGGCTATGTGCAGGGAGGGCAAAAGGAAAGGGGAGAGGAGAGAGGGCGTTGAGATACTCTGACATGTTGAGGCAGGCTCCTGGCTGGTTCTGACCTATGCTGAGGGGCAGAGAGAGAATGAGGACTATAGGCTCTAGGTTAAGCTCCCCCAGCCCCCACAGTGTTCTGAGTTTACCCCTCACCCCGAACAAGGAGGAATCTCATGGTATTCTCCTTATGTGGCATGAAATGAAGAGGGCCCTGCCTCTTTACTTCCTATACTACTTGAGACCACAGGGGAGTTGGCAGAGACTGGGGAGAGTCAAGATTCAGTCACATGGGAAGGGTGGGGTGGAAGGTGACACCTTCAGCACTTGCATGTCCCTTTGGACCAAGAAGAATTCTGGTAAAATGCATGGAGAGGATTTTGAGAGCTGGGCTTGGTGACTCAGGCTTATAATTCCAGCACCATAGAGGTTGAGGCAGAAGGATTACAGCAGCACCCTAAGATATACAGTGAGACCTTAGCTCAGCATTCCTGCTCCCACCAAAACAGTCAACCAAGAATGCTTCAAGTTGTACTTATAGGTCCAGATTAAGAGGGAGGAATTTCTACCTTTAAATATCAAAACAGGATTCAGTCCCCAAACTACCTAAGCATACCTTGACTTAACTAACACCTGCTGTCACCTCAATATCTTCCCCAACTTTAGGAATTTCCCTTCACTATCGCAGACATCTGAAATTGTTTTAATCAAGTACAAACATCTTTCTGAAATCATTAGAGATAAAATTTTGTAAATTTATTATTTATTTGTGCGTGTGTGTGTGTGTGTGTGTGTGTGTGTTTGTGTGTAGACCAGCATGTATGTATTCGCACGAATGCATGTGGTGCCTGCAGAGGCCAGAGAAAGAGTTGTACTACACGGAACTGAAATTACAAGTAGCCATGAGCTGTCTGTCATATGGATGTTGGGAGTTAAGCCATGGTCCTCTGCAAAAGCAGCAAATGCTTTCTACCACAGAACCATCTCTCCAACCCCTAGGGATAAAACTTTTAACAACAAATGTGGAGGAATAAAGTATCGTGAACAGCTGAAGCACAGAAAGAATTACTAGTGACAGATTCCTCCTTATGACAAAGAGAAGGATGCTGAATAGGAGGGACTGCTGCTGAAGAAATACCTGGAAAACCAAATTGTTGGCCAGTGGCTTGTACAAGAGTCTGGCCTTGTTTATCTTCACTTGGGGTGGGAAGGGCAGAACAAGATATTGCTGAGCTGGGTGTGGTGACACCTTTGTTTCCTGGACTGTTGGAGACAGATAATCATGTGTTTGCTCTTGTGGGCATTTTCGTGCTTCCTTTTTCAATGCCTGCCAGGTCCCAGTGTGTCCCATAACACCCTTAGTTGAGGGACATATGTTTCTGAGGCATTTACAGCACAGTAAAATGAGGCGGGTTGTGCCTGGCTCTAGCTGGGCTCTACTGCTGAGGGACTCTCGGCAGACTCTGAGGCTCACTGACTCAGAAGTAGTGCCCCTAGCTGAGCCCGGGGGCATATGTCTATAAGGCATGCTGGGGTTCCAGAGTGAGTTCAAGGCCAGCCTCAGCAATGTAGTGAGACCCTGTCTCGAGATTTCAAAAAATAAGCAAAAAAGGAGCAAGGAGGTGGTAGCTCAGTGCTAGAAAGCTTGGCTAGCATATGTAAGTATATGCAGTTCAGTCTTCAGAACTATTAAGACACACACACACACACACACACACACACACACACACACACACAGCAGTGCCCCCCCTTTTGTTCTTCCCAGATTGTGGCACTTTCTTAAGAAGTAGGCCAGAGGATTCCAGAAGTCTGTCCTCATGCTGCTTATGCAGATGGTGGTTAAAGTCCCCACGTGTCCTTTGTGTCCTCCAGCACTAGTGTCATGGGCATCGCCTATAGGTTTCAGAGGCTACTGGGCTGCTGTAGAGCAGGCCGGAGTCCCATGCACAGGAGCCAGGGCACACTGATGCCAGGGGGCCTTGAGCTCATCGAACAATGGAGAGTTTCTCTCCTGGCTGCATATGCTGCTGGAGGGTACAGGGACTCGGGCATCCTTATTAGGAGTTCTCTGGCTAGGAATAGCCCTTATTCATTACAATCACACAATTTTCTGACTTCTTAATTTGACCTTCTTTGCTGCCCTAGAATAGATACTTCAAGTCCTTTCTCTCTCTACCACCTCATGGGACTTAGACAATGAATACAGTCTCTGATATTCCTACTGTGTGTCACAGTTGGCTCAATTATCAGAGTAAAGTCACGTCCCGAATCACATGGGTAGAGGTGTCATCCCAAGCCTATTCCCGCCATTCAGAGAATGGAGAGAGGAATGTCTTTCAACCCTGAGGCTGCTTGCTGGATCCTCTTAACATACAACTTTGGAGATATTTTGTATATATGTCAATCAACCTTGCTGTGTTCCTGCCCTCTCTGTTGGCGATAAGCATTTATGGAGAACTTACCCTTCGGGAAAATTGGTTATTAATCACCAGAGGGAGTAAGCGACATAAAATTGAGCGCTAACAAAACTGGTTTTCTTATTATTACTGGCTTATGAAAAGCAATCATGCAAAGCCACATCACACGCAAGAGAGAAGCCTGCAGACCTTCAAATGCTAGAGTGGGGTGAGACAAGGTTGGTTTTAAGCAAAAGGATATCTGCAGAGAGGTAAAGGAGAAGAAAGGCCCTAAACTCCCTGTGTGCTATATCACCCAGAAACACAGGTCATGATGTGGACCAGGTACCCAGGCATTGAAGCCTTTCCTAGGAGAGACAGTCATAGGGAATGGGGAGGGACTAGGCCTGAGGACTGGGGCTGAGAGACCCAGAGGCCAGCGCCAGTCTGCTCTCAACTTATCAGCAGGTTCTAGATGGATGCAGAGCCTTATGGTCTAAATCCCCTGACCCAAACAGTCCCTTCTCTCCTTCAGCCCTTTGTGTGTGTGTGTGTGTGTGTGTGTGTGTGTGTGTGTGTGTGTGTGTAATTTTTTTGAGACAGAGTGTCTCTACATAGCCCGGGCTGTCCTGGAACTCACTATGTAAACCAAGCTGGCCTCAGAGAGATCTGCCGGTCCTTGCCTCCCAAAAGTTATAAGCCATTCCTGGCTTAATAATGATATTTTAATAAAAGCTTCAACATAAGGCTCAAGAGAAAGAGAGATGCTCATAAGAAAGTACAGCACACCAAGAGCATGAATGTGGGCTTCTGCAAGAACAACACAGAAGGGAAGACACCCGAGTATCAGCACAGGCTCCTAGAAGGACAGCATGAGTCACAAGCCATTACACTGATTTCCTTTTACAATCTGCATACATTTTTGTCTGTTCCCAGATCATTCTGGAATCTTCCACATTGATGATTGAAGATTCTGGGTGATTCCCAATCACACAAAGCAGAGTTTGGCAATAGAACCTAGCACTTCCATATGTATGGAGCGTGTTCTTTGTAAGCTCTGCTTGAACACACACACACACACACACACACACACACACACACACACAAATACATTAGTGTATAAAGTATGTATGGTTATCAATACCACTTTATAAACAGGGAAACTAAGGTACAAAGCAGCCCCACAGGGGGTACAGCTTAGCTTCAAACCTGGGCAGTGTGGCTCTGGATCAAATAAACACTATGTTTCACCAGTTCTGTGTTATAAAAGCAATAACAGCAGAGCCTCAGTAACACACATCAGAATTTTTCAGACATTTTGAATGAAGAGCCTGGAGCCCTCAGGAGAGAGCCCAGGAACAAAGAGATGGCTTGTGTGGTGTTAGTACCTACAATGTGCTCAGAGGCTCTTGTAGGGCCTAGCTCTTGTTTATATGAAATGTGTCTAGTTTTCACTTAAAATTAACAGATACAAAGAAACATGAACATTTGCAACTAAAGTAAGCAAAAAGGAGATAGAGAGATAGATAGATAGATAGATAGATAGATAGATAGATAGATAGATAGAGAGAATGAGCAGCAGTTATAGGAATCTGGAAATAATATCCCTAACTCAGGGGACTAATGGCATTGGTTTAAAAGGGACTGACTTTAAAGCTGGTATGTGAATTTACTGGGGCCATTGGCAGGGATGCTAACAATTTATGGAATGCATTTTTGGGAAGGATTAGGGGGGAACATGTTGTGTCTTACAAACCCAGAGTTAAGAATACAGCTCTAAGGGGTGAGCATTAAATATCAAGCACTCAGTATGCATAGTTTTTTAAGGGAAATGGTTTGCCTTCTTTTTCTTTCTTTTTTTTTTTTTTTTTCCAGATCTTACCCTAAGGATCAAATTCAGGCCATACCGGATATGCCTAAATCATTTCCATCTGCTGCCCAGGACGACCCAGGAGGCCTGGCCTTGAGGAGCAGCTCCCAATGAGAGCAGTTTATGAAGGGACCACATTAGAATCACATCATCCTATTCTATCCAGGCTGGTCCCAGGCCCCACCAGTCAAGGCTGGCTTCTGCCTGTTGAGTTTTAAAAATGAACTGCTTTTCATTTTAGCCACAGATTAAAGTAAGGAAAAAGAAGCCCTTTATTGCTATCGTGCTTCCTTCCCTCCCCTCCCTCCCCAGTATATAAAATACCATCCCCTCAGAATAGAAGCTTAGAGCAGATGGGTAAACTGAGGTTGGCTCATGTGTCCTGGATTGGCCATAGGTCTCTCTGTCCAAAACAAAAGCTCAGGTAGCCACAGGAGTATTAAACCAAAAGAATCCCAGGCCTTGTAACAACAACAGTCATTTTGAAGAAATCCTTTTGTGTCTCTTTCTAGAAAAGCTGCTGGAGCTCTTCTGCCCAGACTTTGACCCATCTCCTAACACAGAAGTTACCCTAACTCTCTGCTCACCTACACATTGATCAGACATGACCAGACAGAACATGCCTGGCAGGAAGGGTTCTGAGCTGCTTGCTCCTGCTGACCCAGCAGTTATTATTTTGGGGTTGCAAATCAGATGTAAGAGCATGGTCAGCCTCCCATACTATGGGATCCAAAGCCACTGATCCAACCAGCTGCGGAGTGAACGTATGTGCAGAAAAACTGTGTTTGAGCTGAACATATGTAGACTTTTCATACCCTTGTCCCCTAAACACACAGCACAGCACCTGTTCACAGTGTTTCCATTGTATTGGGTGATATGAATAACTTAATACATTTCAAAATGTGTGGGAAGAGGTGTGTAGATTAGAGGTAAATGTTACCTTCTGGATGTCAAATTTGAGGATCCCATGATTGTGGTACCTGCAGGGAGTCTTGGAATCAATTTCCCAAGAAGGTGTGTGCTATTGAGGATGGCAGTGTCTAAAATGAAAGGAGCCTAGACATATGACCAGCAGCCCAAGTCTCTGGGCAGGATATAATAGCACCCTGGCCTCTGCTGAGTGGGATCCCATGGGAACTACTTTTTCTGCAGCCCATAATGGTCCTGAACCAGACTTCTACATTCAACCTCCAGGTTTTCTTTTAATATCAAAATGCAATACGATGAAAGACTTTGTTTTCTTTTTGAAGCAGGGTCTCACAATATAGCCCAGGTTACCTACTGTTCTCCTGTCTTTGTGCTATATTTATTTATTCATTTTAAGAGACACCCAAGTATTGCAGGCTGATCTTGAATTCACTATGTAGTTGAGGTGACCTTGAACTTCCAATCCTACTGCTTCTACCTCTAAGCATTATGATTACAAGTGTGCAGCACCTGCCTCATTTATATAGTGCTGGGTATCAAAATTAGGGATTCATGCAGCCCAGGCAAGCACTCCACCAACTGAGCTACATCCCTAACCCCTTTATGTTATTTTTAAGAGTAAAATGTTCCCATAATTTTCAATTATTTGATTTTGGTACTTAAACTGAGAGACTTTGGTGACTCCTAAGTTTTCCATGTCACATAAAACAATCTTCTCAATGTTGGTCACATTTCCAATTATCTAGAAATCAAACCACTTCAAGAAGTATTTATTGGATAGATGGGTTATAAAGTACTTATCAAGCACCACGTACATGCCTTATGCCAGGGAAATTTCCAAGTAACAGATCTCCACTGTAGTTTTTTTTTTTAACTTTCTATTTGCAGATAATTTTTTGAGTTCAAGAAGATTGCTAAAATTCAGGCAGAGGGTTGCTGTGTACCTTTCACCCCTACTTTCTCCCAGTGATGACCATGCAGAGACATGGGGTAGCATCAAAACTTTAAAATTCTTCTAGCTTTATGTATGAAAAACTACTCAGAAATGCTGATAACTTGCCCAAAGACTCACAGAGAAGTGAGAGCATTCGCTGGCCTCCAGGGGCACAGCCTTTTGCCCCACTGGGGCAGGTGAGAGGTGGCTGGTAATGTCAAGGCTTCGTTTGAATTTAGCTCTTGTCGTTGGTGAGCTGAATGATGCAGGCTGAGTTCCTTAAACTCAGAGCATGTGTCTTATCTGAACAACAGAATTAAAGACGGTTGCCTACCTTGAGGATTGTTCTTGGTGGGTACAGGATGTATGGTGCAAAGCCTGGCATAGATCAGGAACCCACATGTGCTGGCTCCTTCCTCTGTTCCTGCCATGGTTCTAAGTGGTTTGCATGTTAAGTTTATCTTTACAGCAAGCCGAGGGACATGGCTTTTATTTTCTTCATGAGGAAACTTAGGCCTAAGGATGTCAGAAGCATCATGAGAGTCAGGGCTGGGGCTCAAAGCTAGGCCTTCCAGGCTAGAACAGGGTCCCCAGTCCTCAGGTTCAGTGAGTGTATGAGCCCAAGTGCTGCAGTGACTGTCCCAGAAGAAGGCCTCTCACCTGTGCACTCTGGCTCACCAGAGCAGCTTTCTGGAACCTCTCCCTGTGGGTCGTGGGTCATGTGAGTGAGCTGCAGTCTAGACACAGAAGTAGTTGCAGGCTATTACCATCTGTCCACCACTAGGCTTGCAAGGAAACACTATTGCATTGATTTTTTTTACCAAACTCATTGACCTAGAAGACGCTGAGCAACCAGTGTGGGGAGACCCTCTTTCCCTTCATCAGAGACTCCTTTCATTGCCTTACCCCTTGTTTTGAGCCCTCCTTGCTTCAGAAGAATTTCCCATGGAACAATTTGCTAATCAGTTGATACATGTTTCCGTATCTTGAAACAATTGTTTGAAGATCATCTTAGCAGTTAGAGAGGCTGAGCATCTGGGTGAGCCAGTACTATCACCCTGGGCTAACAGGACTCTAGCTCAAAACAAAAGGCAGTTGGCATTTTCATGAGAGGATGCAGGCTTAGCAGGCAGATCTGGGGCCTCAGGGTGCCTTTAAGAAACTACTGAAAGTAGTTTGAAGACTCCTAAGGGTTTAGAGATCCCAGGGACTTAAGCCAATCCCTAAAGGCCTAAGGATTTCAGAAAATCCCTCTTGAAATAGAAATGTTCTTTATCATATGTGCTTTATGTCACACTAAGTCCCCTCTTCAATATCTTAATCCTATCACCTTAAAGAGTGATGTTTACACTGGAGTCTCTGAAATTTAAGGCAATGGCACTGCACCAAAGTATCTCCATACCCATATGGCACCCAGGTGCACAGAGAGTATAGAAACTACTACTTTAAAAATAGTGGCATGTAGGTTCTTCGCTGGCTATTCAGTTCCCCTCCTGGTCTCAAGAGTTCAGCCAAGTTTTGTCTCATCTATCTTTAGTCTCTCTCAATTTTTCTTTCTTTAGGAAGGCCTGAGGTTCAGTGAGCTTGTGTGTGTGTGTGTGTGTGTGTGTGTGTGTATGCACTCTTACACACTAGTGCATGTGTGTGGAGGCCAGAAGCCAGCCTCAGGTGTTGTTCCTTTGTCAGAGTCCACCTTATTAAATTGTATTCTTTAACAGTGTCACATATGTATACAGTGTTCATGGTCTCCCTCCCCACTCCTGCTATCTCTCCCCCAGAACTTCCTACGCCACCATCTGTCCCACCACCTGCCACCCACACCTACCCATACCCACCACCTACTGCCTTCATGTTCTCTTTTTTTTCTCTTTTGTTTTTAAATAACTCACTGAGTTCAATTAGTGCTGTCTGCATGTATGTGGGACCATCCACTGGAGAGTGGGTAACTTACCAGGGGTCACACCCGCAAGGAAAATTTCCCTTCCCCAGCATTATCAACTGCCGATAGTACCTCAGGTAGGATAGGGTCCTTCCTTCCTTCCTTCCTTCCTTCCTTCCTTCCTTCCTTCCTTCCTTCCTTCCTTCCCCTTCTTTCTTTTCTTCCTTCCACTCTCCTTCCTTCTCTCCTCCTTCCCTCCTCCCCCCTCTTTCTTTGCTATCAGGATCGCTCACTGGCCTGGAACTCACCAAGTAGATTAAGATGGCTGTTCATTGCTCTGGGTTTATCAGTGTACCTCACCACATCTATTTGGGGAGGGGAGGAGGATCTAACTCTGGTCCTCTGAAAAATGTTCCTGTCTGAGCCATCTTCCTAGCCTCAATGAATTCCTAATAAATACTTATGGCCTTGGCCGAAGTTCAGAGCTCCAAGACTGGGTTAGAACCATGCTGTGCTGTCAAGTGGCAAAGCCTGCAGAAGTTTCCCGGTGGATGGACACTTTGCTCTCACAAGTCTGGCTGTTAGGACATCTACCTGGGAAGATGAACCTTCTGGCTAGAAATCGCTCCTGTGCAGCAATTCATGCCATTCCCTCACGTGGCTGTCACAGGGTGTCTTTCCAGAGTCCATTCTGCAGTTTTATGAGACCAGAGTTGATCCCTCAGGAGGATCAATCCCACTAGGATGTAAATAATACACCATGGAACACATGGGACAGACTGATAGTTACAAAGTACTATTATCACAAATACGGACTAAGGAGATTTTAAGACCAAACACTCTGTTTTATCAAAAAAACCCAGAAGGGGCCCCAGACAACCCCAGTGACAAACAAAATGACTGATAGTTTTGCCTCCAGCCAGGTATCCGTAAGGGCCAGGAGGAGCAACCGTCAAGGGTCAGAGAAAGAAACTGACTTCTAGCCTAGTCACTGTCAGATGATAGGGTCAGAGGGCCACTGAGCTCTGCTTGTTGAATTGTGAGTGGCCCCTTGGAGAGAAGAGGAGAAACTCCTGGCAGGATGAATTTAAGGTCAGCCTGCAATACTTGGGTGTCTCTTAAAATGAATAAATAAATATAGCACAAAGACAGGAGAACAGTGAGGTAACCCTCCACACTCTGTGTCTGTCTGGCCTTCCCATTAAACCTATAACTGCAGGGCATCCTAGTCACAGGCTTGAGAGCTGGGGTCAGAGCAGTGGTGCCCAGTCCTACCACAGCCCCTGCTGGCTGTATGACTTTTGACAAGTTTCTTCACCTCTCTTATAGTTTTCTGTGTAAATACTAAGAGAATTGAGCCAGATCTCCATAAGTGGACAGTGGCGGGAAAATTGATCAAAAAGCCTCTTCTCTCAACTCCAGACCAGATCCTTTCATTTCTCGTGGCCTTGCTTTTGAAGTGCCGGGCTGCAGGAACACAGGAACAATGAATTGCTGCCCCTAAGGAAAACAGAGTGGAGGAGAATTTGGCCACAGCCAAGGTTTCATCAAACATCAATGGAGCGGTGACTTGCCGTGGGTTTGATAAAGGGACACATATCAGGTAGTTAGTACCAAACCAGAAACAGTGAGACCCGCAAGGTCTGAAACCTCAGGATGCATCAGCTGGGGTGGTGGCCTCAGTGATCACCAAGATCACTTCAGTACTAGTCTGGAAACCATTTGAATTCAAGAACTCAGGTCAATGGAGGAAGGTTGTGGTCTTACTCAGCACTTGAGAAGAGTTTTAGGCTGAAGTTTTAGAGCCTAGAGTTTTAGTGACCTCTTGCTTACAACAAGGACCAGCTCTCCTTTCATTCTTTCCAAATTGGGCTTGTTCAGTGCAGAGAAGAGACTGAGCTCAGCATCACTCCCTCTTGTAAGGGAGACAGGAAGTCAGCAGAGAGCAGATCATGGAGAAAGGGCTAGGATGTGTTCTAGATCTCAGGCTACAGGAGGTCTGGCTTCCTTTTGCAGATCGTGTTAATGCTGGTGTGAACAGAGACTCTAGTGTGAGTAAAAGAAGATGGAGGTGTGTAGAGGAGAGACCCTCCCCCCCGAACTCTTCACAGGTCCTGTGCTATAGTTCAAAAGGTGCCTCAGCACCCAAGGATGATGATGAACAGCTAAGTCACCAGAAGCAGCAGCCTCATCCTACTCTGTCCAGCAGAGGTCCAGACTCTCCAGACAGCCTTTCTCTGAGGTCCAGGACTAAGAATGAATGACAAATAAAAGAGGCAGAATTCTCTATAGTTGGCTTACTCCAGATACCCTGAAAGTAGTCAGACCCCTGTCTAAGGAATGGCTGGCTTGATTTGGGGCATGTATAAATTAGGAAATATGTAGTACTAGACTGCAAAGTAATAGGCTGATTTATTCGCAGAGTAGATAGACAAATTTGGCAGTCTGTGTGCTCTGATCTTTAAATATTTACATCCAAGAACCTTCAGGAGTAACCTTTCTCTAGAGACTTTTTTGCAGCATGACTTCAGAGAGTTCTTCAGTAAGCCTTTCTGTGATGCCATTCCACACTGTGTCTGTAAATATTAGCTAGATTTTTCCTGGGTCACTTAGTAAAAACACTATATGGTAATGCTTTGAACACTCCTATGCATGCTGGCTAAACCCATAACCAGGTAGTAACTACCCAATAAAGAGGTCCCTTTGCTTGGCAAAGCAGGTAGAAGGACTCAACCTATTGCAATGTACCACTCTCTCCAAAGAACTTTGTTTGAGGTCCGTGCTGAAGAGCCAAAAATAAACCTTTTTTCCCCCCAAATAAATGGATTGTATTTGGGCTGGAGGAATGGACCAGCAGGTATAGTACTCGCTGAACGAATATGGCGTCCTGATTTTAGATCCCAAGCACCAGAGTAAAAAGCTGGGTAGTTGCATGTTCCTATAATCCTAGTCAGTGCCTGGGGAGAAGGAGGCTGGAGAATTCCATGGGCTTTCTTACTATCCAGTCTAGCTGAATCAGTGAGAGACCCTGTGTCGCATGCAAACATACAAATAACTTTTGTTGAGAATGATGAGAAGCTGACTAACAGAGGCTTCTTGGAGACTTTGGTGGGATTGAGAATGCCCTTGCCAGTGTACCTTGGATAGGGGAAGAGCTGACTGAAAACCAGATATGCCACTGTAGCCCCTGAAAACCTTTATGATCCAGTACTCACCAGTGAGAAGGCTTGGCCTCCACTGCAATGCACTTCACCCAGGACACAGACCTAGGGGAATTAAGCATCTCGTTCAAAGTCACACAAAAGTGATGTGGCAGGACTAGAGTTCAAATGGATACCTACCCAGCCCCCAAAGTAGATGGTAGATGATAAGGGCCAAGGGGAACGTCTTTGAGAAATTATGAAAGCGGTATGATGCTCTTGAGTGTTAAGGATGCCTTACTGAGCCTCAGATTCCCTATCTGCGAGGCAGGGCTAATCGCATCCACTCTCAGCTTCCCGATCAGTACCCAGCGAGATAACAGATGCACTGAGCCCCTGACACTGTTCCTTGAGTTTGGAAGACTCCTAACACTCAACAGCTATGATTTTTATTGTTAGAGTGGAAACAAAGAAGTGGGTTAGTTGAAGAGTACAGAGAAAGGGCAGCGGGGGAATGGGGATCCTAACACAAGGGGGAAAAAAACCCAAAAACCTAGTGAGCTTTGGGAACTGAAAATAACTATCAGCTTCTCCCGCTGAGACTTGTCCGCTCTTTAAGCCTGCTGACTGGCATGGAGTTATGCTCACGGGTGGTTGTGAGACACTGACAGCTGTGTACTGAGGACTGTTGGAGTAGTCAAGCAATCTGGAGGCCTCGAAACGCAAACAAGAGGGATCTGGAAAACAAGCAAACAAACAAATAAACAAAAAACCAGCGCATTTGCCAACTTGCCAAGGTCAGGAGAAACCACCCTTCATTTAAGAAGTTGTAAGCAACCGCCATGCACAGCAACCTGGGCCAGTGGGAGTTCTGACCCTTGTAGACCAATTCTGTGAAGACAGAGAAAGGCCACGGTAGAGTGCCCGGGATCGCTGAGCACAGCAGCAGGACAGAAGGGGCAGTTGCAGATAGCCTCCTCCACTGCTCATCTTCCCCCTGAACATGGTTACATAGTTAGGAAAGCTTCTGCAGATATGATTTTACAAACATTGTGACATGTAATGTTAAATGCCGGTGCTGTCCACTTATTAATGCATCTAGGTCCCCCTACAGGGGAACTTCTGTCAGAAGGATGTGAATGTTCCTAATAGTCAACAAGAGGAGGGAAACATGCTGGGGGAAAGGGGGAATCTGTTCTTGGTCCTCTTACATGTTGCTGTTGGAGTTCTTTAGAAAGGAATATAAAACAAAATTGTATGTGCCAAACATTGTACCATTCAGAGATAGAAGTCCCTCTGTGAAGTGAGTCACCAGATCGAGCAAAAGCAGCTGCCAGCATTGGAGTGTTCTGTAAGCCAGAGGGCCTAGAATTCTAGAATTCATGAGCCAGAATAACTTAGTCCTTCAAGTTGGGGTGGGGATGTGGAAGCTAACAAAAGTTTGGTGGTACCCCATTTTGCTAAACCATGTATTGTGAAAATTCTTTCTCATAAAGTCCCCCAAATAAAGAAAAGTACAATTCCACCTAAGTTCCCCCTGGGGAACCAAAGAATTTATTAGGGTTCATACATTGTCTAACATTTAGAAAGTTTTTGGTCCCTTCACAGAGACAGTTTATAATGGAAGTCCTCAGAGAATGTTTACAACACACACTCGTGCACACACACACACACACACACACACACACACACACAAAATCTTATAACATTAAATGTTATTTTGTTTTTGTAAAAAGAACCCCCCCAATATTATAAATTTAATTTGGTGTTTATATGGACTATATATGGACTATAATTATGTAGTCCAATTATATATTATGGACTATAAAATTTATAATATATTATATAATTTATAACTAATCAAATGCAATTAAAATTAATAATTAATAAAATAAAATATAAAAATTAAAATTAAATTAAAATCTATAATTAATTAAATATAATTAAAAATTTTATAAATGGACTATAATTATATGAACTACTAGTTATTCATCTGGTAACTCCCCCACTAACAAATATCATACTGTACATGGACACAGTCCATTCAAAAATCTTTTCTTTTCTTTTTAAAAATTATTTATTTTTATTTTATGTGCATTGGTGTTTTGCTTCCATGTATGTCTGTGTGAGAATATTGGATCCTGGAGTTACAGACAGCTCTGAACTGCCATGTTAGTGCTGGGAACTGAACCCAGGTCCCCTGGAAGAACAATCAGTGCTCTCAACCACTGAGCCATTTCTCCATCTCCATTTAGTAATTTTTCAAGGACTTATCTATTGGTTGAATGACCCTTTCACTGTATAACACTTTTGTCTAAGTGGTTATAGCTTTTTCTATAACTCAAACTGTCTTCAAATATGAAATAGATGTTGTGGGGTGAGTAAAACATTTTGTACACGGTCAGACTCTCTCTCTCTCTCTCTTCTTTTCTTGTTATCATGGCAGCTATATGTTCTTGGCTAAGTACCACCTTGGGCCTTGGTTACTCTATACCGTAGAAGTCATACCGATCTCTGAGGGTCTTCTGCTGAGGAGTGAGATGATAATGTAGAAGTACTACGATGCACAGTGTAGTGTTGTAAATTATTGATATTTAAAGGAATACGTACAGCCTGAGCAAATAAAGATTTCTAAATATGTTTGGGCTCACGAATGTAAATTGAAATAAGCTATTTGTCTTCACAAAGCAAACAGCTCTTAACGTCTTAAAGTGCTGTCTAAAACAGACACACTATTACAACTGGAGGGATTCACAGAAATGCTGACAACTTGACAAAGACCGTTGCAGTTTCTAGATGTTTCTTTGCCATTTACAAACACGGGAATGTTACTAAGGCTGAAATGAATGGGAGGTGCAAATTTAAAATGGAAAGTACTGTGATAGGCATCTGAAGTTAGGATTAGTCTCTGATTAAAAAATGGAAAATACTTTTACAATGAAAAGTCTTGTCATGAGACCAAACACCTTTACTGGATTACTTCCTCATGGTGAGTTGAAGCTTGATCTTGCCTCAGCACTATCTCTGGGGTTGATACCCTCCTGCAGCCAGTGATTTCAGCATAGTAATCTTTCTGAGCCACAGGTTTCTAGAAATAAAATTAAAAAGTAGATTGTAATAGGATTAAACTATCCACAAACACTTAAATGCCTTCATATTCAACTTGTGTTTCAGTTATACAAGTATAATTTTGTGTATTTCTGTATAATACATGCATGTTTAATTAAAAATATGTTTACATGTTTAATTGCAAAAGAATCATACTGCATCTTTTTCTATAAAAATGTTTATATGTTTATTTGTAGAAAACTTGAACAAAGAAGAAAAGCATAAAGAACAATGTAAAAATTACCCATAATCATACTCCATTTTGAACCTATATTGTAGGTCTTTTTATATATTTATAAACATGTATTCATATATTATTTGTGACATATGTTATATACATTTTTAATAAGATCATATTTACAAATGGCTAGGAATGGTCTTTTTTGCATGTGTGTGTGGTACACATACATGTATTTGTACATATGCAGCTACACGTGTGCTGGTGGACATGTGTGTGAACGTCAGAGGTTGAGGGTGGGTGTGCTTATTGACCACTTTCCGCTTTATTTGTTGATCCAGGGTCTCTCACTGAACCTGGAGCTTATAGATTTGTCTAGTCTAGCTAGCCGGCTTTTCCCAGAGATCCAGTCTCCTGTTTCCGAAGGCTGGAGTGACAGACAGGCCACCATTCCCACTCCGCTTCTCATGTGGCTACTGGGAATCCAAACTCCTATCCTCACGTTCTCATTGCCAGTGTTTCATCTAATGAGCCAGCTCTGCAGCCTGGAACTGTCTACTTAATGTAGATAATAAGCGTTTCTCAGTGTCTTCGATCGTCTCCCTCTAGTGGCTATAGAAAGCTCCTTTGTAATGAGTTCCCCTGTGCTCTCTCTTGGGAGTTCAGGAAACCTTCACCGGTCACACTGGGTCCACACTTGCCTGACCACTCTGTGTTCGGGAGAGCACATCCCAGGGAAAACTGACAGGATCTGCTGTCCCACTGTCCTGCTCTGAGGCTACCCTATGAGATCTGTGGAATTCATGAGCAGGTGCAGTGTCTCATTACTGAGGACCTTTACAGTCTCAAGTGATCTCTTCAAGGGAGGTCAGGGTGCTGGTGTAGGCTGGGATTAGCTGAGGCAAGATAGTAATAGGAGTGTCTATTTGTAGAGTTCCTATGTAACTGACTAAGAAACCCATACAAAATGTTTTAAAGATGTCTGACAAATGGGAACAGACCAGTAAATGTGAGCTAGGGTCATTGTCACCTCAGTATCTGAGTAGAGAAGAAAGATCCATGAGGGAACAAAGTGGGGTAAATCCTGAGAAGAGTCACAAGGAGAAAATGAGTCTAGAGTCAATCCTGGTGGCAGGTGTTGTCTCCTGCTTGCCGTATCAACTAGCACAGGCAGTAATGTCAAGATATTCGGCTAAAAAACCAGTCTAGATGCTGTGGTATATTTCTTAGATAGCTAAGACTTCAGTCATTTAAACTTTGAGTAGATTTTCTTCCAAGATGTGAGTAAACTTCATTCAATCACTGGAAGGGTGATGAAGAGGGGAGAGAAGCCTGAAACCCTTCCATTCTATCATCTTACTAACTTTGGACTTTGAGTCATGATATCAAGTCTTCTGGGATTCCAGATTGTCTGCCTGCCTTACTGATACTGAACTTGCCAACCCATGCAAACCCACATGGCCCAACTCTTGAAAAGAAATCTCAATCTCAGACAGGCAGGCAGATGGGTAGACAGACAGACAGACAGAGAGATAGAACATTCTTTCCTATTGGTCTGAGTCTCTGGAGACCCCTGATTGATCTAGAAAGTCATATAAAGTACAGGAAAAAGTAGAGAGGTCAAATGGGAAGACAAATGCTCTAATGAAGTCTGCAGAGGACAGGCAAAAAGGGAGAAAGGGGGATTATTGGATATATTCAGAGTTGGGACTAAATGTTGCTTATCTTTAGAACCCAAATGGAGCTGGTGTCTAAGTACCCAAAGAAAGAAAGGAGAAGAAGGGAGGGAAGGAAAGAAAGAGGACGTAGGCAGGGAGGGAATTTTCCAGAGAGGTTTGAGGCAAGACTCTGCTCGGGTTGTCTCTTTCATTTTCTAATCCTTGAAGTAATGCACAATGTTACCTGTCAGTGTACACCAACAAACACAGTCATCAAAATTCTTGGCTTTGTCAGCCACCTCTCTTATCTCTGTCACTTTGATACCTGAGCAAGGAGATCTTCTTTTTAAATTATTATGAGTCTAGATGCTTCCTTGACATTTCCATAATGTGTTGCTTTGAAGTTGGATTAGTGAGAGAGATGGGACCAGAAAGATTGGTACCCAGATTGCTAGGTAGCTCCATCCTGACGACCAGGACAACCATCAAGGCTTCAGTGAATTAGGCTCATTGCTTTCTGTCCCTAGGATGCATCATCATCACCCACGACTAAACTATATTCTTGCCCACAGCTCCAGGGCTGCATCCCTGAGAAAACATCTCCCCCAGGACAGTCGTAGGCAGGTCTTCTGGAACAAAAGTGTAAACAGAAGGGGGATGAGTTAGCAGCTTCAGTGTCAGCGCTCTCTTTTCAGAACTTTGGGATGAATCTGTTTTATGATGACATTGTAGCAGTCTGGAAGTTCAATGCTCAGAGGCTCTTCTTGCCTTCTAGTCAGAGTAGCAATCTTCTAGCTAAGATGGGATCTGTATTGAAATAACTACCCCTGGGCTGGGGTTGGGGGAAAGTATTTTCCGATGGAAGCAAGCTTGTCTGAGTGTGAGGTTTTCATAGTGGAGACAATGAAGAGAGGAAAGGCATAGAGACCTGAGGGTGAAGAAAGCAAATTTCTTTGTGTTTCATGTATTTTTCTTGCATCCTTCTCACTCCCTCCCTCATGAAATTTGGTTGAGTATTTGCTAAGCCTAAAATAAACAAGATGATCAAGTATATATTGAGGGAAAATGTAGAAAAATGTAAAAGGATCTTTAAGCCAATGTTTCACATTGATAAATGAAGTTCTAGAAATCACTTATGGTTATTTCCAAACAGGTCAGCAGCAAGAGATAAGTGGTCCTGCATTCAGTCTCCTCTCTCTCTCTCTCTCTCTCTCTGAGTTCCTCATTCCTAGATACTCTACAGAACCACACCTTTGATAGTTCCCTTTAGTACCTACCTAAGGTCTATTCTTAATTGTTAATTTCCATTCTAATGCAAACTCACCACGCCTCATTCTTGCTCCTCATTGCTTGGATGATCTTGTGACAAATAACCCTGGAGGACAATGTCCTTTGAAGAAGTTTAGTTGGCAATGTCTCCCCGACATCTAATTCCTTCATGAGGCACCTCTCTCATCTGCCACTTTGATACCTGAGCAACAAGGATCTTCTTTTTAAATTATAAAGTCTAGATTCTTCCTTGGCATTTTCATAATGGAAATGATGCTAAATTATAACCATGTGTATGTATTACATGTGTATATATAATAAAAGTTTATATAATATACACATATGTATATTTGCATACACATATGGCAGAGGGCTTTGAGGGATGCAGAGTGTTATGCCATGCAGTATTTCTAAGGACACAGGTTTTATGGGACAAGAGCTTCAGGAGACATAAACAGTATACTACAACAAAAAACAAAACAAAACAAAAACCCTTGAACTTAAAGGAATATAGTAAGTATGACATCTTTCCCAGGGGAACCTCTTCTATGCCAGTTTAGCACAAAAAAATGTCTCAATTCCCTACAGTAAAGAAACCCATTAATTTTTGGTATTGCTTCATAGTAATTCCACATTCTTTGACCCCTTATGAAAAGATGATCCCTAGGCCAGCAGCTTGGGAAATAGATGCCTACTTTAATGAATTTAAGAATATAAATAGAAACTGTGGTATTTCAGATGAGTTCAGGAAACATAGAAAAACATCTTGAACTCACAGGGCTGGTTAATGAGGGAGAAAGAAGCTGGGTGTGGTACCACTTGCCTTTAGTCCTAGCACTCAGGAGGCAGAGGCAGATGGATCTCAGAGTTTGAGGCCAGCTGGGTCTACAAAGCAAGTTTCAGGCCAGTCAGGGTTACACAGAGAAACCCTGTCTTCAAAAATCAAAGTCAAAAATGAAAAACAAAAAAGAGGGAGGAAGAGATTTAACAACAATTTAATGGCGCCTTGATGCCACACTAGGCAGATATCCAGCATCTTTCTTCATCTCCAGCTAAGTTGCCTATCCTTCAGCAAGTTGCCCCCAGCTCACCCCGCTCCTTTCAAAGACTCCTCCTCATCCAGTGTCTGCCCACTTTTCACTAGGGTCCCATCAACAAGACCTTGTCTGCCCACGTTGCTCTCTCCAGACCACGTCTCCGAGTCTCCTCATGCTGGCACCAGGTGTGGTTTCACTTTTTCCATTGAAGGAGAAAGGAGACTTATTTTCTGAATGACTGGCTCAATGTCTTTTCCTCAATACATCTTTATATGTTACCCATGGAGCTAAGTGAGGCTCTGTTTCAAAGATTCCTTAAGCATAGAAGTTTAGCTTCATTTTAAGATTATATGTGTGTACTTCAACTATTTAAAAAAGGAACTATGATAAGAAACACATGCTCTAGCTTGACGTGCACCAGGGTTTTAGCATCCTGGAGACCACCACTACAGTGGTTTTACCGCTGGGCAAGCTTGGCTTAGTTCAAACTCAGAAACACCATTTCTCTTGACATCTGTATACATATTTGAATGTTTTATTGGTCCATCTTTGAATAGAGTTTGTATCTCCACCCTGATCTGTTCCTAAATTCACGTCTGTGCATGTTTCCTCAGGTAAATTATTGCAAAAACATACTCTTCATTAACACAGGAATGTCCACACTCCATTGTATCTTGGGAAAAGTTTGGATTCATATGTTCAGCACTGTGTTCTCTTTTGGGGTGAAAAATCAGCTGCTTAACAAATGGACACATAGCCAGCCCATTGTGCTGTGGTGGTAGCAAATTTTAATGTTTAATGAATTACATTGTCCTCTGTGTACTATATTTCTTTAAGTTGAAGGTTTTTTGTTTTGTTGTTGTTGTATACCTATTTACATCTCCTGTTTACATCTCATAAGCATTGTGCATAAATATGTCAATGTGTGCAGCAGTTTATTCTTATGTTTGACTTCCTTCTACATTATATTGTATAACATCAAAAGAATCAAGATTGAAATAACACATCTGTCTAGACACCGAAAGCCATTTGTGGGAAAACAAAGTCACACAAAGACAAGGAGGTCATTACAGTTATTTGTGATTGGGGTTCATCTTTCATGTTTTCAGTCTCTGGACACACTTCATGTAGTAAAATGGGCAAATAGCTTCTGTGCCTGCAAGTGAAGACACGCCGTAGTCTTCTGATACAGAACATAAGGAGACTATTGGTGTCACACAGTGCTGCTGGGGATTTCTGTGCGTGGAAAACAGCATATGAACCCAGTTACAACTGACCACCAAAATTCACATGCCTAGTCAGAGTGGACCCTCTTGGAAAGATCGCAGTGTACCATTGCGGAAAGCTTAGGCAACTGTTAAACAATCCGTGACCGACTGCTACGAAAATTCAGCCACTGCCATCGCCCAACAGGGGTCCAACATGGGATGCAGAAGTGTTCACCTGAGGATCTTTGGTGACCTCTTTACAGCTCCAGTATGAGAGATTTCAACTCTCCTTGATGCTACAAATTCACATGGGCAAACATGGGAAAGATTTATTGCTTCGTAAAACTCTTGACATGTGCACAACAGAAAAAGATGGCTTTTTAAAAATAGGTGTTAATAAATTGGCAACATATAAACTAGTTGAACAAGCACCATGAAAATAGTAGCAAAGAAAAGCCTCCAGTGGAGACATTCTCAGCAAAGCCATTACCAAGTGATCCCACCTGGTCTCTGAGGGTGACTGGGTGTGCTCAGCTATTGACAAAATGACAGTGCCTGTCAAAACTGGCACTCAAATCGAGTTTAGGAAGGAACAGTATTGACATTATGAGTTTTAAATTATACTTACCCATTCAATTGTGCGCGCGTGTGTGTGTTTGCGTGTGCGCGTATGTGTGGAGGCCAAAGGGCAGCTGTCAGGAGTCATTTTTCTCCTTTTATTTTTCACTCAGGTCACCAGGCTCAGCAAGTGGCTTTCCCAGCTGAGCCGTCTCACCAGCCTTACACTGTGTACCCTCTAGTTTTATGTTAACTTGATACAAGCAAGAGTTATTGGAAAGGGGGGGGTCTCAATGGAGAAAAGGCCTTCATAAGATCCAGCTGTAAGGCACTTAAAAAAAAATTAGTTATTGATGGGAGGGCCCAGCCCATTGTGGGAGGTGCTGTCCCTGAGCAGATGGCCCTGGGTTGTAGAAGAAAGCATGGCTGAGCCAGGTTCATGCCTGCCCTGTTGAGTTCCTGCCCTGTTTGAGTTCCCGCCCTGCCTTCCTTCAATGACGCACTAAAATGTGGACTTTTAAGCCAAATGGACCCTTCCCTCCCCAGTTTGCTTTTGGTCATGGCGTTTTACCACAGCAAGAGAATCCCTAACTAGGGCACATTGTAAGCTCTGATGTTTGAGATGAATTGTGAACCCCAGAATTTACATTTTTCGCAGAAGAGACAACACTAAATAAGACAAGAATTAACTTTATTATTTATTTATTTGTCAGTGTAAAAAACACCATTACTACACTGTCTCTTGGTTGTAACTAGAGTAGTGAAGTTTTGTGTGTGTTTGCACATATACCCTAACCCTACATAAATGTGTAAACTGAGTCTAATATATATTGCCTATTAAAATTTAACCTGCCTTGAAGGCTGGAAGAGATGACTCATCAGTTGAGAGCACTTGCTGCTGTTCCAGAGTACCTCAGTTTGATGCCCCGCACCCAAATGGCAGCTCACAACCATCTGTAATTCTAGTCCCAGGGGATTGAATGCTCTCTTCTGACTTCCTGGGGCATCTGGCTCCAGGTATACATGTGGTGCATGGACATACATGTAGGTAAAACACTCATACACATACAATAATAAAACAAATCAATCTTTAACAAATTAAAAATTAATCTGGCTCTATAGATTAAGTCTATTGTACATTCTAAATTATAGAATACACATTCTATACTTAAAACATAAAACAGTGTTAAGTTCACAGAAAAACTGAGCAGAAAATACGGCAAGCTTCATGTGCCCTTCTTCTCCTCCTCAGTGTCCCCTAACATCAGCATCTTGTACAGGTGTGGTATATCTGTTACAATTAACAAACTGAGGTTTGTAATTAACTCATACTATCATTAATTAAAGTCCATAGTTCATCTTAAGGTTTATTCTGTGTTCTGTGGATTTTGACAAGTATCTAGTATATGCACATTGCAGTGACCTACAGAATGGTGGTGTTGTCCACAAGACCACTGAAGTTATAGTGATCTGGAAAATTGGAAAATCCACAATCCCTTGTCCACAGTGGCAAATAAAGAACAAGCAATGAAAACAGAACATTCCTCCCTTCCATCCAACACACCATTCAACAAGTTTCATGCACCTACTCTGATCTAGAGGACAATGGGGAAGTGGGTAGGAAATGGAAGTGGGTATGAAGTGGAAGTGGATAGGAAGTAGAAATGGGCAGGAAGTACAAATGGGTAGGAAGTGGAAGTGGGTAGGAAGTGGAAGTGGCGGTAAGCAGGAGGCGGAAGAGAGGCTGTGGTGCAGACAATGCACAGGCCATGACTGCTGCACCTCAATCCCGGCTCATCCCCCGCCCCCCACATGTCAGATTCCTGACCCACAAAGTAAGGGTAGTGTCTCATAATGGCAGAACACTTCCAGCTCCCCTGAGGGAAGGCACAGAGAATTCAGGCAGGGTGGATGTATGTTTAGAATACTGGAAAACATTTTTCTTGAGCTCCAGGGTTTTTGAAAAAGCTGACTGCACTTGGAGATTTCAATAATTTTTTTTAAAGTAGCCAAGGAGGACATAAATATAGAGTTTTATACTTTGTGTGGTTATGGACTTAACCAGCAAATGATATGCTTAGGCAATAGCTAAAATAAGAAGTAATCATGTAGGTAATTCATAGTTAACAATTCAGAACACAATTATCTTCAGTTCCTTTCAGTGCATGCATAGACACTAGATGAACATTTTTCTTGTAACAGAAAGAAAGCTCATTAATAATTACGAGGAGCTCCCGGAAGGTGTGCTCCTTTTTTTGTTTACCTAGTGAGACATTCTAAAGCTGGGCCATAGCAAAGAGCATAAAAGCCAAAGAGCAATCACAAACACCTACAAATGCATTCTGAAGCCCTGAGTTTTGTACTGAAAACATTCTAACATCTTTCCACTCATAAGGAACACTATATCCAAAGGACCATGTAACCACAGACAGTTAACAGCAGCTAATGCTCACTTGAAGCTTTGTGTCCTGAGCACTTCACATCTATAATTCCAGCTGTCAAAAGTTCAAGGTTCATCTTGGCTGTACAGAGTGTTCAAGGCTGGCCTGGGTAACTTAATGAGACCATGCTTCTGTTAGTGTAACTTCATATAATTGTGCTAGCTACACAGTTTACCTCTTAACCCAGCAATCACCTAAATAATCGAGACTCTATTATATTATTTGTTAAACAGGCTTCTCAACACACAACCTGAGCAGTCATTACTCTCTTCTAAACCCCCTAAACTAATCTGGCTTCCCCCAGCATAAATCTCAGAGATACTTGTACTTTGTGGCTTTCCTGCTTCAGCTGAATTACTCATCTCTCCTGCCTCTGCCTCTCCTGAATCACCCTCCCTCCTTTTCTTAATTCCTCCTCCCCTGGAGGTCAGGAAGTCCAGCCCTATTCTCTCTCCTGCTCAGTGGTTGGTTGTAAACTGCTTTATTGGCATAACAGAAGACTACTGGGAAGCAGTGTTTACATAACATTGAGACATGAGATCCTCAGAACAACAACTGAAACCAGATATGGGGGGTGGGGGGTACAGACATCATTTGAATTACACAATAACCTTATGCCTACATCAAAATTTTTTAAAAATAATTTAGGTGTATGGCTCACTGGGAAATACTTGCCTAGCATGCACAGGCCCTAGGTTCAGTTCTCAGTATGCAAAAAGAAAGAGAAGGAACAAGAAATGGAAAGATGGAAGGAAGGAAGGAAAGAAGGAAAAAAAGAAGGAAGAGAGAGAGGACGATTCACTTTTGCTGAGAACCTAGTAAAATTTCTCAAGGCCTCACAGCTGCTCTCTACAGTGTAGATTATTATCCCAGTTTTACAAATTAGATTCAGAGACATTAATATTTCCTCCATTCTTGGCCATCTCAGTAAATGTTAAAGCTAAGGTCTGGAGCAGCCCCCAGTGTTTTTTCTGTCACCATTACTTTTGATTACTGTAATCTTAATTTTCTAACCAACCATGAAGACATTAGAAAATGAAAATCAGTTATTTAAAGAGAAAATGTGAATTTTGGACAAAAAATAAGGCACGAGAGATAAAGAATGAAGAAAGAGGACAGGTGGGGGTAAAAGGTCTGAATACCCTTACAGGACAAATGGAGAAAATTCTGAATGCAAGCTTAGGAGCAGGCAGGGCCATGGGCTTCAGGGATGCAAGGCAGCTCATGAAGACTTCAAGCATGGTACTCAAGGAGAAGCTTGGGAGGAGGCGAACAGCCAATCTACATGAAATGTTACTCCAGCCATCAGGTAACAATAGTCAAGGGAGCCGGGTCCCCTAGAAGGATAACAGAGGAGGGTTGCAAAAATTTGAATGAGAATGATTCCTTGAAGCACCAGAATGCTGTAACAGGCTCAGTCTTTGGATACCATCAAATGTGCTTGCTTTGTTCTGTTTGGACACTGTCAGCCTTGGTCTTTGACCTTAAGAGAACTTCTAGGAACACGGGTCTGATTTAGACAATGACAGTGACCAGCATCTATCTTGATAAGCTCTTCAGGGAAAGAATTTGGGGAGTTAACCTGT
Organism: Lophiomys imhausi; assembly: GCA_907164525.1. Taxonomy (NCBI): domain Eukaryota; kingdom Metazoa; phylum Chordata; class Mammalia; order Rodentia; family Muridae; genus Lophiomys; species Lophiomys imhausi. Next base: position 5,326,623 of record CAJQZJ010032516.1, read on the forward strand.
TCACAAACTGAAAAGCTCAGAGCCAATTACCAGAAAATCCTACAACAGCTTTTTATTTCCTTATCTGTCTAGATGTGGTAAACTTTGTGTGGAGCCTTGAACATAATGAAAGTTGAACTTCTGACTTCCACTTTGGAGAACATGCATGTTATAGCACAGGTTTAGTTGCTTTTAACATGCAACCTTTGCAGGTAAGATCCACTGCATTCTGTTTCGTTCAGACTCATACTGTGCCCAGTGGTGACTATGGTGGAGTCCTGGTTAGTTCTCAGTTATTCTGTTTCCTGGCAGAGCAGGAGTGAATGATTTGGGAAAGTTTCATTTCCGAGTTGGGGGGTGCTGCAAACAATGATGAATGGGTCTCTTGTTCTGATGCCTAGTTCTGTTTCCTACAGGGGGGTAAAAGAACTACTGTGACAGACAGCTGATAATCTGTTTTCACGAGCCCACCTTCCCCTCCAAAAGATCACTCACTGTCATGGGTGGAGGTGAAGCTGAGTTTCATGTTATTCATTAGACTTGAATCCTCATTAGAAACTTCTTTATCAAATAAACACTAGACTCCACAGCCACAGGGAACAAGAGGCCACTTCATACCCAGTACAATGATAAATGTCTCCTGTGGTCCTGGATTCCAACTCTTAACATCTGTGATCTCCCGTTTCCATGGCAACATAAAGTAAATAATAAAAATAGTCCAAATCCAGGAAAAGTACAGCAGGGAATGTCTGTCCTCAAGGAAAACAAATGCTTAGCATGCACTCACATACCACGGAGAGGATGCATATGAAACTGAGCAGTTAATTGGTAGGAAAGCAACAGTAAGTGAAGAGCACATAGCAGAGCAAAAAAAGTCACATTATTTGACAAAGAGTTGTCTTCTTTCAGTGGGGGGCCTGAAGGGAACGTGGTTTCTTATGTCCGTAGGCTTGTACAGTACGCATTTTACATTTTTCACAAATGTGTTTTGAATTATAGGCTTGTTATGTTACACTGGGTTTAAAGGGAACCTTAAGTTATAAAAGTAATAGTATCAAACAAAGAGTTGAGAACTGCTGGTTTAGTTTTCGCCACATAACTTCTTGCAAAGCTGTGCTCTACCGAAAAGACATCTGGGACCTCCTCCCTATTGCCTGACACTGAGGCTCTTCCTGGCATTTCTCAGAGGTCCTGGGTGCATGTAGACGTTTCTTTCTGTGGCCTTCCCATCTTCCCCATAGTTGGGTTAAGAGCAAGGAAGCAGCCTTTCAAAGAGAAGAATGTGCCCTCGGGGTGCAAGAAAACCCTGGGGATGGGATAGTTTAAGAATGGGGATTTTAAATTCAATTAATTTTTCTGATAAACTATGTGACTTTGGACCTTTTGACACATGACCCTAGTTTAGCTCATCTAGATGGGGGGGTGGGGGTGGAGGAAAGGATCTATTCCAGAGAGAGAAATTCTTGCAATCCTACCAGCCCTGGAATTCTACTACTCTATGAACTGAGCATGATATTCTGCTTTGTTTCAGCCCTTTGGTTAAAGAACTTGAAAATTTGGGGCTTATTATCTTCTATGGCAAAAGCTATGCATTGAATACAACTAGGTGTGTGTGTGTGTGTGTTATGTGTGTGTGTCTGTATGTGTGGTGTGTGTATGTGTGTCTCTCTCTCTGTGTGTGTGTCTTGTATGTCTCTGTGTGTCTCTTGTGTGTTTCTTATGTGTAGTAAGATGTAGGTGTGGCTTAGGGGAAAGTCGAAGGGTCTAGAAGCAACCCCAGTGATTAGCTCTGTATCTTTGGGAAAGTTACTCAATCTTCCTTGGCCATGTGTCTTCATACCCATGAGGAGAATGGTATTTACTTTATAGCATGGCTGTAGGGGTAACTACTGGGATTAAAAAGTGGTAGCTATTACCTCCTAGCAGACTGAAGGCTAATACGTCACCATTTTCCGTCATATAGGCAGGGTACTAGAGTGGCAGTGTTACTATCCATAGCCATTCTTGGCAGGGCACCTCAGTGCTTTGTGATGGATTTCCACTTGACACTTGAGTGTAAGTCCTGCACTAAAGGCCCACTGTTGGCGATTCCTTTGAGATGGTTTCTCACAGTTATGGCTTTGCTCTTTCCCTTAGAAATACAATATGGTTAAGATAACCGCTTAAACAAATAGTCCAAGCTGACTGGTTCTCAGTAAGAGGAAACTTTCCTCTATGATTTCTGAAGACACCAAGTGATGGTCCCTCCCCATGGAGCATTGCAATCAGAAGCTGACTGGAAATCGGCAACCACAGAGAGGATGCTCTTCCAGCTGGGTTGCTCTTCTTTACTTCTTTCTTCCTCTCTTGCTTTTACATCTCTCTCTCACTTCTTCCATCTTCTGATCTTAGCGTTGTTTTCTTTCAAACATTGTGCTGTGAGCTCTGCAGTATTTTCCTGTCTTTACCCTTTGTTTCTTCTCATTCCTCTCTCCCTACTGCTCAACCAGCCCCTTCCCTACCTGTTCCCCCAGTGCTTGGAGCCCTTTTGGGAGAGAAATCATGGACAAATGAGCTCCTTTCTTTCTTTTTTCTTTTTCTTTTTGAATACAGGAAGATTGAACTTTCAAGACTGAAAATCCAAGGGAGCCTGATGCCTGAGAAACCCAGCTGCTCTGCATTTAGACCCATGGAATTGAGATCTAATAACTATCTGTGGTCACAGTGATGTGGGAAGTTACCAGAGAAGGGAAGAGGGAATCAGAGGGACCGTGCGTGGACTAGAAGTGTGTGGTGGTTCTAATGAGAATGCCCCCCCCCATAGGTTCATATATTTGAATGTCTGGTCCCCAGTTGGTGGAACTGTTTGGCAAGAATTAGGAGGTGTGGCCTTATTGGAGGAGGTGTGACTGTGTTGAAGGAAGTGTATTATTGAGTTATGCTTTGAGGCTTTAAAAGCCCATGCCAGGGCTGGAGAGATGGCTCAGAGGTTACGAGCACTGGCTGTTCTTCCAAAGGTCCTGAGTTCAATTCCCAGAAACCACATGGTGGCTCACAACCATCTACATTGAGATCTGGTGCCCTCTTCTGGCCTGAAGGCATATATGCAGGCAGAACAATGCATACATTATAAATAAATAGCCCAGTTAGCTTTCTCTCTATCTCCAACTTTCAGATAAGATATAAGCTCTTAACTACTGCCATGACCATTTGTCTGCTGCCATGTTCCCCATCATGATGGTCATGGGCTCACCCTCTGAAACTGGAAGCAAGCCTCTTTTAAATGATTTCTTTTTGAGTTGCCTTTGTCATGGTGTCTCTTCACAACAATAGGAAAGTATCTAAGGCAAAGGGTAGGGATTAACTTCAGAAGAGAAGAAAGTTGACTCAAAAGACAAATCTTGTATATGACCTGAAAGGTCATAAACCCAAAGGCTCCATTGACTCTCTCAATAATACCAGCTGCAATGCATCATTAATTAAATCAACAATATCATTAAATTAACTCAGTCAAACAAAGAGGAATAGTTGACTGCTAATATTAGTTGTCACTTATCATCCTGGGTTTTAAGCATGGCTCTACCAGACAGTAGTTGATTGACCATGAGAAATTATTTGACCTGGCTTGTCTCATATATATATATATAAAATATATACGTGTGTGTAACATATATATATTATGTATGTATGTACGTACGTATGTATGTATGTATGTATGTATATTCTCCTAAATCTTATATTAGGTTTCTGTTGCCATGGCAACATACTTTCATTATAAACAACTTAAAAGGAGATATATTTATTTTGGTTCATGGTTTCAGTCCATGATTTTTATCTCAGATGCCTTTGGCAAGGCAGTGAATTGTAATGGCTGGAAGAAGAGAGGGGGGAGAGAGATAAAGAGAGAAACAGGTTTCAATATCTTTTATAAGAGCACAACCTCAGTGACCTTACTTCCTTATATTAAACAGACCCCAACTCTTAAAAGTCATTCCATAAGTTGACAATCAACCCTTTAACACAGGGGGTAACATTTAAGTTCCAAATGATAACATTTGCATAATTATAACAGGAAATGAGCATGGTCACATATGTAAAGTTCATCTGGGACATGCTGAGTTTCTGTGTATAAGCCTGAGGTCTTAATATTTTAGGAAAATTTTTATCTTATAAGCACTTAGGGTCAGTATGGCTTGGGGTCTTTGCCTGGTCCTCTTGTGCTGACTTTGAGTTAGAAGTAAGATGCCGAGCTCTCGAAGCCGGCCATACTTGATATCCCTGTCTTGGTTAGCTTTCCATTCCTGAGACAAAATATCATGACCAAAACAACGTGGGGAGGAAGGGTTATTTCAGTTTACAGTTATAATCCATCATGAGGGGAAGTCATGAGGTATTAACTCAATATAGAAACCTGGAGGCAGGAACTGAAGCAGAAGTCATGGAGAAGGGCTACTTACTGACTTGCTCCCCACATTCTTGCTCAACCTCCTTTCTTATACAACTCAGGACCACCTGCCCAGAGGTGGCACAACCCAGAGTGATCCAGGCCCTTCCACATCAATCATTAATAATCAGTAAAATCTTAGACAGACTTGCCTACAGGCCTATCTTTTTTTTTTTTAAGATTTATTTATTATGTATACAGTGTTCTGTCTGCAGGTATATCTGCAGGCCAGAAGAGGGCACCAGATTTCATTATGGATGGTTGTGAGCCACCATGTGGTTGCTGGGAATTGAACTCATGACCTCTGGAAGAGCAGCCAGTGCTCTTAACCGCTGAGCCATCTCTCCAGCCCATACAGGCCTATCTTATGAAGACATTTTTCTCTATTAAGAATCCCTTTTCCCAAATGACTCTACCTTGTGTCAAGTTGACATAAAACTGACCTACAACAGCCCCCACCCCCCCCACATACACACCTTTCCCATTTGATTGACTAACAGTGTAGGTTGTCAAGGCTGAAAATAATCGAAAACTGCAAGCTCAAACCAGTTCTAAACCTCAGGCCTGGTCTGTGTAAAGCCACTTAGAGGGGGCAGAACTGACTCCTGGTGACACATGGCATATCTGGAGACATTTCTGAAAGTCCCAACTTTGGGGATGGAGTAGGGCAGTGTTACTGGGTGGGTGGAGACTAGAGCTGTTGCTGGGCAGTCAACAGTGCAAGGAATACTCCTGTCCAAAATGATAATCATGCTGAGACTGAACCAGCCCAACCTAGAGGTAGAAAAATCATCTGGGAAAACAGAAGGATCCTATTAGTGTCGTGTCCTACCTGTTATTAAGTCTGGGAAAAACCTTGGAAGAGGAAGCATTCAATGAGCTCTACAAACCTTTTAACATTAAGCTTCTGTTATGAATTCAGAGGAGCATGTTTGCCTTTTGGACAAAAACAAGAGCTCTGTGGCCTCTTGAATGCCAGGAAGACGCCCAGGGCTTGCTCTGCAGTAGCAGAGAATGTGTCCGTAAAAGGGATAGGCTTTGCTGCCAGAGGGATTCCCTTCAAGGGTTTCCCTGGTGAGCCTGAAAAAAGTCACTGGGAAGTAGCCAGGCCGGCCAGCCCCTGAGTTCCAGCTGCTCGCCATAGCATGTTTAGATTTCCCCCCAGGGTGAGAGTGAAGAGGCTGCAGGGAAGGGAGAGCTCTAGCCCTAAAAAGGCCTTGTTTAGGAACCATCTGCTTGTTCCTTGGATGACAAGCCCAGCATTGCTGGGAAAGGCCGTAGAGAAAGGAAGCTGGGATGTACACTCAGGAAGTTAGGAATGTAGATGCATGGGGTTTGGGCTCCGCAAGATGAAGGTCTGGCTCCGGCTCTCCCGAACTGCGCAGTGACTCCGTGACCTTGCACAAAGAAAGGAAAACAACTGAAATGACTGCACACCTACTGCAGGCCTAGGTTAATGTTAGTGCTACATATGCAGGATGCATCTGCTTTATTTTTACAATAACGTGTTGAGGTGACTTGGTTAAATCATGCTGTCAGCAGCTAGCTAAATCAGCCTCAGCTGACTACAGGGACCATGGTTTTCCTCTATTCAATACTATCTTCTCAGATCCTCAGCCCCTCTATGCCTCAGTTTCCTTCCTTGTTAAGTGGACATAGGCAGATGCCAAAGGAGGGTAAGGAAAGAAAACTGAAAAATCAAAAGATGCTTCGGTGTGAAGCTGTGCCTGGCCTCCAGGGGGCGCTCAACATGTTGGCCTTTCCACCCTCTCCCTCCTCTGTCATGTCAGATGGCTCTGAGGACCTTTACCAGTCAGAACACACAGAGAGAAGTATTAGTACATGCACAATCAAGGTCTTGCGGGGTTATCCAGACTTCTGGTTTCTGTATCCTCCTGGTCTCTCCAGTTTCAGTGAACCTCCTGAAACTAGGAGTGCAATTAGCAAAAGAAAGCTTCACACATTGTAACCACCCTCTGACTTTTAACTTCTGAAACTCCAGTGTTCCAAGTTTACATTGATGGTAAAGTATGTCTTAAAATGTCCCTCCCTGTCTCTTGAAGAAACACAGAACCAGCTGTGTGGATTCATCTATAACATTTTGTTCTTACTCATCTTTTGGGATGAAAAAAGTTATGATTGATCACTGGTTACCATAGTTAAGAATGTCCTAAGCTATAAAATAAGCAAAATAAAACATGATTTTAGGGTTCAAAATCAACTTTTGGTTTGTAAGATTTCATTTATTAGACAGGATTACGTTTACCTGGGAACAAGAAGGATATGCTCAGGTTGAGATTGTCTGGGTCTAAAGCAAAGGCCCCCTTACCCACTGCATCTGCTTCTCCAGCCCAACCTGTCCTACCTCTGTCACCTCTCACATGTGACCTACCTTGATATCCTCGCCAAATATCCTCGCCGTCATTCTGTTCTGTCTGTTCCTCAGACTGTCTTCTGTCCTTTCACCATGTCTGTCTTCTTCCCAGGTAACTTATCATTGTTGTCTGTATTAGTTACTCTCTTGGGGCTATGACAAAAATGCCTGACAAAGGCAACTTAAGGGGAGAGAGGGTTTTTTGGCTCACAGTTGAAAGGATATGGTCTATCATGGCAGGGAACACGTGGTAGCTGGAGTGTCTGGGTCTGTGACAGGTGCTTCTCACATCTTGGTGGATCAAGTACAGAACTCTGGCTGGATACAACCTAGATATAACCTCCTAAGACACAACTTTACCAGATACCCTCATTTCCCAAACATTCCACCACCTCCCAAAATGGTTCTCCCAGCTAGGAGTAAAGTGTTCAAACTTAGTATGGGCCTGTGGGGAGATTTCAAACAATAACATAATCTCCTTACATGAGCTCTTCCTGTCCTCCATGAGTCTTGGCTCCATCTTTGTCTCTCTCTCTCTGATTCTCCTCCTCACTGGATCTAGAGCCCTGTGATCATTCTCATGTTTCTCCTATTCACAATCAGCCCACATATTCAGCCAGGACCTTGGCAAGGTCTTGGGTTGATCAACCCACTTAGATCAAAGCACTGAAATTTAACACCTAACATGACAGTCCTAAGGCATGGAGGGGCCCTCTGCCTTCATGAATGGGATTATAATTCTTATAAAAGAAGCTCTAGGGCATCTCCTGCCATGGTGAACATACAGAGATGTGTCTGTGAGCTATTATAGGACCTCTCCCCGCAGCAGTTCTTTCTTCATCTTTGGTTGTCCCAGTCCTAAGAAGTACAGGTAATGCATTTATGTCATTTATGAATGAACCAGCTTAACATATTTAATTATAGAAGCCTGAACTAAGACAGGCCTTTACCTCTGTTCCAAACTCCTTCTTCAATTCTGTTCCTCAGGAGTTTTTGTTTTTTCCACATGTTCTTTCCTTCGGCCTCCACTGTGTAAAAGTAGAAGGGGCCCCAGCATGGGTGTGGGCCCAGACTGTGTGTCTAGGCCCTTTACCCTTCTACCCAAGTCCTGAACCAAAGGAGGTTCAGATTCAGGCTGAGTATGGGAGATAGATCAAACTAACATTTAATTATTGATAAGAAAGAAGGTTGCTTTTGTTGATACCAGGCTTTGAAGCCACAGATTTGAAAGACTCCTCTGAAGGCCTTGTAAGGTTGGGCAACACTGATCTGGCCTCTCCAGACCTGTCCCTGAGAGTGAAGCTCGGAATGAAGGAGCAGAGTTGTGTCTGTCTCTACCCAAGAGCAAAGGGGGTGACTCTGAGGGTCAGCAGTGGAGAGAATCACTTCCTGTCTGGGTTATGTCTGGGTAATTCAGTTGAGTGTCTTTGGGGCAAAATGTTTTCTCTTGGAAACCAAAGAAGTGTTTCCTGACCTCCAAATACTCTGTCAAAACCGTACACTATTGAAGTCAGCACTCTTTTTGGATACTTATACTTTACTATTATTTTATTGTTGTTTGTTTGTTGTTGTTGTTGATGTGTGTATTTGTGTAGCACACTTATACCACAGTGTGCATGTGAAAGTCAGAGGACAACTTTCAGGAATCAGTTCACTTCTGCTACCTTGTGGCATCCAGGGATCAAACTCAGGTCATCAAGACTATGTGCAAGCACCGCTACCCACTGAGGCGTTTGGTCAAGCTCCTGTATGTTTTCTAATCCTCCTCAGTGAAACACATAATGGATTTTATTATTGATAAACTTGGTTCTGAAGAAAGAAGCTTAATGATGTCAGTTAAATAACATCATGATTATATAATATAGTTAGTACACTCAACCTGCCATTTTTATATCTAAGACAGAATATGATACATGTTATAAAGTTGAAATGTTAATATGCAAAATTGTATGTAAGCATACCAAACCCATGTTATATAAGGTTATTTTTTTAGCAAAACATTATATTAAACTTTAAGAGGTTGCTGATATGCAGTACTGCCATAACTGGGGCTATCACTTTACCAGAACATCTGGAGCATGAGGAGATTGGTTGGAGAGAAAAGGGGTGCCACCAATGTTTTATTACATTAACAGCATTCTCTCTAAAGAACTAGCTCTTTAAAATTATACTCAGCATGCCAAATTTTTTGCTTCTTTCTTTTTCTTTCCAGTACACTCAAGGAAATTCAAAATTTGAAAACCAATAGAATTTTGGTTTTCAAGCATGCACCACATTGTACCACCCAAGACTCTTTGTTTAATGCCAACCATCTGGAGATGTGTTTGAGATGGATTGTTTTCAGTTTTCATGAATGTGTAGTGTCAAGTAGATGCAGCCCACATGTATCTCTTTGAAGTGCCTGGGTACTGACACATCACCTCTGATAGCCCATGATCCCAAGTTTAGACATGTTAGTGTATTTGCAGGGCTCTCGATAGAAAAACTCACTGCACATTAATGACTGCCATTCTGTATATTTGAATAACTGAGTTTAGATGGCTGTACTACTGAGTAAACCTTGAAACTTATACTTGAGTGGTAATGACCATACGTGCGCATGATCTGGTGAGTATGTGTACATATCATGCAGCACACTTATTTGGATAACACACAAACATTCCTAAAGAATTGGTTTCATTCTCTCCAGCCCTCCACCCTCTGCATGTGTGTGTACAGTCCTGGGTGGAGCTTGTTCTTAGCGGAAGCAGATTGATATACAGGTGTTGTGGGATTGCCAAATACTGCCCTGGGGACTCAATTTACCATTGTGTTATTTCTCTAAGGGATATTAATGTTGAATTTGGAACTTATGGTAAACCTATACAGTGCTAGGAATTAGAAAAAGGAGTCCCCTTGGAAGAAACTTCTAAATAAAATGGGCATGCCATCAAATGCATGGTAATACTCCCAAGCATGTGGCTGTTTCTCTTGTTTCACAGAGCAGTGCCTCCAAGAAGGAGCTTCCAAGTGGGATACTAACGTACACAAACCTAGATCTTTTTTTTTTAATCCTCTGAGAAAGATATGTACTTCTGGGGGTTCCTGTGAACCTAGCTGGGGCACTTGGTATAAGGGGTCTGATGGGGTCTTGAACAGTGTCCCATGAGAAATATCTGGTGGCCATTGATACATGCTTTGTTTTTGTGATGGCATCAGTTGAGGGATACTTACCGAATTAAAAAAATAATCCCACAAATCTTACATATTGATCAAAAATATGTAAGGCCTCTTCATAAAGGATGGCAAAGACTGACAAGATGAGATCTTGTCCTAAAGGAAACATCCTTTACCAGGGACTTCTGGCTCAAAAGTTTCCAACTCACAGAATTTTCCACAAAGTGGGAACGGAAGCCTTCTCCTGGTATGTAATGGCAAAAGAGGACTGAAGACAAATGTTGCCCTGCCTTTCATTTCCTGTCACAGATACTCCAAAAAGAAACCACATATTCTTTCAGGTAAATGAAATGGCTTCCTCTCTCCATCTCCTAAGGAAAAACTAATTGATTCCAATAACTGATGGCATCCGAACTGACTGACTGTGATGCTTAAGAGGACCTTACACATGGCTGTCAATGAGGACCTTACACATGGCTGTC